>OX632366.1:14071853-14275905 GCA_951751655.1 Ophion costatus | reverse complement strand
AGTTAATGAGAACACGAGCGAATCCCATTGCATCGGTTGGAACGATGATGATTAAGGCTGAAACTTACGAGCATGTCTACCAGATTACATCGCTACGAGACCGTAAAATAGATAATTATCCAGAGGAGCCCTCGAAGGCTTCCTTTTTTAAATTCCTTATCTACATTGCTCTGCCGTTTGCCTGTAACGAGGCGACAGAGGCGAGAAACGGAAAGGGCCAAATGAGCAGAGCCAGTTGCATGGTGTATGATCAACCATGATCAAACGCGACGTTTATCAGCGCAAAATTTATGAACACCCTTTTGTCACTCTACTATGTATTTTTAATAGGCCCAGCGGCCTTTTTAAATCCTTCGTTTAGTCTATATTGGGAACATGGCAGCAGTTACATCCACGAAGTTCCCGTTTTCCAGTCCTCCATGGAGGTGAATTATAATCATATCTGTGTTAATTATTTAACACCGCAATGTGGATTTTATTTATAAATTGTTATTTCCTGCGTTGCGACGTTTCCTAATTTAACCCCTTCCCATCACTCCCTACCCACAATTGGCTCATATAACCTCACTTCAGTTGTTTCTACTGCGGTCTTAAGGAGCTATTCTACTGTGATGGAATGAAAAAAAAACGATTTTTTGCATTTTTTAACTCTATGTTATCATACAATTGATATCCAATTGCTGGTAAAGTTGATTTTTACTTTACCGACTCAGTACAGCGCCCCAAAGTAGAAGCCGCCGGTGCGCGCGCCCTAGTGGCCGGCCGCTGCCCATCCGTGGCAGCGGTTGGGAACAGCTGTTTTGAATTTATATTTAAGTATGCACATATACACGTTTACTTCTATACATTCACTGTATAGTAGTAGTCCCTCTTTCTCTGTGTGAGTAAAAGGACGCTCTAACGTTTAGTATTGTATAGTATAATAGTATAGTAAACATTAAACGCGTTTTTCTCGAAACGACTTTTTTTTTACCAAGCGTTGGTGCTTTCGGTAACACGGCTTAACCAATCGGGCAATATTTTTTACTGGATATTCAGCGTATATAAGGCTATCGCTCGAACTCGAATTATGAAAAAAAAAAATTAATCTTAACTTATACTTTCGCCCGAATTATGACAAAAGAACGTGTTTTTCGAACACTTTTGCAAAAAAACGACGCCACTTCGTTATTTTTGCAATATAAAATAATAACCCTAGTTCGGGCGGTAGCTACACTCATACAAATTAAGAATTTTTTTAATTTTTTGTTTCCGATTACCTGAAGAGCGCAAATCATCAACACCAGCGACATACTTTTTTAATGCTGTTACACGATTATAAATTGTTGAATTAATATGAATTTATATGCAACAACAAAAAATTACATGCAACAGTCTACAAAAAAAGCTAAACATAACTTATTTATTAGCCATTAGAGTAGAATGGCCCCTTAAGCTACACTATACCACATCTGCCGAGGGTACGGGCGAACTGTGGATAATCCGTACCGATATAGAAGGCTCGTGATTAGTGAATAGAACTCACCATTCAGCCGCCCCCAAACCTTCAATTTCTATTATAAATTCGATCATCGTCGAATGTGCAAGAACATAGGTTTCTCGCATTACTTAATTTTGAGTTTTGGGCAAAAAATCTACGATATTCATAATTAGCGGGAAAGTTACATCGGATAGACCCTTGAAATGGTTGAAAAGACCTAATTTGTTTTCTACCTTTCCAGCCAACTTACCTGAATCGCCAAAATCGCTAAATTTCAAACAACCGTAGCACAGCTCCTATTTGAGCGACGTACATTTGATGAAAGAATTTCCAAAAAGATTTTGATATACTTAGAGAGTTCCGTTCGATTCATTTCGACATCTCGATTAGTTCTTCCGGAAAGTGCATTCGAGAAATAGGCGAAAGAGAGGCATAGGAGTATGTTTGTATGGAAAAATATTCAAAAATCGATTGTCCGTCTTTGAAATTCTGCCAAAAATTCAAAAGTCATCGGAACTCCATGATCCGAACGGCATTTCATAGAGAAAACGATAACGAAGAGAATAAGTACAGAGCGAAGTTCGAAATCGAAACATAGAAAAAATGATCGTTGATTCAGTGAAGTTACTTATAGAAAATTTGGATTTTGACTATTTTTTTGACGAGTCCCTATCGATGTAGGTACACCCCCCCACCCTGAATGCGAATTTACATTTCGTTCTCCGGTAAACCCTTCGTTTTAATTTTAAAAATCTTCAAAGGTCTGAAAACCCTTAAAACCCTTTAATTAATTGAGATTGACCCTTCAAACGGTTTAATTGTCGAAAAAAATAGCGATCGCTTTGGCAGCTTGTCCAGAATTGCCAAAATCGCAAAGTTTCAAACAGCCGTAGCGTCGATTCTATTAAAGCGATATGTACTTATTGGGAGGGTTTTGAAAAGGGTTTTGATAAACTTAGAGAATGCCTTTATACTCATCCCAGCATCTCGATTAGTTTTCCCGGAAAATCCACTGAAAAAATAGCCAAAAAAGGCAAACGGGTTTAGAAAAATCAGTCAAAACCGATGGCTGGTCATTCAACCCCTGAACATGAATTCACTATTTGTTTACCCCACTCCCTTCAATTCCCCAAAAAAAAATCGACGAAAGTCTATAAGAACAAGTTGTTTGCGTTCAGCTGGCTTAATTTCGAGCTTTCGACTGAAACTCCGCGATATTAGTGATCGGTGGAAAATTTGCCACTGGATAGACCACTGAAATATGCTAAACGTAAAAAAAAAGATCTTTTCATTCTCTGGTGGACGGAGGTTTCATTCAAGTATATACAGGTTTCAGAAGGATTGGTCTTCTGCTGACTGGTTGATGCGCTGCTCTACTCGAAGTACCGCCGAAGTCAGCCCATCCACCACTGATGGTCTCGATGTTGACATCATATTATTGAAAAACATATCTCTCCGGAAATGGATACGTTTCTTACATTTCAGAAATTATGCAGCCAGCATCGGGAAGGCACCAAGCTCTCCAAAGGAGCTCTCTTCCCTGAATCGTCTTACAACCTGCATAATGATTCTCCAACCTCAAATAAACCGTCCATAGCTCTAAGGAAGTTCGAATAAAGAGATCTCTTCAATGCTCTATCCACTTACCGAATAACTTACCTTGGAATATAGCCTCTCGATCTCTCTTTCTTATCTCTATTTACGTGGATCCTTAGGTACACCGGAGCAACGAACGTGCCCAAACTGTTTTCCATACTCACGCATGCGCACACTGCCCAACACACCTTTTTCCTTTTCACATAGGCTAGCGACATACCACTCCCGGGGATATCGATTTTGGTTTTAAAAGGATCATTGAAGGTATATATTCACGGCTCACTCAATATGGCCTGCAAAGATGGTTCTCCCATGGTTGAAAGCCTCCAGAGTGTCCCTTTCGCAGCAGTTGCCCAAGAAAGATATTTCACATTCATGCAGTACGTACGCGTCCACTAAGGACATCATACGAAGAAGCATAGTCTCGCAACTCCCCAAAAGATATGTTCAAACGTGAAAAGCTTTCCAGCTTTCGGAGGATACACGAGTAGGACGCCAACACCTTCAGAGATTCCTTGCCTTTTCATCAAATCCCACCTACGCGTTCCCCGTGGGCTTCTCCTTTCGAATACAGCATGTATCGACCAACGTACCTTCGTCATATAAACAACCCGGTACAACTTCCCATACCGGACAATCTCCAATGTTCCTTCCAGGCGCAGCACTTTTTTGAACGATTCGATTGGCCACTTGAGTAACAGCTGATTGATCATTTTTCTAAAATCACTGACGTCTGAGTGTTCCAACGAGTCATACGAAACGGAGATTTGCAGATACTACAATAGTAGGATTTCTCACTTGGAGGAACGTTAAACATGGATTTGGTCAATAAAAAAAGTGGGATCCGAGTGAACGAGATCCTCATTCGTAACTGGATGGTGTGCTCTGCCGTGTATTTGTTTGGCATTCGGCGAAGCACAAAATGGCCAGTCGATATTGGTCCATTCTTCGGCAAGATCCTTCAAGAAAGCAGTAAAGCTCCGCTGATCACTCACGTGGATCAGAGAGTCCGTGAGGTGCAATAGAAGGAAAGCCGAGATCCTCGACCGGGCGCGCCGCATTTGTTACCACCCGGCGAGATTGTATCGCGAGCACGAGCCGACGGGAAGGGCCTCCCATATAGAAACGTAAACGACAAAGCCAAGGAGGCAAGGAGATCTGGAGCCACGGGACGAGCTCTGTGACAAAGCGGAGCAGCATCTTACTTGGTTCTAGCTCTTGTAGTAGGGCAAACGTTATGAAAAGAACACAGTGAGCTGCAAGCCTTCCCGGCGGTGCATTGGACCTAAGCGCAAGCGTATCGTACAGCCTGAAAAATTGCCCGCGGGCGCGTACGTGCTTATATCGTATGATCGATGGCCGAGTCGGAGCACCTCCGGTTAGGTAATTCCCTGGTACATGCTTTCACCCAAAGAGCTTTTGCAACAGGCTATCTCTCTTTCTCTGTCTCTGTTTCCTCAGTGTACCTCAATCGTCTCTTCCCTTCTCTTCCGGTTTTCATGTCCACTTTGCCATCAAGAATTGCTGGAAACCGAGCAAATGCCGCCTTCTCGGTTTGAAGTGCTCTCGTGCTTGCGATTAACGGTCAATGAGTTGATATACCACTTGCTCTATCCAGTCTGTGGATACAGTCAGAGCTTCGCCTTCCAGATCCTTTTTCCATTTTGCCAGCATTTCCGTCGAGCAGATTTTATTTTGTTCAATGAGTTGTCCAAACGTCAGGTTTGGATTGCGGACAAGTACACAAACTGATACCATTGATCGTCAAAGTATTTGTCGTTTTGGAGACCCCTCAGCAGGTGAATTATTCTTTACAGACAGAATCGAATTACCTTCCGCAGCAAAGCGGTTGAATATCGGCGTGGATCATGCGCCAGGGAGCAAGATACGTCACCCTACTATCAAAGAGAAAACGAAACGAATGAGATCGTTGCGTCCACGCCCTCTTCCCCTCAAGCCACGGTTCCGTTCTGTTGGGGAAATTGAATTCTGGCTCCAATTAAGAGTCCGGGTGATCGATCCTCCGAAAAGCTCGTCAGCTCTTTTGGCGTTTCCTGCGAAGAATGTGGGTTAGGGGAAACCAGGCAGGTTTTGCACCCCTAAGATTTGCAGGATGTGACGTGTAGCATGATATGAGGAAAAGCCCCTGTTTTTCGAATGGTCGAATGTCTACGCCATCATTGGCGGTCCAACGAAACGTATTTCGATACCGCATGACTTTTCGCGGATGTATGCTGGGTGTGTGACGAGAGTCAAGTTGGATGAGGGCATGTAGGAGAGAATGAGAATCCCAGACGTCAGCCGAGTGTAGTTGCCTTGGTGCTGGGTGGTCTATTCGCCCAATGGGAGATCCATCAAGCGGTTGACTGCTCGCCTCCCAATCTCCGGCCGAATTGAATCTTTTTTCCCTCGAGATCAAAGGGCGCAATATATGGGCGTCGTAAAGAAATAGCGGTGACGGAAAAGCTCTCGAGGTGGACCTGCTAGGGTGAAAAAGCGAAAGTCGTTGATCGACCGTGGAGGACGAGCAAGGCAAGAGAAAGTTCAAACTCGCTTGGGTGTAATGTAGGAAAAGACAGTAAAAAAATCAGAGAATCATACAAAACAATAGATCGGTTGGATCACCAAAACTTAGCGTTAGAAAGCTAAAGCGACTCGGCAAAAAACGTATTCCAAAACAAAAGGAAAATACAAATGATCACTTTTCCAATGCAAAGTAACTGTAAGATCCGTAATCCTTACAAGCTAATGTACAAGATCTGCAATATTAATCACCAAGGTGCACAGGGATAAATGATCTCCGCACGGAAAGAGTAATAGGAGAATTCTGAAAGACGTTATACCCCAAGCGCGTTTGCTTTCGGTAATTGATCGTTCTTGAGGCTAGACTGACGGATAGACGTACACTGTACGAAGCTTTCGTGAATTCCTGGAGAACCGCGGAACCTTGCGTAAAGGAGAAAGCTCGAGGCATCCCTCCCGTTCACAGAGACGTTGCTGAAGTGGACTGGAGCTCTTCTTCAAAGTCAACGTTGGATCTTAAACGCGGAGGACTCAGAACGTCGTCGTTGAAGCATGACGAAAATCGAGGCACCATCAAGCGACTTTTATGCTGGAAAAGAGAAGAGTCACGCGAATTTTAATATTGTTTTTTCACTACGGTGGAAACATATAGGTATACAAAACTAAACACCGATTCGACGCGGGCGGCTGAACGTAGGTAAGACTCAGAAGACAGCCTTGGGGGTGATCCGTCAGCATCCAGAAAAATAATCCGTTCGGGAAACTTCTCCTCTGGCCTTTATTCGAAGCTCTTCCGCATAGAAAGGACCACGAGATGAAAGGATAAAAGGAAAGTATTGCGCACAAAGCGAACGATACATAGGGTAGAAATTTATTTGCATAAAGTTGTCGGGATATGAGGAGTAGTGTGGCCCACCGATGGCGCTTGGGCGTTGAACGAATGAACGAGAGAGAAAAGGACAGCTATAGGAATGGGAGGAAACAAGCAAAACACGAAAATAACAAAATTACGAGGCATTCCATTTGTCCTAATCGAAAGAGCCCCTAATAAATTGTACCAAAGGAGGAAACAAATGACCGTAAAGCCAAAAAGAGAAACAAATGGAATGAAGTCAATGTGACGTTATCGGTAGAGGAATGGAATTGACTCTCCATGCCGTACTCTATTTTCGTGAAGTTAGTTTCAAATGGTAGGAATTACACACTCATCATATAAATCACATACGTGCGGATCTTCAGATTCGTACTGCTTTGGTAACCCCTACGGTTTTGAAGAAACATTTTATTCGCTTCCTTTTTCCCTCACTGGATCTACCAATGTTCATTGCGTTTTTTCTACAACTTCTTCGTATCGGATTGGGCCAGAACCGCTTGCGAACTTTGCGAGAGTTTGGCCTCTATCGTTCTCGTTCGAAGCCCTCAAAGAGGGAACGCCGCGGCGATTGCAGCAACAACTGAGAACCTTTGTTATTTTCAGCCCGGTTCGGCTTCGCCCGCCCATCCGGTCTCTCCAGGCTCCGTATCTGGTTCTCATTGATGCCTATTTTTAGCCTTTTTTGCCGCAACCCCATCGCACAGGCGTATTCCGAACACTGCTCTTTGTGATGTGCACCTGCACGTGTATCAACAAAGGATTAGACGTTCGAATAAAGACGGCGAGACATGCAAAACACAACCGATGGAGTGGTCCAGTGAAAGACCAGTAGAAAAAGAAGATATCGACATACCTGCAAAAACGGCGATGGTTCTTGGCGTTCTCTTTTAGCCTCGAACACATTGAATTTTGCCGAGGATACCTGCCAGTCGAATGCCGAACGGAAAATAATTATTTTCGATAAGGTAAACAATTATTCCAGGAAAAGAAAATCAAGTGTCTATCCTAACGAGAAATATTTATAAGGCAAACGAATAACGACAGTGGGGAAGATAAATATTCATGATGAATCTCCATTTCAATTTTTATATCCTCCCATTTCAATGTTCCATGAGAAGGGTCCAAGTTTCGCAAATCCGAAGGCTCAAGACAATGGTTTGCCATACGCCTTACGGCGAGTATAAGCGAAGAGGGAATTGTATTGAAGCCTATGGGTGGATTTGAAGATGAAAAAAAAATAACTGATGTATATAAGGCCAGAAGACCGTAATGTATTTATACAACACGCTAAAGGCGTGTGGAAGAACTTCGGTGCAAAATAGTTGATGACAGACCGGTGAGACCGATGAGAAGAATGGATGGCGGAGTTGCCGCTGATGGCTATGACAGAATGGAACGTTCTGAGGGCATTTTGAATATGTGTAGTCCTCGGCACGCGGTCCATTCCTACAACTATGGAAAATATGGTTTCAAAGGATGGTAAGCGAAGCAGCGAAGCCGAAGATCGAAAAAGGAGTTTGAGCGCCTAATGTCTATTGGGTTTAACCTCTCAACGATCATCACCATTAACGAAGACAGCCAATTGAGGAATGCCTTCAGGAGAAACGCAATCTACACGAGGGTGACTAGTATCACCAATTGGCAAACTCTATGTCGACCTTTTGATGAGCTTATCATTTTAAAAAAAGACCAAAGTGGTTCACACGTTCTCAGAAAGCTAATTTACGCCTCTAAGGCGAAACTTTTAGCAACAAAGATGTGTGCCTCTGCTATAATTATTATTCTGATTCAAAATATTTTTTGCATGGAGGAAACGAGCAATTTCTTCGTGAACTTAAATATGTAGCAGAGACAACGCACTCAGGTAAACGCGTTACAACCAGATTTTAAATTGAGAGCCAAGGTTCCGTTTTTTTTGCTAAAGAAATATTAATGCGTTGCTCGACAGTTCTGAAATTATCTTTCTTCCCTGCGCCGTGTCTTTCGCAAATGCATTCTATAATCGGCCAACTTTTATTTTCTTTTTTTACACAGTTAGCGAGTAGCCATAACAATGAACGAGAAACGCAACGTACGAGAAAATCGCGAGCACGCGACCTCGGGACAACGATAACCAGCAGCAACGGCAAACCGTCTGTGTGCCGTGGTGAATCTGGAACGAGGGCGCAGGGGGTTGAAAATTTAATGAAATTACCCGTAATCGGCGTCGTGGATCGATTCGCAGTAAAGCTCCCTTTTCTTACTCCTCTGGCCTCTGGTGACCCGTGCACTGCAACAGCACGCAGTTCTCTGAAAAAGTTCATGGAAGTACCCCTCCTTTACGTAATGCGTTTAGAATGCCCTGCGTGACGCAGTTGTTGTGATTTTCAGGGATATACGTGTGATATCGAACGAATCTTAGTGGAATTTTCTGATGAAATTTCTCAAAATCCAATCAATTGCCAATATTGTGCTAGCCAAGTCAACGTGAGCAAAGACAATGTCTACCAATCAAGCAGAAGAAACTGACTTTTCTCACACCGTCAGTTCGCCAATGATCCCAACCACGTACTCGTGACACCAATTGACAATGGTAGACCATGCCTGCGGTGGCCTCATTGGCTTCCTCCTCTCGGCTGCTACTTCTATCCGTCCTGTCTTTTTCTCTCCCTGGTTTGGTGGTTTCTTCGCATTCAATCAATGGTCTCACCCTCACTATGATTGTTTGTCTGCGTTTCGTTTCTCTCCACTGTACAAGCCGGTCTGTCCAGTCCCACATTGTACCAGATACCGCATTGAACAATCTGCAGAGCGTCGTACAAAACAACCCCACATTGGAGCAATCGACATTGTACGGTTTTGGTCTGGCTGGCCGCCTTTTGGACACCTCCTTCAACATGGGCAAAGTCAACGTCCACGAATGAAGCAAAAGAAACTGACTTTTCTTTCACTTCGTGAGTTTTCCAGTGACCGCCATCAGGTAGGTACTCTTGACGGCAATTGGCCACGGATGATCAGGCCTGCGGTAGCCTCATTGGCTTCCTTTCTCTCGGCTACTACTTCTATCTGTCCGGCCTTTGCTCATTCTAATTTGGTGCTTTCTATGAATTCCATCGCCGGCTCTGCACGCACTATGGTTGCCTTTCTGCCTTGGGTGTCTATTTACAGTATAAGCCTGTCTGTTCAGTCCCAGATTGTACCACATACCGCATTGAGCAATCTTCGGAGCATCGTACAAAACAACCCCACATTCGAGCGTTTCCACATTGTACGGTTCTGGGGTCCGCCACGGCTGTCGCATAACGACGTTGTCAACAGCGACGATAGCGGCTAAATTTCCTCGACATTTTCCGGAAATATCTGGGGAAATGCGCCAGTTGTTGGTATACCGTGGGAGCTTCCGGTCGTGCCGCATGAGCATCAAAAGGAGCGCCGAGGGTGGACCTGGTAGCGGAGAGAGCCGAGATGGGATAGAGTTGTACAAAGAGGAAAGGGACGTTCAGTGTGTAAACCTTCGTCGTACAAGTAGAGGCTGTACAGCAACGGGACTGCTGGTCATTCTACACGTTATCGAATGTTGGAACTACCCTTCGACAGCAATATCGATAACACATTGGGGGCAAATTCAACGAAAGAGAAACGCGAAAGGGGAGAATAGGAAAGGGGAAAAAGCAATTGATCGAAGCATGGATAGCAACGTTAATGTGAGTATCGGTAGCGCAAGCTTTCAACAGTGGTAATTTAAACCAGATGGTATCGATATCCCTGAGGTTGGGCGGCATCTCGCGACTAGAATATGAGAATCGTAGTTCGTTTTTCGTACCTCACCATGCAAGACTGACTTGTGGTTGCGGATATGAGTATGATGGTGCACTTTGGAGAATGTGAACTCATGGCTGCTTTCGAGTGTCGAATATGACGATTGATCTTCATCAACTCATACGGAAATGCTACCTTATGACTACAGCAATCGCCAATGAGAATAATGGAAGAGCGCTCATTGTGTTGCTCTATTCATTATTTCGTTTCGGTAAGAGGACGTTCAATACCTATTTCACCTTCATCAATTTTTGATGGTACGATATCAAGAAGAATTCTTCATGTTGTCTTTCCCTCAAGATGCGATCCTCGAAATTGTCACCGTGTTCAGGCAATCCATGACATATTTTCCCCAATTTTATATTCATGATGATCTTACAAATCTCCTTACGCCCAGACATCAAAGGACAAGTTTGATGGACAAAATAGTCTTCATGATATACACGCGAAAATTCAAGTGCGAGAATTTGATTACGTCCTATGAATATAAAACGGATAACATTGGGCGGATAAATCGTTATCTTCTCTCCCGTTTCCTTCCCGTTTTACGACGCCAAAGCCAGACGAGGCTCATTCGTTTTATTTGACGGACGGGGATAAAAGTCAAGCCAATGTTCCGTAGCTAATGTCCACAGTCCAGATCGAGCCACGGCAAATCGCGGCAGGCAAATCACTTCTTCGCCACGTGGGCAAAACACACACACTGCATTCACTCGATGGATCCTGCATCGTTCTTTCCTAACTGCACATTTCCTACACAGGCGAAACCAAGGCGGCGAACAATTCCGACGATACGACCGGAATTCAGTTCTCAAGGGGTCGTTAATACAAGCGAGTGATGTTTATGTCCAGAGGGTGGATGAAGTAGGCTATTCAAAACGCTGCTGCGATACTGCCCTGTCTTGAGAATCCGAATGTAGCCAAAATGACGAACCTTTCATCTCTACTTAATAACTGATGGTCAGAAAAAATGAGAACATCCATATTTGTCTGTCTAATTGGAGGAAAAAAGGAATCTCGTTAAAAGCTTCTAGCCATTTGGAAAACATGAAATCTGATGAAGTATTTTCGTTTGTAATTACACAATGATAGATGAATCATCCTTACTTGAGAGTTGGACTCTTCGGACAAGATTATTTTGCACCAATCTTCCTCGAAAAGCCATCGATGTTGGTCGCTACATACTGCCGTCATATGGAAAAGGCAGCACTTACAAAAAAAAATGCATTTTACTATACAGAACGACGGGACATTTTGGACTGCTACAAAAAATTTCTATCTAGAAAAAGCCCTAAAAAGGTAAATATTCCGAAGCGGGGCTCCTGCTAGAATGAGGTTTATTTTTGTTTGGGTTTGTTTGAACCCTTAAGGAAAATTAACCTGATTCTAGCAGGAGGCCCACTACCGAGTATTTACCCCTAAAAATTTCAGAAAGATCGATCCCACAGCTCGTGAGAAATATTGCTCACCGACTTCGAGAACGTTCTTTCGCGAGAAATAGCGTTTAAAGTTTCGAACGACGCTTCGGGCGTTCTGATTGCGCATCGACATAACAGCCTATAAATATGTCAATTTTGCTTCGAACACCTTGAAATTTTCAGGGAACATTTTTAAGATGATGTATACTGTGAAAATATATTGGTTTTGAAAAAACTGCTTTTTCCACTTTCCCAACTAGACATAGCCCTTCAAGGCCAGCTTCGTTGAGTCTTTTTCTCACTGTTCAGGTAAAAACCTTTATTCTATTCGATTGGCAAGCAAGCCAGATCAGAAGGAAATTTTCCGTCATTTTTTCAAAGACCTATCTTCCGCGAAAATTCCGTGGCAATTGATGATGCACTATGAAGCCCAATTTGAAGTAACCGAGAAAAATGTTGTTCCCCTTTTCACACAATCCGATTCTTATGACGGCAAAGACTGATGGCAAAATCATTTGGCGGATGGAAAAATCACGATTCGTCGATTAAGATAATATTAGGCACGTTTTAGCGCCTCGCTGATGTACAAGGGCCTTCTAACGAGAACCTCAATCACGCGTTCGATCAATCAACGTCGCTATCTAACAAGAAGACGGACAGGCCCAACGTACACACATGTACGTGGTGATCAGTGTGGAGGCACAAACGAGAGAAACAGCGGGAGAATACGAGGCAGGATGGAAAGTCAATAAACATTCCACGAAATCCGGATGGTAAAAATTTAAGCAAGCCTCGGGGAATTCGAGCTTCGTGCATCCGCAATGCGTTCATGATACACAAACGTGGGTCTCGTACGGTTTGTTTGTTCAACGTTGTAACTTTCGACCATCCGGCTGCTGGAACATTGACGCCGATAAAGTTCTCGTGCTTTTCAACGTTTTAGAGCCTCAATATACCCTATGAACTCGCCATAGAGTATATTCTTAGGTTTATTGCGATTCCTATTTATAAAACTTCCATGCGAGAACGTGTAGGCTGCTTAAGAAAAGCTTCCCGGAATCTGAGATCCATGTGGCTGTGAGGTACAGTAAGTAGCATGCTGCAGTCGTTCGTTTGGCGGCCAATAAGCCACAGAGTTAATAATACGCATCTCTCTCTCTCTCTTTGTTCTTTTTTCTCCCTCGCTCGCCTGATTTCAGAATGAAACATGTGGCCAGAACGGGAGAAGAGAAACAAACCGAAATTTCCATACAGATGGGGCAGTCGTTGAGGATGGACGACGTCTTGAGGAATTCATAGACGTTCGAAGGCGCATTAGCTCGTTTGGAATTACGAGACTAGTCTAATGCTGCTCTACGTTCGTCAATGTCAAAATGGAATTTTTAATCGAAAGGACGGGAGAAGAGAAAGCATTTTAAAAAGTTAAACGAATCGTGCTCGGAAACATTCAGAGGACAAGCATGCTCCTAGGTAAGAGTAAACATTTTTTTTTCAATTAATAATCTCATTTTATTTGAGCGGGCATGGGTCCCTTTAGGCAGCCTAAAATAAGCGTATTTTCAAAATTGTTTTTGTTGATAATATCTATTCTACATAATTACAATTTTATGCACACATGATTACATATTTTGAATCTTCGGATTTTTAAAATTATTTTAGGGCGCCGTCTATACGACACTTGCTTCAGAGTCGGTTGCTGCATAAGTTGTTCGACGGCGTACAGTCTAGCGTCTAGTGCTTTGATCTCAAACATCAGAACTATCAATTTTTGAAATTTCGAAGACTCACACGCTCTGTGTGAGCCTAAAAAATCTAAAGAAAAGTGAAAATGCGATAAATGATACGTGTTCGAATAAATGTTCTATTTTTCATGACATTTTTGGTACGGTATTTGTGGATGAAAAAGTAGTTTGCAAAAATAATTTTTGCGAAACTTTAGGTTCATATAGACGATAATTATATTCTCGAAAATTGAACGAAATTTCGAAATAAACGATCGAATAGTTAAGTTATTTGGTACGAGGTTCACGAAAAAGTAGTTGCCAGGGAAACGCGTTTAAGCAGTGAGATGCAGTCAGAGGCGTGAAAAAACGAGCATTTTCAATAATTTTTTTTTTTTTATATGAATTAAGTTTGTTTTACAAAAGTGGTTACACAGACTTTTTATGGTATATTTCAACTTGACTTGTACAAATGTTCAAAGAAAAATCTTCATTATTTATAAAAAATATCGCCATCTTTATCGGACCCCATTCGGCATGTAGTGCTTTGCGGTGACCACTATAATTCAAAACCACTCGATGGATTTTGATACAATTTGGTGTGCTTATTGATAGCATTAAAAACTAGTCCTTAAGGAAGCTTTCCAGTGTGACAGCCCGAAAAATCGCTGTTTTTCGCGATTTTTTTTTTTAAAGAAAAAATTATCTAATCGGTCTGGTGTTTTTTTTTGCGTATATTAATTGGGTATTGAAGAATACAAAACAATTTTTTAAAGATCGATTTATTTATTAATTAATACCTATAAAAATGGTGAAACAATTGTTGCAGAAAATGCACTTGGATGTGGTGTCCACGTTGGGGGTCACAATTTTGATCTGAAACAAAAAACACAAAAAGATTATTGATCGGTATATAATTGGCTTTCGTGCTATGGAGGCTTTTTTTTTTTTTTTTGCAAAAATGGCGCCGGTTTGAACAAAAAGTATCGATTTTAGCATTTTTTTTGGCAGTTTTTTTTACAAAAAAATAGGAAGATGTCAAAAAAAAAAAAAGCTTCCATAGCACGATAAACAATGACGTTAAGAATATTGTGTAAAAAATTCAACTCGATAGCTTTAAAACTCTACCCTCCAAGTTGGACACCGTTTTGAAAAATGCTGTTTCGAGAAAAACGCGTTCAAAGTTTCGCTGTAGCTGTAGCGCTCCGTTGCCTTCTTCCAAGAAATGCTGTACAGTAACCGAAATAATCTGAATTTCGGCATGAAAATTTCAGAGAATATTCGGAAGAGTGTATACTATTCGATAAAGCAAAAAAAAATCGATTTTTTGAAAATTTCACACTGGAAAGCTCCCTTAATCGGAGGATTTTCATTTTTGTTGAAAATTTCTATTTTATTAAAGAATAAACGAGCGATTTTTTGGTCGAAAATCGAAAGTTATCTGTTGGAAGCCGCCATTTTGTTAATTTTAGAAAAAAAAGCTTCGATTAAGGACTAGTTTTTAATGCTATCAATAAGCACACAAAATTTCATCAAAATCCATAGAGTTGTTTTTTATCTATAGTGGTCACCGCAAAGCACTACATGCTGAAGGGGGTCCGACAAAGATGGCGATATTGTTATAAATAATTAATATTTTTCTTCGGAAATTTGTACAAGTCAAGTGAAAATTAACATAAAAAGTCCGTGTAACCACTTTTGTAAAACAAATTTAATAACTATAAAAAAAAGATGGAAAATGCTCGTTTTTTCACGCCTCTGACTGCATCTCATTCCTTAAAGTTTCAATAGACAAGAATTTTGGGACTTAATGACCTACCAATGCATCGGCGATTCCGGGGCCATAAAGTAGGCCCTCTGCTTTCTCATGAAGTTCATTTTTGGCGTAAGCTCTTTTTTACGTTATAACGTGATCTCCCCCCTTAAATATTTATACGAGCCGTAATATCTTCTCAAATCTTTATACGAGCGTAATATCTTCAATATTACCCTTTTATTCAAGCTATTTAAATTTAAGTGTATGATAAAACTAAAATTAAATAATCAATAACAATAAATATAACCTAATTTCATTGAATAAATCGTATATAAATATCTCCTTAATAAAATTATTTTAGTTATTAAATTACAAATATTCATTAAAACCTAATTCTTATTTATGATTGAAATTATTTTGAAAATGTTAAGACTCACAAACTTAAAAACCATATAATAATGACAAAAATCATATATAATAATATATTCATATAATTCATTAATGTAAACAAAATGGAAATACTAAAAAAATCTAGTTAAAATTATTCTTGATAAATTTGATGACTACGTACGTCGAATTTGTAGGGTCAAAAAATCCTGAAAAAAATCGATTTGAAACAGATTTTTCACTAACCACCCCGTTCCTCTCTTCTACACCCGTCTCGCACTCCTGGTTACGAAAGCTCAATTGCTACATGGAACAAAAAGTGAAACGGGGCCATAGTGACATTGTCGACGTTTTCAATTAAAAGCATAATTACGAGAATTTTCCGGTGTAGCGCGGGTGACGCGGTCGACTGTGGTTATTATAGTATCCAGAATCACTTCGGCTATGTGTGTGTGGACGTCATATTCCCGGTATGTACCGCACGTGCGTGCCCTCTCATTCGGCCAATTTGAGAGCGTCGATATTTATGCGCGAACATTAAGCGTCGACCAGTTTTTACCTCGTCTCTTTAAAATATAGAGGGACCCCAATATGCAAGCGAATCAACTTTTTCTTGCTTCCACTCTTTTATTTTCTTTTTTTTTTTTGTATTATCACGACGGATAAAATTCTCGGTCGATGAACGTTGAAAAAGATAAATTCTAGATCGTTATCATGGGCGCACGGGTATTAGACCACATTTAGTCGTGAATTGATGGACTGAGCGTCAAGAATGTGTCGAAAAAAAAATACTCTGCTTGTCTACTGTTCCGTGCATTGCACGCGGAAATGCGAGAGTTCACGTGAAAACGGTTTCGTATTGCCTTGGCGGTGATATATTTTGTTCGAAATCTTCGAAAAATTTCCGATATTCTATTTGTTTATACAGACGTTTTAATTTATGTATGGAGATTTATTAAGGAGTTAAATCCCCTTAGAGCCCCGAAAATAAGTCATTTTTTATGATTTTTTAAGGTGATTAATCAGTCGTGTCATTTTAAAATGCTGACATTATCTTAGGCGGCGTACACAAATTACGTAACGCCAAATTTCCCTATTTTTTATCCCCCCCTCCTCCCCCACGTACGAGGACGTAACGCGTGGCAACCCCCCCCCCCCCTATACCGTTACGTAACGAATGCTTTGTCGTCAATAATTGCGATTTTTTTCATAAACAAAACTAACTATGAAAGCATGGGGTTTATACTCATTTTATGAAGTCATTCATCTAGATTTCATTCATCTAGATTTATACCAATTTTTATGAAAAAAAATCTTTAAAACTAACCGAGATATATGCCCTCATTTGGCGGCGAAAAAAAATCTTCTTTGTTCCATCGACATCTTTATAAAAGGTTATCTGTAAATGAAAGTTCAACAATTTATCGATATCTATAAAAATGTAGCTATCGTTATAGGCAGCCGCTTATTATTTTGGTTTTTTTACAAAATGCCGACAGTTTGAACATTTTTTAATATGTTCAAAATAGTAATTATCAAAATTAAAAAGATCGGTTACGTACTGCCTTAGTCACTGTGATGACAAAAATATGTCAAAGAAAAATCGAAGATCGGTTAATAAAACGTTTAGTATTCGCTGGAACAAGATCGAAAAAAGTAGTTTCGAGAAAAAAGCGTGCAAAGTTTTCGTTACGTTTTTCTTGAAATAGAGTTCCGTTTTTCGAGGATATTGATACTTACATTGAAGTATCTAGTCGCGGGCGATGGTTCTTCATCTTTATTATATTTAACGTTTATATTATATTTAATATATTATTATATTTAAAGATGGTTCTTCATCTTTATTATATTTAATAAAATAATAAAGGAATAATTGCGTTGCACAATTTGCGTACACGCCCTTATTACAAATTCCAAGTGTGTAACGTTTTTTTTCTTTCTTAAACGAAACAAAATCATGACGTTAAGGATGTTGAGTCCCAAATCGCAAATGATGATAAAATTCTGAAAATTTGGTATGTTTTTGTATGAAGTATTTCAAAGGTCGTGTAAAAATTTCACGACAATTAGGAAGCTCGTTATTGAACAATTAACATTCACAAATTAAATGCTGTCTTATGGAAACTGATGTAACTTTACAATAAGTTTTTTTTTGACCTCTCAATTTTGTAATATCTACAATATACTGAAAGCAACGGAAATAAAACGAAGTTTATTGATGATTTTTTTTATTTCTTTTAAAAATTGTTCTTAAGAAAATGTTAATTTTTTAATAACTAGCTTCCTAATCGTCGTGAAATTTTAACACGACCTCTTAAATACTTCATACAAAAACATACCAAATTTTCAGAATTTCCTTATCATTTTTTATTTCAACCCTTAAGGAGGTTGAAGTAATGATGATAGAATTCTGAAAATTTTGTATGTTTTTACATGAAGTATTCAGGAGGTCGTGTAAAAATTTTATGACGATTAAGAAGCTATTTATTGAACAATTAACATTAACATGTTCCATAGAGACTCAACATCCTTAAAAGGTATTCCTTTAGGCGCCATTTAAAAAGTACTCACGTTATAGCTCAAAAAGTAATTATTCGATCTGGCTGAAAATTTGGGAGACTTCTCACTATGACTATTTTGGAAACATGACGTGAACACGTAGAAGCCGTCATTGCCAAACTCCCCGTCATGTTCATTCGTCGACGGGCAAAGCCATGCACTTGACTCCGAAGGATTGAGCCTTCGGATGCTCAAAGATCATGTGTTGGTAAACAGAAAGCTCCTATGAATTTCCCTATCTCTGAATGCCGATGTGTGGATCACCTTCGGCTAATAATACACGCCACGTGTCACCAACTTGTCACTAACGGCGCCCAAACGTCGCTTTGATTCTTTCGCCCTTCCGCGCGACGCTGAAAAATAATCCCGCGCAAGCTCCACGCTTTTTTCGTCCTCCATTCGGCGCCAGTTGCATCAACGATTCTTTATGCCAGTGAGTTAGACGGTGCAGGATTTTTCCTGGCCGCTGGACACACTGTTTATGTCTTCGCCGTCTTGAATGACAGTCCGAAAATATGTACTCGTGAAACCCGATGAGCTGGGATGAACGACCAAGTTACAGCAGATAATGATAGAACAAAATGAGTGGCTTCGCCTCATGTCGCGTGTCTTCATCTTCGCCTGCTTCGTTCTTTCGCCCGTTCTTTTTTTTCCTATTTTACCCTTTTCTTCGTTCACTCTGGTCGAGCAAATGACTATAACACGATACCAATTACGAAGCTTTCCCGGCAGTTTTTGTGCTCTCGATGAATGACACGGGTGTTACTTGCCCGGATGAGCCATCCTGTCACATCGTCCCGAAGTCTCGGGTGTCAAGAATTAAAAGAAAAAAAAACAAGTATCAGAGATGGGGGAAGATGTAGAGCCGGAGAAGCGGAATAAAGGAGAGCCAAATTTTTTTTTTAGAAAGAGCTGCTTGCGCGCAAAGCTTTGCGAATAGAAAATACTACGGAATACTTTCACGCACTCGGGAAGCTCATTAATAATACTTCACCGTACGTGGCGTGTATGTGCCTGGTGTTGTCGAATAACTCGCCGTGAATATCTAAGAGGCGTCTGGATATCGAGAAAAAGATACGAGGCGACGAATGCCATTGCAAAAAAAAAACGAGTGCCTCAAAGAGTAGAGAAGGCAATGCACGTCAAGGGGAATCTCACACAAAGGACTCACAAGCACGTTGGATCTTTCTCTCTTTCTATCCATGTGAATCTTCAATACTGTAACGAGTCGATTTGAATTCCTTTTGCAGTTACTCAGATGAAAAAGGCGTACGACTTTTGTAACGGTCTAGAGGAAAACCTCTTTTCTTGTCTATTGGACGCTCTCAATCTTGATGATGTACCTATTTATACTGGAATTACAGACGGAGATCCCTTTAAGCACCCTTTAAGCGAATTTTCAAATTTTTTGTATCGGACCTATTTTTTCTACATAATTAAACATGTAGGTGCATATTGTTACTTTTTGTATTATTCGAAAATTATCTATATATTTTTTAAATATTTAAAAATAGCGGCTGTGCTTCAGAGCTGTTGCTTCAGAGACGGTTGCCGCCTGAGTTGTTCCACGACGTCCGACCTGGCGTCTGGTGTGCTGATCTGATACATCAGAGCCAAGAAGATTTAGATTTCTAAGACCCGCACGGCCTGTGTGAACCCAAACAATCCAAATAAAAGTAAAAATTCGAAAATTACTACGTCTTGGAAAAAATGTTCCATTATCGTGAAATTTTTACTTCATTATTTATTAATGAAAAAGCAGTTAAAAAAATAATTTTCCGGAAACTTTGGGTTCACATAGTCAGTAATTATGTTAGGCAAAAACATGCAGAATTGTACAATAATCGAACGTATGGTTTTTGAGTTATCTTGTACGAGGCTCAGAAAGGAGTGGTTTTCAGGAAAATAAGTTTAAGGACTTACACCACTGTGAACGCCTAAAATTAAGGAATCTTTCGGAATTTTTTTTGTGGAAGGACAAGTATGAGGATAACAATATTCAAGCATTTTACAAGTCATATTTTCAAGTGAACAATAAAAAATTCAGATTAAATAATTATATAAAATGGTGACGCTGGAGCCATTCTCACGAGGCACGCAGTATAACTGACGCAAACTTGAATTGGGGAAAAAATTAAAAATTTCTATTAATTTACATGAGTATAGCTTGAGAAATACGTAGGGGATGTTGAAAATATGAATTTTTCTGTAATTGGCAAGCATTTAAAGTGACAACTCATTTTTTGAGAGAAAAAAGGACAATCATTTGTTAACAGCTAATGATATAATTAACTCATGGAAATTCCCGCACGTATTTCTCTTCTGAAATGTCAATTTGAAGATGTGCTCAAAATTTTAAGCGAAAAAAATGAAAATTTTTGGAGTTATGCTGTGTGCCGTTTTGCAAAATTGTGTTCCGAGAAAAAGGGTCGACGTCTCGCACACGGGTCAGCCACTGTCACCGCAGACCTGTGGATCTTTGTTTTACAGAAACCAAACTTTTTCCCCTTATTCTAGATGGTTCAGAGCATCTCTTAAGCCAATAAAATAAAAAATTTAACAATTCTACAGTGGTGTTGTCCCTTAAAGTTTCAAGACAACAATTTTGTGACTGAATCACCCCCCGATTAAATTGCGATTCCGAGGCCATGAAGCCTCAGCTTCCTCGTGGATTTCATTTTCGGCCATAAGCTCGTCTTTGCGTTACAAAGGGATCTCCCCCCTTCAAGAAAGGCTGTCCGCAGAATGCGGCTAAAAGTTGGGGTAGCGCCGGTTAGAAATTCTACAAACGCGGTATAGTCGAGAACAAAAAGAAAAGAAAGCGAAGCCGTTTCGAAACTCGGGCATGCAGGCTTTAACGTCTGGGCTCAACATCTGCGTGCCGCGTGGCTCGTTAATAATGGAAAAAAAAACGGATAGTGGCATTGCAGCGGCCGGCGGTTAGCCCACGCCGGAAACGGTTCCCCATCCTTCTATCTCCTTCTCTTTCCATCCTTTGCCCCTTGATTCGACGTACTCGATGTTACTCTTTGTGCCATATCGAAATGGGGTCTCGTGCTACACGACGTCTTTCTAGGATTACAAAATTTTTGGTTTCCTCGTATGTTCGACCCGGAACAAATGGTCTCGAAGGGACCAATCGCGCGTGCACGTGACAAACTATAAGCCTACAGCGACTGACGAGCGAGCTCACGACAAATATCCAGGATCTTTTGAGTGACTGGTTTCCTAAACGGCAAGTCGTTCGTACGATTAGGCCCAGACAGGTCCTGCTGGTGGAATCACGATTTTTTTGTTGTATATGTATCATTGAACGTTCCGCCTAGAGAACCACCTCATTTGAAACTCATAACCGTGACTTCGAACAATTGAACGGTCCCCAATTTGCTCGTCAAGGGTGCTGGTCAACGTTTTTCAGTCTCGAATAGTCAGCAATCATCGCATAATCCATATATCACACCAAAAAATTTGTAACAAAAAAGCGTGTCTTTCCCACGGAATTTCTTGTCTTCTAACCTCTAAAGGGAATTTAGGACTAAGCAGGTTATAACCATGAACTTCCTCTACATAAAAGTCAAAGCTAAGAATCAGCTGTCAGTGATCATCGGAGACACTTTCTGGCATCCAAGACAAGAAAGTACGAATAATTAGCATGATGGCTCTCTCGTGTATTGCGGTATTCGCAGCTGCAGTTTCTCGTAAAGCGATCGTTTCTATGTAAAGTGTAGAAATTAGCGTACCGAGAGAGTAGAAACGTGTAGTCTACCCGGTGCCTCCATCCCTGCAGTCTTGTGGCACTAAAAATTGGAACCGCATGCGTCGATGAATGTTCCAACGTCTGCAGGTTTCCCTTCTATCCAGCTTGTGCCCCTTCACCAGGGGCCCGGTAGTGTGGCTCGCGTAGTACGTTGATCTCCACACTTTCTGATTTTACACGCGAGTCTCATGAACAATATGTGACGAGCATTTTGAGCTCCTCGACTCGCCTACCGCACGTATAAAAGACGCGAACGTACGTCGAACACGTTGGTTTTACGGCTTGTTGGTGGATTTTCACGTGTATGTAAGCTATGCCAGTGTGTACATTTGAGCTCTGTTCCTGCGTGCCTGTCTCGCACTCGTGGCCGGTCAACGGTTTAAACCTGTTTTCTTAATGTTGTCACCAATGTACTGGCATCTGTGATGGAAAGAGCCATCTGGTGTTACTTTTTCGATAACTACGTGAGGCTTTAGCGTTGTTGATGCTGCGAAAACGAGGCAACTGTTGACGTGACGTTACGTTCTGGTTTCCATTGATTCTGCATCACATATCGCATTTTACGATGATTGATATCAAATTGGATCATGTTGATCAGTAATGAAGCTTGAGTCGTGATTTTCGTCCAATGAATCGCCCAATTTCCAATACTGTGTGGATAAAGGCTGCCTAAGTGTAACGTGAACTTGACAGAAAAGTTCGAGACCCACTGCTGAGAACTATGGCCAATGTCCTGAGACCATTATTCAAACAGCTTTCGACCTCATTATCAGATTGCTGTCTTCCAAGTTTGAATGTTGTATCTTTCGACAACTGTACAAAGCTACAATTGCTAGGCTCGTCCTTGGCAGCTTGATGATTTTTGGGCCTGGCAAAGAGTACACGATCCGTCTTCTTTAATTGGAACGTAAAAAGTATAAACGTTGCTTTCATGGCTCGATGGACGTTCCGGTCGAACAAGTAACCCAGAAGCGCTCTACGACGAAGGATTTTGCGAGATAGCAAACATGTATATGGGTGTAAAGAGCTATGGACGAGTTGAGAGAAAGACGAAAAAGGTGTGCGATTCCTATACTAGCAGCCATTTATGGAGGAGTCTTGCTACTCGCTGCGTCTCTGTCTCTCTCCTATACGCGGGACATTACATCGTCTCACCGTTCTTGGTCGTTGAACGTTACCTTGAAACTCCGTACGTACACACCGGTGTACCTTGGATGGGGGCAGAATGGGAACAACGCGGTAGGAGCCATAGCCTCTGGTAAAAACCAGCAGTGGCAATATGAGCGAGCAGCAGCCACCAACGGGTCATCGCTCCCAGGTTACACAAAGTCGATGTAATGTCGTAAAGTCTACGGGGTTCGATAGGTCGCTTTCTCTGGATGATCACATCGAAAGTCTCCGTACTATTCAGTACCATTCGGCCAATTTAGTTTCTTTTTGGCTCTCGTCGTCGTAGCTTTGGTTTTATAGTTCTTTTTAACGGGATGTAGCCACAATCCGAACATGGTGTCGTGACAGCAGCAACCTATTCAGTAGAATAGCCAATATGCCATCATATAAATGCCTCTTTGTTGATCTGATTCCCATTTTCCACAACTGCATTGAACACTACCTACGAATTGCTCACGAGAAACAAAAATTTCGAATTTAGTATTCCAGCTACTTGATTGGAAGCGAAATTGTATACCACCAATAGCTGCCTACATTCAAAGGCTGACGTAGTTACGGAGCTAACGGACCAAAATAAGCTGCTCTATAATTCTCGTGCACTGGAGGATGCAACCATAGTTTTGAACATCCCGAATCGTCCGTCCGTTGGTGGGGAAAAAAGCTCCGCAACCAGTTACCGGATGACAGCATCGGGCTTCGAAAACTATAAAGCTTTCATCCTATAGGGCTGTATTCGTGTCCCGGCATTAATTAATTCCCATTCATACGGAGAGGACCGAGTGAGAGCTTTATTTTTCTTCCGTCGGGGTCCCTAGCTCGAAGCTGAGGGCGCGAGTACCAAGCGTGACATATATACTTCCGCTTATGTCTAGCCCATCGGTAAGCCAATAGCCGCAGTACCAAGACCATATCGAGTATATCGACATGGAACACACAGCTCCGAGAGGTTCGTGAAAGCGAAGCTATTACAGCGTACCTATTAGGCGCACCTCGGGGATCCAATGGCAATTTCTGAAAAACCTATTAATACCACCAGCGCAACCTATCAACAGCACACATCCCTTCGTTTCTCTGCAGGCTTCATTTTTTTCTCCCAAACCCACGCTCAATGGATGTACACGTATAGGCGCCAGCTTTGAAGGTGCACAACAATACGAGAGAATGGCGAACGCATACAGAGGGTCGCCCGCTTACGGCAACGAGACTTTGGAATAAACACCCTTGGCGCATTGTGAACCCTTGCGCCGTTATTTCTCTCACCCGAGACCTCGAGCACCTCCTTCTATACGCAAATTCCCAATCCACACATCAATGTGCATTCCTCAGAATTCCTCTTTCGTCGATTATCAACCACCCCAGCATTTTTTCGTTCGACCCTTTTCTTGACAATTCTCATTATACGGCACGCTCTAAATACTCGGTCTCTCTTGACGGCACAATTCCTTCACTCTACTCTCGAATTCACTTATCCGTGTAATGGTTTTTTTTTTCGTATTTTTTCGACAAAGCGTAACGTCAAAAGGAACCTTTCTGGTGAAGCGTTTGCTTCGGAAAACCTTTGTGATTAATATTCATAAATGCAGATTTAGAGATAGCCCTTGTCCTTTACAGAAATTTTAAAAGCGTACGCGTGTACAGCTTCCGTACATACACGGTGTTTTGCACTTTACAGTTTTCGGACACAAAAGGTAGAGTTGCTCGACATTCCGAGGGATGGGACGTTCATTATTCTGGGCTCTAAAGTTTGCTGCAACATACGCGAATGCTCATAAATCTACCCCTTCTTCTCTTCCTGCTCGCATCATCGTTTTCGTTGCGACGCGGGACAGTTGGGTCTTTGATCACACGGCTATTAATCTATCGGTGTACGATTTTGCATGTATCGTTACTTTCTCGGACTTGAGTGAGTTACGGGATTATACTTCGATATTCATCATTCCCTTTAGTTGTGATTTGGCTGCGATAATGTCAAGCTACAGTTTTTATCGAAAAGTCGTAGAATAAAATATTTTAATATATTTTCGTAATTTTTTTCTGGGAAAACGCGTGCAGATATTCAATTTGTTTTTTTTCGCGGTAAAGAGTATGATTTTAAGTATCTTTTATAATTTTGTGACCACTGCTGCCCGGAAACAAATTATCCGAAATAAATTTTTTCAAACAAGCTTTTATTCAATGCACTAAAAAGTAGAAAATATTTTTTTCGAGTCACCTATACGTGATTATAAATAAAAGCTTGGGGCGCTTAACTTTTTAAATGTTTAATAAATTTGATTATTTCTGGTTCATTGACCGTATTTAATTTGGCAGTATAATAATTAGAAAAAATATAATCACACGTTTATACTCAGGTTCAGGATGTTTATTTAAGTAGTCGAAGGTTGTTTTAACGCAAATTAAATACAGTTGATATGTTAACGGATTTGTGTAAATTGAAGATTATATGTCTACATTTTGAGCACCACAAACTTTTATTTATAGTCACATATAGGTGATGTAGTAAAAAAAATATTTTCTATTTTTTAGTACATTAAAACAAAAGCTTGTTGAAAAAAAAATTACTTATAAATTATTTTCTACTTTTCAGTATTTAATTTGTTTTACTTTTATTGATTTTACTAGAGCTCTGAAATGTTAGCAAAGAGGGATTAATTCTTCCAAACGAAGCGGTGTTATTATTGGTTGATTGTCAGAAGAAATCCTGGGGAAGTGTGATAGGTGGCATCTATCACAGATGTTGGCTCACCGCCCATTGGACCTTACCTTTTAACCTATTTTATCTATTGGATCCTTGTAACGATTGTGGGATCCGAGAGCCCTTAGAGCCAATTCATATGTTCTGCACTTTCTATGTTTTGTCGCCTCTTAGATGCATGCTTGCAAAATTTCAGAGCTCTAAGTAGTCGGGAAGTGGGACAAATATCCATTCACCGAGTCAAGTTGTATAAAAGCTTGTAAAACCCAAACGCATTTAGTTTTTGCGTAACATCACCCAGTGCTTTTACGAAAGGTCTTAACAAAAAATTGACTTTTAAATAATCGAATAAGCTCTATTTTCGTTGATAAAAAAAAAATATGTATCGAAAAAAATGTCCGCGTTCAAGCAGTGCTTGTTAATATCTCAAAGAAGCTTGTAACGTTTGAAGTTGATCGATGCAATGATTTTCGAGATATCGCAGACGCCGATCTTGAAAAAGTCGTGTTCAGAAAAACACGTCTCAAATTCTCCGGTTCACGGAACCTACCTATAAACGCTGGAAGCTCTTAGAGAGCACATACATTTCCGACGATTTTTAATAAAATTGATTATTATGACAGAACTAAATACTGCATTCGGGATTTCACCCCTTAAAATCCTTTTTTCCGCAAAAAAAATATATTTAGTAGTTTCTCATGCTCTATCGTAAAATCGATGGTGGACCGAGATTGAGGCATGAAAGATTCAAGCAAATCATTACGAAATGTAAATCAAGAGCAAAATGGGAAGTGAGATTTCCACATTTTCGACCATACTGCTTTCGCAAACGCGCCCAAACAAGAAAGAACCTCAACCTTTTTTCGCCTTCCAAAATAAAGACGTCTATTAAGGCGTTACCCCCACTTGTAGCGCAAAAAAGGCCTTTTTCATGAATTTTTTTTAAAGAAAACTACAAAACTTTTTTAATCGATCAATATACCATCTTAAAGAACACATCTTGAAGAACTTTCAGTAATTTTTTTATTGAAAAATATTACATTGTTTAGTGGCAAATGGCCGTCGATGAAATAATGTTTTTATATACACGGTTTGCGGTGACCAACATTGCGGCGAAGTGGATCATCTGAAAAAAAAATGCGGTTGGATTTAGTCAAATATAAGTATAAACTAGTCTTTAATCGAAGGATTTTAAAAAATATTCTTTTTTCACAAAATGGCGGACAGTCAAAGTTAATGGTTCGATTTTAACGAAAAAAAACGATCGTTTTTTGGCTATAAAACGGCCATTTTTTTTTTTTTTAAATCGAACGATCAAAGACTACATGTTTATGTATTAAATAGGCCTGCAAAATTTCAAGAAGATCGGTTCATTAGTGTTCGAGTAATCTTGGTCACCGACTTCAGAAATGCCATTTTGAGAAAAACGCGTTTAAAGCTTCAATTTCAGTTTACACGAAGAACGGATTCTTCTCTTTCAACGCTCATATCTCAGGCAATTTTGTTCGGATCGACTTGAAATTTTCAGGACATATTCTCAGATACTTATACTTCAAAAAAATGCAATAAAAAAACGATTTTTTCAAAATCGCGGGTGAGCGTAACCCCTTAAGGCAAATTAACGCAGCGTCGAATCGTCGATTGTGGAATCGTCTGCCAAATTCGCACCAGTGCGCGTTCTAACGCAGCTAAATTAAGCAAACTGGGGTATTCCCGTCACAATCGACGCCCCATGATGTCCCAGACGTGCTCGATGGGGTTGATATCGGGGTTCAACACTGGATGCCTCAACAACGTTATGTCTTGCCTCTCAAAAAAACCGTCTGGTCACGTCAGCTGTGCGAGGGCGATCATTGTCTTGCGTCAGAATGAACCCCCCCACATTTTATCATCGGGACAGCACAATTGGCCTCAAAATTTGGTCAACGTAGCGCCTAGCATTGAGAGTTTGGCGGACAATCACCAGCGGAGTTCGCGATGACGGCGAAATCCCGGCCCAAACCATCACTGATCCTCCATCAAAGGCAGCAACAGGGCGAGTAATGTTTTGTAAAAAGCGCTCTCCACGACGACGCCAAACTTGGGACCTTCTGTCATCGTCGTACAAGCAAAACCGAGACTCATCAGTGAATAAAACATTACCCCATTGCCTCATATTCCACTGGAGATGTTGGCGAGCGTACGCTTGACGAGTCCGGCAATGTCTGGCCGTCAACGTTGGCTCACGGACGGGATGTCTGGCTCGCAACCCAGACTCACGGAGACGGTTGATAGCCGTTTGCTACGAAATGTTTCGCGGCCGTTGTCGTTGTTGTCGTCGTCGTCGTCGTTGTTGTTGTTGCTGCTGTCGACGGTTTGGGAAATGTTGAGCAACGATGTTCGCATGGACAAAAGGTTCTTGACGAACACGTCGCACTATTACCCGATCGTATCGAGGAGTTGATGTACGCCTTCGACCTTGTCCCGGCCGTGCACCGTATCCACTGGTTTCTTGATAACGCGTATACGCATGAGACACAACCGATGCGCTAACGCCCAATCTTTCACCAACATCCCGATAACTGTACCCCTCTCCTATAAGAGTCACTAGCCGAGCGACTTCTGCCTCAGATAAATGCCGCCCAGGCATTTTTGAAATGCCCAAACTGGCAAAATTCAATGTCACCTAGGCTGTACTTAAAAAAAAAGTTCAAGTTTAAAAAAACTTTTGATGAATTTTTTGGCCAAAACCTCGAGGAATTTTACCGAAAAGAAATAGAATCAGTTTTGTAAAAAAAACTGTTAATTAATTTTTCCTTCAGAATGAGGTTCGAAAAGAACTTTCTTTTGTAATCCTGATAACCTTCTCAGAAAATATCGAAAATTGCTCGCATAAATGTTCTTAGACAGAGCAGTGAATACCGCTTGGAGGTATCAACTTTTAATTAATGAAAATAATGACGAGTGAAATTATGGGGAGCGAAGGCCGAATCGTGTTTAAAATGAATCAGTGCTGTTTCCTGAAACGTTTTACAAATTTAAAAAAAAATTGCAAATTTTTCGAATTTTTTTCTCAAATTTAATAAGTAACTAGTGCAAAGTTGTGGAGAAAGTCGAAAAAAGCTGGTTTTTTCATTTTGGTGATGATTACACGATGTTTAGGAACAATAGGCTTGTTCCTTCAATTGTTTTGTAAACTTTGATCAATCAGTCCGGAAAAACAGTGCGACAGATCAATCCGCAAATTTACAGGGCTATTAGGGATACATCAAGCTGAAAAAAACCTGGCAACCCTAATTTTTCCATCAACGCATGCAGTGTAGTCGTAGATGTACTAAAAAGCCCTAAAACGTCAATTCTTTTTGTAATTTTTTTATAACAATGTTAAGGGTGAAAAAAATTCTCAAAAATGAATGAAAGAACTTTGTAGGAAATGTATTTAAGTTTTCAAAGCTGCCCTTTAAATCCTTGTGCGATCATTGGTTTCTAAGATATCGATGATCAAAGACAAAAGGATCCTTTTTCATTCAAGGTCGGATATCTCAGCAAAAAATTGACGTAGAGAGATTAATAAAAAACGAAATTGTAGCTGAATAAACAAGCTAACTGAATTATCTATTGATTTAACTGAAAAAAAATCCTGAGATCGTGGAACCTTGAAAAGAAACAAACAAATTTGAACATTTTTTTTCTCGCACTATTTCTCATGGTTGTGCGATAACCGTAGCTCACAAAAAAATTTTGCCGACCGATCTAAAAACTAGAAACTTAAGGTAGTACGAACGCGCAATCTTGATTTCTATAGATGTTGTTCAAATGTTAACCAGACATTCTTCATATCATTATGCATGCTTGAGTGAAATTTCAGAACAGTCGACTATTTGGATTGGGATATAATGGGTTTTAAAATTGCAACTTTTAACACTGCAGGGTCTGCATTGAAATTTTGACAGAATAATTTTCCGTAAAAAATGTTTGTCCCGTATAATAAGAAGAAATATGGCAACACCGCAGAACAGTATTGTTCAATATTTCGAGAAAAAAATAATTATCGTGTTCCTAAAGTTAAAAATGCTGTCGTAAAAAAATATTTGCATTATAAATATTAATATTTTATCTTGTTTATGTTATCTTTATTAACAAATAAAAGTGTTGGTTTATTCATAACTAATTAGAAACTTTGATCGATTAAAATTTACTTCTAAATGAAAATTGGTGTTGCAGTATTGTTTTAAATATACCGCGCAAGCTCACGTCATTGGATACATGGAACGATGCGGTGTTGCCATATGTTTTCTTATTATAGAGGACAAATATTTTTTACGGAAAATTAATCTGTCGAAATTTCAATGCAGACCCAGCAGTGTTAAAAGTTTCACCTTTAAAACCCATTATCTCCCAATCTAAATAGTCGACTGTTGTTAAATTTTACTCAAACATGCATGATGATATGAACATTGTCTGGTTAAAATGTGAACAAAATCTATAGATATCAAGATTGCGCGCTCGTACTACCTTAGAGCTTTAAAGTGCTTTTTTCATGTTGATACGACCATTTTTCCCACAGACACTTCAAAAAACACCTTAAAAAATGCAAAAAGCTTTCTGCTCCTTTAATTTGTTGGTCCAGTGTAAATGCGTTGCCACCTAAACCTACACGTCCGCAGTTCTGATAAAGCCATCTTTTGGAAAATAGCGATAACTTATTCAACCCCCTAATAAAAAACAGCTATGCGTGTCACCAAGAAACGCATGAATGCATATCTCCACACAGACGCGAACGGCAAGAATTCCACCATGGAAAGTGCTAGGCGTTAGGGCTCGCTCCCAATAACCTGGGTGCTTCGCAAAAGCAGATAAATTTCCATATTACATCATATATCCAGGAAAATCCGACATCTCGTTGGGCATCATCTTCCACAGCGGGTCTGCTAAAGAGTGGTATGGGTGCGAACGGAAGGACACGCGAGAACGGAGATGAAGGCAGGAAGGTATACCGTAGGGGATGAAGGAAAAACGAAACGAGGCTCTCTCGTGGTACGGGGGCACTTGTGCTCGCCGTAACAGCAAGAACCGTCGCCCGAACAAAAAGAAGAAAAAAACAACGTGAAATAAAACGCGGCAAGTGATGAGACAGCTAGTAGACGAGCCCGCACCTTACAGTACCCTTATTTCCCCATCTCCTCTTCCTCGTACCCTCTTCTGCCGCGTTCCATCCGCTCAAGACATTTCGCAAGATAGCTACCGAGGAGTTTCGCGGAGGATACTCTCAGGTATCCATAGCCCTGTACTATGTACTGCAAGTACCTTGTATGAGACGAGGATGCAAGATGGGCTATATGGACAGGGAGGGATCGAAGTGGTGAGGACAGCGTTGTGGTTGGGGTATATTGCGGTTATAATTTCCCGTATTACCACGTGAAATCGGGAGGAACGATTGTACGTACATTAACCGGAACGTCCCAGCCAGGCAGTAGCAGCGGATTGTACAAAACCGGCAAGTCTTTGTCCATTACCTCTCATGGTTTCTCTTCCCAGTCCTTGCCGTGCTGGATACATACTCCGCAACATAGATGGCGCACGCTGCACCTTCCGGCAACCCCAGCGATTTCCAGCCACTATACGGAATACCCGAGAAAATCACCGCCTGTAACTTTAATTTCTCGATTATCCGGCATTGCCCTGTTAGGGAATATTGCACCGAGAGTCTAAAAGCAGATCCGAAGGCGCTGGAGAACGGGGAGGCGGTTGAGAGGTCGGGCATGCCTTTTCATGCCTCTATTACTTCCCTACCTCAGCAGCACCCTCCCTGTTTTCCTCGGCCACGAATGTTTCACTCGTTTCTACCGCATTTATATTTTTCCACCGCAACCTTGGTCTCGTGTATCTAGAGCAATCCGGGATTCTCCGGGCTAAGTCCTTCCGGGAGTGCATCAGAAAAATGCATTCTACAGATGATAATCTCGGTTGAGCGACGACTATTCTTCTGTGGTTGCTGCTTTGACGGATCGTTTCGTTGAATAATACTCCTTCCATTTGGAGGTCTAGTTTCTTGCCTATCTCTGTCTTCCTTTGCTCTGATGCAATTCCGAGGTCGAGCGCTGTGGCTGGCCATTCATGGGACGCATCCCTACGTCACAATTTGTGAAGTCATCGAGTATGAAATGTCAGATTTCCACATTTTTGACACTACCGATTTGCCTCGCCCGGCTCGAGGAAGGACGTCACTGGGACGTTTTTTCGATTGTTTTGTCTATTTAATTGTTTATTTGGGATTTGGAAAAAGGTAAGTCGATGAACATAAATTGAACCTACTTCGTGTAAATTTTTATTTCAAAAAATAAAAATTGATTACATTAGGGAGGTGTAGTAGAGGCCTTGTATAAAAAATGTGGTCCTACGATCGGACCGATAACTTGACAATGGGTGGTCTGAAAATTAAGAATAAAAAAGATTTACAATCCATACATAAATGTAGGTCACGGTGTACGTAGCCGTTTTGCGAAAAAAATAAAAAATGGTGGCTGTTAAAAACAAAGTGTAATTTTAGCAAAATGTTCAGTTATATTTGAGGGCTTAAGAAATACTGAATTGAAGCAAACGGCTACGTACAACGATAGCTACGGCGATTGCGGAAATTTTAGCTTTTTTAAATTGAAAATCGGACGATTGCAGCTAACGTTACAATTCCGACCTGATACGAGTAATTTCGTTTCGAGAAAAACGCGATTAAACGTTTTAGTATACGTTAATCGTTGTGCTACCTGCTCTTACCAAATCGTCTGTAACTTGTTCAATTTTCAATATTTTCACTTGAACATTTTATTACATATTCTTGATTATGTATACTTTGAGAAAATGCAAAAAAAATCGGTTCTTTCCTGTCACAGTGGTGGCCTGCCTTAATATTGGAACAGTGAACCTTGCTGCTAATTCACGCGTAGCTTGAGATGTATCCGCTTCCACTGCAGTTTCCAGCTCATCGTCATCCATACCTAGCGCTCAGGAGGCCCACGTGGTTCATTCTGAAGATCAAAAAGATTCTTGAACACATACTTGCCAAATATTTCGTTGACACTTTGAGTCATCTGGGCTGCGTTAGTTCCACGACGAAACTCATATGCGAAAAAGCGCAATTTTTTAGTTACCCGTGCTTCACAAAATGGAATCTGCAAAAGACAATTCGAAGTATAATCACAAGTCCAAATTGCGTCTGAAAATCTGAAGACCTGCCTTGACTACTTGAGGCAATCGGAAGTTCCATACTTGATGACTGAATACATTATTTCCGTTCCAATTTCTAAAACATCAAGTTATACCAGTCCGGTAGCTATTGGACGACATCAGGAGAGTATATCTTCCTGTGTACATAGCACACAACATTTTACGTATCTCTGTACCAGCGAACAGCGATTCCATCCAACAGAAACTGCTTAATACTCTTGAGACTGAAGGTTCTTGTTACGGGCCAGTTCTCTCGAAGCTATTGGATGGTGCAACAAGCTCAAAGTTCGCTCATGTTGTATACTCGAATAGGAAAGTTTGCGATATGCTTACCACTTACTGAACTAATTCATAATTCTTCCAGATTGGGGGGCGTCCAAAAATTACGTAACGCTAAATTTCCCAATTTTTTACCCCCCGCCCAAGTAACAGAACCGTAACGCTTAGCGTGACCCCCCCCCCCCCCCCCTATGCTGTTACGTAACGGGTGCTATGTTGTCAATAATTCCTTTTTTTTTAAATAGGAATATAAAATTATGAAAGGATCGGTTTTATATTCATTTTATGAAGTCTACGCTCATCTAGTTTTATACTAATTTTTATGATTTTTTAAAAATTAACCCCGATTTGGCGAAGAAAAAAAAATTCTCTTCTTGTCCCATCGATATCTTTATGAAAGGTTATCTGTAAATAAAAAGTCAACAATTTATCGATATCTGTACAAATGTAGCTATCGTTATGCGTAGCCGTTTTTTTATTTTGGTTTTTTTTACAAAATGCCGACTGTTTGGACATTTTTTCTATCTTCAAGGGCCTTTTTTGCCCTCAAGCAATCTTTAAAAATAGTAATGATGAGAATTTGAAAAATCGGCTACGTACAACCTTAGTCACTGCGATTACAAAAATGCTTTTGAAACATTGAAAATCGCTTGATAAGTTTTTGAGTATTCACTGAGACAAGGTCGAAAAAAGTAGTTTCGAGACAATCGCGATCAAAGTTTTCGTTCCGTTTTTCTTGATATAAAGTTATCTTTTTTTCTAGAATATTGATACTTACATTAACGTATTAACTCGCGGGTAATATGACGGGTTTTCATCTTTGCTATATTTCTCAAAATAATAAAAGCTTGCACTTCATCTATCCTGAACGATGAGTCTTAAATTTAAACACTTGAACATGCAGGAATTTTGCTATTTCTGCATGTTCGTGCATCTGAGGACGAAAAATCGCTGTCTCGTTAATCGATTTCGTTGTCCGAACCACTATCTTTTTCTCTTATTTTACAGTCCTCCCTATACGACCAGTCGTTTATTTTGTAGTTCACTTTTCCACGAAGTTTTTTTGCCTGCTCCTGGGGTTACGTTATTTTTCGTCCGTTTCCTCACTCTACGTTTCCAACGCGGCAACGTGTTTGTCGAGTCTCGCGCACGTGGCACGGCAACTTGCATCGAGTATTCTCTTTCCATTCTGCACGTGATATTCGAACAGCTTCTAACTCCATCAACTGTTATTTTCTCTCCGGACCTTTTCCACCCTCTCCATCATCTACCTTTATCTCTTTCCGTTTTACTCTTTCCCTCCTTAGTCTTTTCAACATGTCCCTTAATGGAATCGTTTGAGTGTGACGGTTTGGGTACGATCTTTCCGATGCAGATTGAATTGCTTCTCTCCTACACTACGAGCACACGTTTCCAATGTCCGTTTCTCATGAACTCTTCTTTCTCTGACGTTTCTACCGCCTGTCCACATCCATTCGGTATTTCCGGCCTCGTTCTTTTACTTTTTACCCCCCCCCCCCCAGCCCTCTTCCCCTTTGTGCATTGTTTCAGCGCCGCTATTCCACTGGTAACGAGTTTTTTTCTTCCCCGTGCCAAAGTCCAGAAACCTTGAACCCGAACGGATTTTCACCAGCGATACATGCTTGCGGGAGCAATACCATTAAATGGAATATCCATGAGCACGCAAGCCAATCGAGAGTTCCAGGACGTGAGACCGATGGATAGGGATTGATCGTAGGGAGCTTTCCAAATCGATAGTTCAATAATGCAGGAAAGCACGGATACCTTCGTCATGCTAACCGGTATCTGGCTTATGATGCCAATATAGGAGCAACGTATATTATTCTATCAAATGCACATCCATTGCACGAAGCGGCAGATTGATATTATGATTTTAGTCACGTGACTTGAAGTCCGGATCAATGCACTCTATCAGAAATCAAATGATTGACGCACCATTCCCTCATTTCCCTCATTCATTTGATTCATTTTTTTGGACCGGTTTTGGTCATGATGATTATTTGAAAAGTCTTGTTCTTTTGCAAGCTTCGCGCTGTTTGCAAAGAGGTGAATGCGGAAGCGGGAAACCCAAACAAGTCAAAATGTGCAAACTAAGGCATCCAGAAGATGTACCGATTTGGATCTTGTTTGTTTAGGTGTTTTCCTTTCCGAAACGCGGGTGCTATACTGGCAGAAGTGCTCGTGGATCTCCGAAGACAATGACGAAGCGTTTTCATCGATGAATGTCTTTTGGCCGGGTGGAAACTCGAGAGCCACGGGAGCGGAAAGCAACCGCGACTTGCACAAATCCCACTGTTGCAATCTCGAGCAAATCCTCGGGTTAGCCTCAAGAGGGAAACACGGCAGAGTATCTCAAAATTGTTGACGCTGCAGTCGTCGATGTATTAAGGGATAACACGTAAAATTGGGTATATCCGTGCACGTGCATAAGGATTGAATCGTTCGAATGATGCAGCAAGTACAAGTCGGCATTCATTAGCTACAGAAGAAAGGAGCTATCGAAGCCGCATGAGGCAGAAGAGAAACGTCAAGTGGGATGCGAATGTAGAAAACTAGGGCAAGAAGGAATTTTCGTGATATGCATGCAACTGTTCCTCCAAATCTCGAGTCAGGGAAGATAGTACGTCGTTATAAGTTTTTTCCGCAACTGACATGGAATGACAAAAGTTTGTGGCTTTCGGATGGAGGCGTGATGAGAATCAGCGTTATGTCGACGTTTCGCAACTGTTACAGACTGCATCGTCAGGACTGAGAGCTGCGATTCTGAAGCTCTTGTGTTCCAGAGTTTCCATATGCAGTCATGGTGCCAGATCACTGCACCAGCCAACCGCATCTTTTTGATTGATCAGCTGGTTATTAAAAAAAATCGGAATACCTCTGTTCACATTGTCCGGATGTTTTCAGATTTCCAGGCCTTCCCCGGTGTCTCCTGCAAAATCGGCTCTTTGATGGGATGTCTTTGGGCCTTGTCGATCTGAATGGAGTGACCAGTTTCCATCAAATGTTCGGCCAGAGCTGATTGTGAAACAACGCTAGAATGAAATAGTTGCCATGTTCGCCAAATCGTTCCTACTCTGATGGTTGATTTTTTCCCTGGAAACTCAATTTCCAGCAGTCCAGGAGAAGGTTTCGGAGTTTTCCCAGGTTATTTAAACTTTTCGGCTTATCTGGAATCTAAGACGAAGGAAGAGAAGAGAATCAGAATCGAAGTGCAAAAAAGACTAGGTTGATTCTATTTAGATCTCGAAAAATGCTGACGTTGATTCTAGCTGTCTTTTTACCCTTTTCCCTCGTATACTAAGCCAACGTTAGGGGTTGCCTACATGCATCCGCGACGGAGGTTTTTCCACGTAATACCGTAACGCGTTAAGCCTCGACAGAGAGAGAGAGAGAGAGAGAGGCCTTACGATACACACAGAAGACCCACAAGACAAAATTGCACTACACAACTGCTGATGGAGACCGTCGGCGCTGCTGTGTAACGACCCACCTGACCACGTTGTATTCCACAAGCTTGGCAGGGTCCACGGTCACTTTGTCTCCACCTTCTCCAGCCGTCTTCTCTGCCCCGTACTTTTTCGCTCGTTTCTTCGTTCTCAGGTGCTCTCGTGCATCTTCCGGCTTGCAGCGGTTGAGCATCACAATATGCTATTGCTCTTTTCTTCGCTTGGTCCACTCGGGCCCTTGGTGGAATAACGCAGACCAGGTCCGCAAACCGCAAAATTGTCTCGGGTTTCTGCATCGCAAGAACACTCGACCGTTCTGCATTTCCACCTGAGTAACTCGTGATTCAAGATGCGACAAATTATATTTGAAAATGGCGGTAATGATTTGTTTCGTTGTTGACGTTGATGGAAAGTGAGGACTGGGAGCTCGGCCGTCTTTTGGAAATGACAACTTGTTTGGACACAATTTCTAAGCAACTTTATGAGAACTGACAGAAATGTCGAGGATCTTTTATTTTCAATTTTTAATTGATTGTCCACAAACTCATAACCAGTTCATTGGAAGTTTGCATCGTCTTTGGACATCCTGTAACTTTTTTGTCATCAGCACGTGGTCTCTTCGAAACTTCTAGTTGTTGCAGCGAGTTTCTGAACTCCTCAATGCACAGATCTTTTTTAACAAGCTTGAGAAAAGAGGCGGCCGAAGTATAGTGAAAGGTCTTGGGTAACGTCTCACTTCAACGACGTTAGCCTGCCATATCAAGAATCGAAATGCGATATCTCGATGGGTCTTGAACATCCGTTGCAGTCAAGGGCTCTTCCGAAGTCTATCGAGACAAGGGGCCTTCGCGACGACGAGCAATAAACTATTTTTCAATCGACGGGCAAAGATCACGATAGAAAGGATGCTCGGATCTGGTTTTCGTCACGGCAATGCTGTTTAGTATTTAGGCTGTTGTAATCGCACCAGGGTGGGGAAATATTGAGCCGTTGCATTTTTTACTCACGGAACAAAAATTAAACCTTCTGCAACTTGATCGCACTATTTCTTTTGCATCGTATTCTTCAAAACTGGAAAGCAACGTGAAACTGAATGAAGGATGAATAATGCATACGAAATTTTTGTGGAGATTCTTATTCTTATGTGAAGCTTATGTGATTTTTATGCGATTTCGCAAAAACGCGTGGCAAAATGACCTTGTCAAGATCGGTGACCACGTTGTCTTAAAAATCAGTGCACCGATCAACTCGCAAATTTACAAGCTACTTTTATATATCATTTTTTTTTATATATCACTTTTATATATCACTTTTATATATCAAAAAGAAAGTCCCTCGAACGAGGGACTTTCTTTTTCCGATGCATACTTTTTTATCGACGAAAATAGAGCGTTTGGTAAGATGTTTTATAAAATCGTTCATCCCAGCACTAGATTAGTTCACGCGAACGCTAAATGTATTCGATTCTGTTATTTTAGATGATTCGTTCTCGAGCAGCAGTAGTCATCGCAAAAGACATTTTGAAAACAGCGTTCTGCACAAACCATTGCATCTACCACATTTATAAATGTGCCTTAATAAAAAAAATTCTAAATATACTCGAAACCATACGATTCAATGTTAAAAAGAAAATGTGAAACTTGCATACGTTTCACAAAAAAAAATTCATGAAAATTCCCCTTTTTCCCGGTTACAAGTTGTGTAAAACCTGATAAGGGTTATAGTAAAGGGTTATTAAAATTAACTGATTTTTGCGATTTTTTGTGTGGAAGGACAAGCGAGAGTATAATAATATCCAAGGATATTGTTGGTCTTATCTTCAAGTAAACAAAAAAAAAGTTATATTAAAAAAGTATACAAAATAATGACGTTGGAGCCATTCTTGCGAGGCATGATGAATTTCAGACGGTCTACGGCACGCAGTATAATTGACGGGGATTTGAATTTAGAAAAAAAATTTAATTCGATTAATTTACACGAGTATAGCTAAAGAAATACGTAGTGGATTTTGAAAATATGAATTTTTGTGTAAGTGGCAAGCATTTAAAGTAAAAACTCAATTTTCGACAGAAAAAAAGGACAATCATTTATCAACAACTAGTGTTATAATTAACTCATCGAAAATCCCGTACGTATTTTCCTTCGGAGTGTTATTTTAAAGATGTGCTCAAAATTCGGAGTGAAACGAATGAAAATTGTTGGAATTATGCCACGTGCCGTTTTAAAAAATTGTGTTGTGAGAAAAAAGGTCGATGTCTCGCACACGGGCCAGCCTCGGTCACCGCAGAGCCACACGGGCCTGCGAACCTTTGTTTTACAGCTACCAATAATTTTTCCCCTTATTCTAGATGGTTTAAAGCATCTCCAAAGCCAACTTGAAAAAAAAAACAATTCTTTGAAAATTCTACAGTCGTGTTACCCCTTAAGGCCAGATTCACTTATTTCTGTCGTGCTGTGTTGATGCACTCTTCGTTTTTGACGTCCACTTCCTACCAGTTATCGCCTCCGTATTCCTATAAACGCGGATTCAATTAGCAATTGAAACTTGCTGAGAATCAGCGGTGATAACGTCAAACGGTCGAGCTGCCCTGTATGTGTGTGCATACCTATAGGCACACCATATCGTGCTCATAGTCTTTTACCCGCTACCGGCGGGCATAACGGCGAAAATTTCATTATCGGCAATCAATCGAAGAGATGTATAGAGATTCTTGTAAAGGAGCGGGGCATTGGGTGGAAAAAGCGCAAATTGTCGAGTGCTCTTTCGCAGCAGCGGAAAAAAAACGTACGCGAACAATCAACAAAAAAGACAAAAAATGGACGGGCAGTAAAGGCTCTACCAACTTTTTGTTTTTGTCACAACTCACTTTTTCCTGGGTTATTAATCGGCGTCCTCCAATCAACCGATTCGAAAAAAAAATTCTGGAAAAATGTCTTTCTTTCTGACAGATTTGAGAATCGAATTTTCATGGCGGAATCAAATTATGAAACTTCATCGTCAAATTGATACACGCTAATCAAGGAATCTTTAGCAGAACGTTATTGACCTCTCCGACATACCCGATAACGCCATACAAAGCTGAATGACGAATGGTCAATTACAGTAAGATTCTCATTCAACGTATTATTCTGAGCCCTTCATTTCATATGAACCTGCACATTATGAAATATGAGCCGCTTCATTTCGTATGAAACCGCAAATGATGAAATTTGAGCTACTTAATTCCGTACGAATCTGCAAATGATGAAATTTGAGCATTTTGTATGAACCTGCAAATGATGAAATTTGAGCATTTCGTATGAACTCGCAAATGATGAAATTTGAGTTAATTCATTTCATATAAACCTGCAAATGGTGAAATTTGAGCTACTTCATCTCGTATGAACCTGCAAATGATGAAATTTGAGCTACTTCATTTCGTATGAACCTGCAAATGATGAAATTTGAGCTAGTTCATTTCGTATGACCCTGCAAATGATGAAATTGGAGCTACTTTATTTCATCATTTGCAGGGTCATACGAAATGAAGTAGCTCAAATTTCATCATTTGCAGGTTCATACGAAATGAAGTAGCTCAAATTTCATCATTTGCAGGTTCATACGAGATGAAGTAACTCAAATTGAGCTACTTAATTTCGTATGAACCTGCAAATGATGAAATTGGAGCTACTTCATTTCGTATGATCCGGCAAATGATGAAAATTGAGCTACTTCATTTCGTATAAGCCTGCAAATGACGAAATTGGAGCTCCTTCATTTCGTATGAACCTGCCAATTATGAAATTGGGGCTACATTATTTCGTATGAACCTGAAAATGATGAAAATTGAGCTACTTCATTTCGTATGAACCTGCAAATGACGAAATTGGAGCTCCTTCATTTCGTATGAACCTGCCAATTATGAAATTGGGGCTACATTATTTCGTATGAACCTGAAAATGATGAAATTTGAGCAACTTTATTTCGTATGGCCCTGCAAATGATGAAATTTGAGCTACTGCATTTCGTATGAACCTGCAAATAATTATTTTTTTTCTAACGGCACACTGGCGATTATTTTACACTTTTCAGCTCGTCATTCGACTTTATTAAAAATCAAAAATCAAATGTCCAGGTCAGAATTAACATCCAAAGTAAAAAATCCAAAAGGAACGTTAATCCAATTTAAAAAAAATTAACATCTGTTGATTTGAGGACAGACTTTATTCCAAATACGTTGCAGAGCATGTCAAATCCCTACAAAACATGATTGCAAAAAAAGGCCTCAGCCAGGAGGAGTCAACGTGTACAATGATTTGATGACGCTCTGCTGTTTGCCATGCGGTTGACACATACACACCCACACATGTATGAGTATATGAATTGATTGATTATTGGAACGGACCGTGGGTCACGTTGCTGGTTCAGATCGCATGGCCTTACTCGAAGTGCATATAAATGGGGATCATCGAACGGTAAAAACGTGTTCGTTGTCAGCATTGGTAGAGTCAATTTTCGAAACCTCGTCGCCCCATTTTCATCATTCCAAGTACGTACACGTATCCGTGTGTATGTCCAACAGTGTCGTATATACGCAACATCGGATCAAACAATACACTCGATATCGTTCCAGTGACGTTCTGAAATGAATTCAGCAGATTTCAATGTGACCGCAAAATAATTCAATAAAAATGCCAATTGAAATAGCAAGTGGGTAAAAGGTATCTTCGAATCTATAAATTTCAATTTATCTCGTATAGACTGGGAAATTCATGTCCGATGATGGTGGAATTCGTACGAAATGGAGAATCCTCGATTATTGACAGATACGGAGGGGCGCGAACGCCACAAAGAGATGAACAGGTCTTTTGATATCGGGTTCGTTTTACGAGAGAGTGTTTTTCATCTCTTGTCGATTCTCTCCGAGAATTCCCATAAATTCGCTCATATATATGCGAAGTAGGCGGTACGTACGAAATCAGTTCGGACGAGTCAGTAAAAGAGATTACTGCACGACGAAAAGCCAACTGTGACTTGGCTCCACGAGACCTTCGAGGAATGCGCGAGTAACGCCTAATGAACGGGATCCGTGTAGTCGACGGAATGCACACATACGTTTATGTGTTAAGAGTAGACGCAGCCGTGAAGCTAATGAATCAACGCACACTTGCGTGTATACACTTTTAGGCGTGTATATTTTTTTTTTCATGACTTTTGGTTCGCGTATATCTTCTGTATATCAGGGCCTGCTCCATATCCACGCTCACATGGTAGTAAATCAGTGGAACTATAAACACCTAACGCCATTGGCGCAACCCAATCGACTCCGGTACTTTCGTTCTGGGGCTTCGGAACAAATCACTTTTTTCTTCCTCTCCGTTGTAACTAAGCTGTCAACTTTCGGTAATATTTCGACGTTAACCGCTCAAGTACGTGTGAAATATAGCCCGACTGTTTGTACGGAAAATAAAGTATTTTCATCACATTTGCGCTTAGTCACCATTTGATTTGTTTTACTTTATTTGAAAAATCGGTAAACGGATATGTGTGTTTCAGGCGAGAATAAGCCAATACATTGAAGTGCACTTTGGCTTATGGCGAGCATCGAATCTGAAAATGCAATGACAAATTGCGCACTCGTAATGACGTTAACACGTCACGCTGAAATTATGGTAAATTTAATTTAGTAAAATTCAGTTATATATATATATAGGTATTCCACGTGAATACGATGAACTTTTTCCCTGACCTCCGCCAATTCGACTAATTTTCTAATCTGATTCCATTGACTCTAAAAGACACCCTGCATTTTTTTACATTTTCCGAAACAAACCGTGGTCGAAAATTTTTTTTTTCCAAAAAAAAACGCCCTGATTTAAAAATCTGCAAAAATTTCCAAAAATGCGTGACTATATGTAAAAATGTTCAGGCTATTACCTGCAATGGAAGTATGAATTTTTCTGTGCTGAAGACAACTTCAATTGAAATTAATACCAGAACTTTTGGACTCCTAACGAAAAAATCATATTTCCATTGCGGGTAATAGCTTGAAAATGTTTACACACAATCACGCATTTTTGGGCATTTTTTCAGATTTTTAAATCGGGTCGTTTTTTCGGAAAAAACAAATTTTTTGACTAAGGGTTGTTTCGCAAAATGTAAAAGAAATCAGGGTGTCCTGTAGAGTCAATGGAATCAGATTTTTTTAAAATCGAATTGCCGGTGGTCAGGAAAAAAGTCCACCGGATTCACGTGGAATACCTCATATATATGCACACATATATCTTTATATACATACATAAGCGAATATACTAAGTCTATCCTATATTTAGTATATTTAATGAAATTGAGTAATAAAAAACTGTAGCGAGAGCTTTGCGTTCTAATTTTAATTAGATTATGGAAAAGGGTGGAATTAGAATAAATGCAGTCAAGTGTAGTAGAATTTAAAATTTAGTACAAGTTCGGATAAATTTACTAAAATTCAAGTAAATTAAATTACCAGAATTTCGTAAAATACCTGATGTGCGATATAATGCTGTATCGAGAGCTTTGCATTTGAAAATGAGCAGCGTTTTTATTTTGTAAAATAATCCTTTACGAAAAAGGCTGTGACTAGGGTAAATGTAGTAAAATTTTTGTAAAATATTGAATTTAGTAGAATTAAGGGTAGGTTTAGTGAAATTTTAATAAAATAAATTTAAGAAAGTTTGGAACATTTAGTTTATTAAAATGTCACTAAATTTACCGTTAATTCGACTACATTCAATATTTTACTAAAATTTTACTAAATTTACCCAAGTTCCAGCCTTTTCCATAACGGATTATGTTTAAAAATAAAAACGCAACTCAATTTGAAATGCAAAGCTCTCGATACTGCATTTCATCGCACATCAGGTCCGGCAGATGCTCCGCGAAGTTTCTAGCCCTTGCGGTTGTGCCTCCCACCTATTTCTCGTATAGCCGGAAGTCTTCGCGCTTCTAACAATAAATCAATAGGGAAAAGTTTCGAGAAAGTATGATTACTTAAATATACGCTTTTTTCGGTCATTACATTCAAACGAACAAGTCGAATGGGTAGAGCTATTCGGCAAAGAATCACGAGCTATGTCTATACATACAAAACGAGGAAGAGGATATTATTTCGGCCTCCTCTTAGGGCTACTTACGGTGTACCTCGGCGAAGATTCCCCATAGCGATGGAATGAGAGAGGGAGAAGGAGAAAAGCGGATAGAAATGAAAGAAGGCCTTGGTCGTGATATAATATCTTACCTTTCCGAACGATGAGGGAACACGACGAAGAGGAAGTTAAAGAAAAGGAAAAAAACTGCACGGAGACGACATACCGAGTATTTGCTCGGGGAGTCAAGATTTACCTTTCGTTAGAATCCCAGTGAGAACAACTGAAAATATATATATATATGAGAATATAAGTATGTATATTCACTCAACTTGTAACCTCTGCAGTGGTTTCAACCTGTTCATATACCGACGTTTCTTTTTTTCCACTCAAATTTTTTTCATCGCCCGTTTTACTCGTCTAACCATCCCCTGTATAGTGTAAACATTCATCCACTTTCATAGCCAAGGAGAATTTTATCAAAAAAGGGAAAAGTGTGGAAAATATGAAATAAAAACTGTCACTATCAATGACAACTGTTTCCAAAAAAATTCTATCCATTTTTTTCAAAATGTATAGCGCAAACTTTTGTCCACTCGAATTTTTTTCATCGCCCACTTTACTCGTCCATCCATCCCCCGTATGGTACACATCATCCCCTTTTATAGACAAAGAGAATTTTCTAAAAAAAAAAGGAAAATGTGGAAAATACGAAATGAAAAATGGCACTATCAATGACAACAGTTTACGAAAAAATCTGTCCATTTTTTTCAAAATGGATAACGCAAACTTTTTTCCACTCAATTTTTTTTCATCGCCCACTTTACTCGTCGTCTGTATTGTACTCATTTGTCCAATTCCATAGATGAGGCGAATTTTCTAAAAAAAACAGCATGATAAAGGTGGGAAATGTGGGATAAAAAATGTCACTATCAATGACGACAGTACGCGAAAAAAAAGTTTATCCATTGTTCAAAATGGATAACGCGAACCAGTTTTTTTTACTGCTATTTTTCTTTCCATATTGTATGAAAAATTGATGATTGCAGAACGTGGAGCCCTCAAAATTGATGGTGATCGAGCGCGTTATTTTTTTTTTGTTGCAAACTACAAGAAAGCTGCCAAACGTATCGTAAATTTGCGGAGAATCCGGAATAGTAGCCGCATAGGAGGATATCACGAGATCGTCTTATACTCGCCACGCTTCCTGGTGGTAAAGGAAATAGGGGGCAGGGTGGAAGATTACGAGATTGCCACGAAGGGAGGCCAAGATTACGAAGATAGCTCCTGAAACGTCCAATCTCGAGGATAAACACTTTCTGACGTTCTTATACCATCCCAGTCTCTCAGCTTCAGCTCTTCAGACCCGGAGCTCTCGTTTGCCTGGCTGCTATCACCCTTAATATGCGATACGTTTTTTTTCTCTCTCCAACAGAGCCCCTCCCCGTCCCTCTCCCCCTCCCGGTCTTGCGAGTCCGGACCGCATAATTTTTTTGCCTCATTCTTCGTGCGCTCCATTCCCAACAGCCTATTAACCAAGTCCGTCTCAGTCGTACGCTCATTTTCCGCCACGTACGCCAGCGAGAAACTAACAAAGAGAGGGTTCTCGGCGAAGTGCGAACGACCAAGAAATTCCACCGAGCTCATTTTCGAGAACGCACATATTGCACACATTTTCCCATAGAACAGGGGGTAAGAAGAGTCCGCCCGCGGGAATATTAAAAATTTAATTATAAAAATACATTTCGGTTGGAAGTTTGACTCGTTTTGAGGGCGGAAGTGGCCGGAGAAAAAGGACCGCACTAAGTGCAAGCAAGAGGCAGCGGTGAATAAAGAGTTTGGAAGGTAGAATTCAGAAGGTTGCCTAGTGTGATAGAAAAGGAGTAGGATGTATAGGAATGTTTATGTACTTGCCGGAAGGGTCAAATGCCTTCTCTGCATTGCCTGGGGAAGAAACTCAGTACTTTTAATTATGCATACATGTACCACTTATTTCTACATCCCGCAGGAGAAGAGTCAACTTTTCATTCATGCCGAGGGCGAACATACGGAAAGCTTGCTTGACAAGGCAAAATGAGAGAAGACCAGAGTCGATTCGGTTTAAGGGCTTAGACGTAGCTGAGATTTTTGAAAATAGCGGTTTGCGGTTTTCGACGGATTTTAAAAATATAATATTTCAAAAATATTTTTCGAATATAATTCTTCTAAAATATAATTATAAATATCGGAATATAATTCTAAAATTCTCGGATATATTCAAAAAGTTTCAGGTCGTTCCGTTCACAATCGAAGAAGTCATGGACGTTTATAGGTAGGCTCCGTGAACCGGCAAACTTTAACCCTTCCTATTATTATTATATTAATCCTACAAAACTTAGACGATCGGCTTACCAAATTGAGGGTATTGAGAATGAAAGCACTTTTTAATGCGAAAGATGCCAATAATTTAAGGTTTAATTAAAAATATATATTGTAAATTAAGGTTTAATAAAAAATATATATTGTACGGTACGAAGCAGAGACTGTTTATTTTGCTTATAAAATTAAAAGATTGATAAATGTTGATCAGTTTAAAAAATAATTCAAGCTGACTGACTCATACATGTATTATTTTATTTGAACATGACCTAAGCATCATCATCTTGCCCCGACTTCCCCTATCAACCTTTCACGGACTGGTTGATTGCCCTTTTCCAATTAACTGACAAAACGAAATATCGATTTCGCCACCACCTTCCCTTCTTCCGTCGATCCCATATTTCCGTCTTCGAGTTCTCCCAATCTTTTCGTCCTCTTCCCTTGTCCGAAAAGACTCTCGCAACTCTATATATCTGTTTTCCTTCCTCCTCCCTCGCCGGTTCTTCTCGTGCTCGAGTGATATAGTTAGGACGCACTCAAGAGGCTGAAGTCGAGTACTCGAGCAAGAGACGATAATACAGGCCCGAGAAACGGAGAATAGAGCTTGACCTCTCGAAATTTTTGAGACCGCGAGCACAAGGGATGAAACGAGATATATTCCTGTGCTCGTGTACGTGGAGGTGTATAACGGAGCAAGAACGCCGCTGGATATCCTCCGTTTCAAATTGCATTGCAGTTCGCCCACTCGTTTCTTCCTTTCCACCATCCCCTACGTGTCTTTCTCTGTATATTCACGAGTACTCCATACTCGTAAAGCTGAGATTGAATCTTTCGGACTATCGAATGGAAATCTAAAACACTATGCCGCGGGCACTTTGCTTCTTCGCTGTACTACATTGCATGCACTTCGCCCTCTTTGACCATCAGCATCTATAAGCCTGGTACGTTTAATGTCACAGTTATCGATTGAAGGCAATAAGAGACTGAAGACGCGAACACAGACAGATATTTACTTGCATGGGAGGTGGGCAAGATTGACTTAATTTTTTGCGGTCTTACCGACAAAATTAGTGATGGAGTATCGCCGCGATGAAATCAAAGCCATATACGTGATCCTAAATGTTACTTATACTCGACTTACTTGTACTTCATTTACTTGTACTTAATGTGCTTGTACTTACTTAGCTTGTACGTAATTTACTTATTCTCAACTTACCTGTACTTAACTTGCTTATACTTAATGTGCTTGTGCTTAGTTCGCGTGTACTTAATTTACTTATACTCATTTTAGTCATACTCAAGTTACGTATACTCAACTTACTTATGCTTAATGAATTTATTTCGTCACAATTGAGGTAAAATTCACAAATTTTACCTCGTATACTTATACTTGATTTACTCATACGTAGTTTACTCATACTTAATTTGTTTGTACTTATTTCACTTAGCCTTAGCGAACTTATATTGAATTTACTTGTATTCAGTATGCTTATACTTGGTTCACTTATACTTTATCCACTCATGCTTAAATTTACGTATACTTTGCTTGTACTTAATTCACTTCTACTTCATTTACTTGTACGTCATTTACTTATTCTCAACTTACCTGTACTTAACTTGCTTATACTTAATGTGCTTGTACTTAGTTTGCGTGTACTTAATTTACTTATACTCATTTTAGTCATACTCAAGTTACGTATACTCAACTTACTTATGCTTAATGAATTTATTTCGTCACAATTGAGGTAAAATTCACAAATTTTACCTCGTATACTTATACTTGATTTACTCATACGTACTTTACTCATACTTAATTTGTTTGTACTTATTTCACTTAGCCTTAGCGAACTTATACTTAATTTACTTGTATTCAGTTTGTTTATACTTGGTTCACTTATACTTAATCCACTCATGCTTAAATTTACGTATACTTTACTTGTACTTAATTCACTTGTACTTAATTTACTTATTCTCAACTTACCTGTACTTAATTTACTTGTACCTAATGTGCTTGTACTTAGTTCGCGTGTACTTAATTTACTTATACTCATTTTAGTCATACTCAAATTACGTATACTCAACTTACTTATGCTTAATGAATTTATTTCGTCACCATTGAGGTAAAATTCACAAATTTTACCTCGTATACTTATACTTGATTTACTCATACGTAATTTACTCATACTTAATTTATTTGTACTTATTTCACTTAGCCTTAGCGAACTTATACTTAATTTACTTGTATTCAGTTTGTTTATACTTGGTTCACTTATACTTAATCCACTCATGCTTAATTTACTTATACTTTACTTGTACTTAATTCACTTGTACTTCATTCACTTATACTTAGTCTGTTTGGGTTACACTTAATTAGCTCATACTTAATTTTCTAATACTTAATTTACTTACACTAAATTTACTTATACTTAGTTCATTTATATTTAATTTACGCCTTGCTGTGAGGCGGAGATTCAAACAAACCCAAACAACGTTCTTTCGAATGTCCGCCTACTATACTTTGGTTTGATAATCGAGAAATATACTTACTCCCACTAAATGTTTCAATTGATTAAAACTGGACGTATAAGTCGTATATTTAATTGTAATAAATTGTAGTTTGAGTTGAACAGATTTATTTACTTACTGCAATGAAATTATATACTTACGTTGACGTATTATGTCGAAAAAAATTACATTAATTACTATAGAAAAATGTAGGTACGATCGATTTTATGCAAACAAGTCTATTGACCCTTCGCGTTGCGTTTGTCTATCAATCGATGGATTAAAATTGCAATCGGTAAATGGACTATATTTAAAAGATTAAGTCCGACCAAAGAAACAATTTCTGTAAGTGCCAATAGCCGTAGCCACCGAACTCACGTGGGACCACACTGCACATGCTCGTTCGGTAACAAAAACTGCATTCACCGGTTTTCCTCGATCGTTGAATTGTGCTCCGAGGGCCAAGTAACAGGCTCCGCACCTATCAAATCCACGAAAGATAAAGCTATGTTTTGCTCCGTGAAAAAGTAACGCTCCATACAAAATGGCTGAATAAAATATCCCATCAGGGGTTTGAGCATAAACTTCACCTTGCCTTAATTCATTCCTCTCATCTTGACTCGCGATTTAACATACAGTCCTTTTGCAGTTACACTTTTATCGCATTGCCATTGTCATCAATGTCTTCTCGTAGCGCGAAATGGAAGGTCGCGTTTATCTCTGAATTTTCTTTATTCAACACTTTTATTCTTCAGAGAGTGGAATCTCGACGCAGCAGTGTCGTAGAACGGAGAATGGCGTTTCCCTCACGGCCAGGCTCCTCGTGCACCCGAGATAAGCGAAAAACTGGTTTACCCGAAGCACCGACAAGCCGCGTGTACTTGTGTGCGCGTTGTCCCAGCTCACTGATTCCACTCTCACACTGGCCCCAGGTCGACCGTGAACAATGAAACTATCCGAAAGCTACAACTCATAGATGTTCTTACTCACCCTACAAGTAATACCGCAAGGCGATTTTATGACACGCGGACCAACGCAATGGTGTACTATAAATTTCGTTAGGGCCATCTCTTCGATGGATCATTGAGGACATTTTATTTGTAACTGCGTTCGTCAGACTTTGAGGGACATCAACATGTGGGGCGAAATAATCCTATGGGGATTTTTGAGTTAATTCAAACGAAAAAAAAATAAAATAAAAATCTTCAAACATGTTTTATTTTCTGAATTAAATTATAATAATACATTTTATTATTTTATAAATTTAGTTATAATAATATGTATTATTATTGACAACATTCGATCAATATAATATATTTTATTGTTCCCTACATTTAATTACAACAATACATTTTATTATTCCCTAAATTTAACTATAATAATATATTTTCTCATTTGTTCAATTCAATTACAATAATATATTTTATATCTCCCAAAATTTTATTTTTTATTTTCTTTCGCATCAATAATATTCGGCTCATCCTTTAAATGCTGTTCCTATAAGTACGGTCGAACTTTCGGCATGTTGCTAAATTGCGTCGTAATCGAGGAAAATTGTACTAAAAATAATGAGAAAATCCGGCAAACAGAAGTAACTTGATGACTCATTTGGCTTAGGTGGTTCATTATAGCTCGGCTTCGTAAGGTGCTAACTTGAGAGAAGTTTGATTGCGAAAAATCACATCAACTTGTACTTTCAGCGATTATACGATGGGCGCAAACTGTGATATAAACGGGAATCAAGACAGAAGCGTATAAAAAAGAGAGATTAGGTAGAATTACCTGACGGGTTAATGCTTATTAATGCTTCGACATTCTAATGTTACTAGCCCTTATGGCTATACCTAACGCCCCCCCCTTCTCTCCGTATATATCTATAAATATATGTACATACACACACACACAAAGGGGAAAAGATATTTTGAATCCATCATATAAATAACATATAATGCTATCAGCATATCCGGCTGAATGAGAGAAGCCCCTTCGATTTATTTTTAACAAGTCGTTAACTGCAATTTCGTATGCAATGTATGTAATAAGAAATAATGTTTAATAATGGATAAAAATGGCTGATTGTCATAAATAGGTTTACATCTCAATCGATTTCTATAAATCAATAAAATGTATAAATAGGATCACATTTTTATGGTTTTTTATAAATTAATAATAGACTGAAATGTTTTAAACATTTGTGCGCATCGTTTATAAAGTACAAAAGTCTAATTTTTATAAATAGGCTTACATTCAGATTAATTTGTACACATCAATAAGCTTTGTAATTAGGTTTACATTTTTATCAATTCTTATAAATCGATAAATGAGCTGACATATTTATAGTTTTTTAAAAATGAATCCTATATATGAATCCTATATATGAATCCTATAAAATGAATTCTATAAATGAATTTATAGTTTTTTAAAAATGAATGAAAAAAATGAATGAATGAAAAAAAAATGAAACATTTATAAATGAGCTTATATTTTTATTAATTATTTACAAATCAATAAAATTTTACTAACGATTTTTATGAAGGCTTCCATTTCTATACATTTTCATAAATCAATAAATAGGCTTACATTTTAATTTATTTATATAAATTAATGAACCAATAAAATTCAAATATCGTTCATCCTTTAATCAAATTTTTTAAAATCAATCAAATTAAATCAACGTTTTTTGTGATATTACTTTTATTTAATTTTTAATTAAATTAATTTACACACTACGAGTTAATTTCAAAATTTCACAAGTTGTTTTTTTTTCATAAACAAGCTTACGTTTGCCCACGAGGAATTTCGACGTTATTGAGGTTCAACGAATGTTAAGTATGAAAACGGGCTACCATGCGGACGATCTGCCAAGTTAAATGCTTCGAAATCACCGTTCCGCATAAATGTGTGTACATGATTTATTTATACGCAATGATGCTGCTATTACTTTGGCATCTCATCAACTATCTTACGTGTCATCTTCCTTGCCGTCTACACCTTGTATCGTACACGTTGCCCACCGCCACTTATGTACCCCACTGTACATGAACTGTATATACGGCGAACTTTCGCGCGTAAGCCAAGACTCGTAAAGCATTTTTCCCGACGTTTAACGCTCGCTTACAGAGATCACATCGTGACCGGAGGTGTGGTCATTTTTTCATTTTTACGATCATACCGAGTAAGTGTTGTAAAAAGAGAGTTTCCTAATGTGGTTGGATTTTCACGGACCGGAAGGATTATTCGGTGCAATAATAAATAAATGCGCGATAAATAACAAATAAATCGAGGTGACGTTAATATTTTCTGGACGAAGGCTCTTGAAATGTGAACATTAAGGGCTTACATACACCTGGATAGGTCAAAAAGATCGATTTTTCAAAAAGGTGCGCATTTAAAAGTACTATCCTTTGAGTGTCTACCCTGAAAGTTTCACAAGGAAATTCGCAGTAATGACGAAATCATAGCGTCTTGTATCTGACCGGGTGAGCAACGACTAACGGTTGGGGCACAGGTGTGAAGTGTACTCAAAACTTTAAACGCGTTTTAGTCGAAACAGTGTTTTCGAAATCGTTTTTTTTTCATCATAAGTACTGTACAATTTTGAGGCGAAAAATCGCCTATTTTATCCCCGTGACTGCCGGAATACGAAAAAATTAAATTTTTAAATTCCAACTCGATAAGCATTAGTTTTATCTACCTACTTTAAGAAACAAATATGTCTTTTACATAAAAAAAGACAAAGGCACGTCTGGTACCACAAACGTTATCAACAAAAACACGTGCCAGGAAAACGACTGTAACTTTATTGCCGTTTGAAATTTTTTAACCAAATTTTCACACAATGCAGATAAAATGTCATACTGTAAAATGTAGATCATGGTTGTTCAATGAAATTCCGTTTTATACACAACAAAAAAACTTACTTTCAGTCATGTCAGGTGTATGTAAACCCTTAACGGATTATGCCTAGCTGTAACAGTCGAAAACACCTCATTTTTGTGATTTTTTGACGAAAATCGTAATGATAAATTTCTATAAAATCTAAATATTTGGAAAAGTATCCTTTGTCCTTCGAGGTTTTTGGAAAAAGTCCTTTGAAGTTTTTAAAGAAGAAGGTTTGTAGATACGAACAAAGCACAGTGTCGACCGTCGTTCCAAAAAAGTATATTTTTTCGGAGTTTTGAATTTGAACATTTACGAGATTGTGAAAAATGGAAAAAATCGACTCCATCGGCAGATTAATTGTTGAAAACGTATATTTTCCGCATTTTTTTTAACTTTAGGATGTTGAATCCCAAATCGCAAATGATAATAAAATTCTGAAAATTTGGTATGTTTTTGTATGAAGTATTTCAGAGGTCGTGTAAAAATTTCACGACAATTAGGAAGCTCGTTATTGAACAATTAACATTCACAAATTAAATGTTGTCTTATGGAAACTGATGTAACTTTGCGATATTTTTTTTTGACCTCTCAATTTTGTAATATCTACAATATACTCAAAGCAACGGAAACAAAACGAAGTTTGTTGATACATTTTTTTTTATTTCTTTTAAAAATTGTTCTTAACAAAATGTTAATTTTTTAATAACGAGCTTCCTAATCGTCGTGAAATTTTAACACGACCTCTTAAATACTTCATACAAAAACATACCAAATTTTCAGAATTTTCTGATCATTTTTTATTTCAACCCTTAAGGAGGTTGAAGTAATGATGATAGAATTCGGAAAATTTGGTATGTTTTTACATGAAGTATTCAGGAGGTCGTGTAAAAATTTCATGACGATTAAGAAGCTATTCATTAAACAATTAACATTAACATGTTTCATAGGGACTCAACATCCTTAAATGATTCTCCGCTGCGTTGAGACGTTCAGTTTCAACGGGCCTATAAATCTGTCGTTTTTGATCCGATCACCTTGAAACTTTCCGAGAACATTTATATGATGATGTACTGTCAAAATAAATTGGTTCCAAAAAAAGTGATTTTTCGACTTTTACACTAGGCGTAACCCCTTAAAAATTATTATTCGATACGTTTGAGCGGCTTTGCCCTTGCGGATCTCAACCCCCCCCCCCGCCCCGCCCCTCTCGCGCCTTCGCCACTTACGCGTTTCTCGGCCACTGCGTGAGTACGCGCTGCGTTTCCCATCCATCGTTCGCACTATCCGGCATAATTTCAATTCAATGTTTAAATTGCAATTTCTCTGCGGTTTCCGCAATGCTTGCAGCCTACATGACGGGGAAGAGTTGCATGTGAGTTAGCGCAACGGTACGTGTGCAAGGCGCACCCCTCCCCCCTTTAACCGTGAGCTCCACCAGTGCTAAGTTAAAGAAGATGAGAAACGGAACTTATAGGGCGAGAATGGTCTGGGAAAACACACATGTACGCCTGTGTTTGCACAGGGCGGAAATCCTCGCTGACTGGCTAGCTGTTGTATACATTACATATTACCTGTAATAAGCACCGAGCCATCGGCTCTAGGCCCATTAGGGATAAGCGATTTTGAAGACATTGGAGTTCGAGGACGAATAATAATCGACTTTCCTCGTTGGCATGATGTTAACAGTAATGGCTTTAAAATGAACTTTGTATATAACCCAAAGCCAAAGAAATCCAACGTCTTTCAAGTAAGCATTGGATGAGTGTGAGTGGTCTCGAAATAGCCAGATGTGCTGCCAACTTTATCGGTAGAACGATCCGAAAGTATCCTTTTTATCTGTACAGAGTGTCCGGCAAAGAGACGTCCAAAAGGAAAATCTAATTGCCTCGTATAGAAACGCCCCCTCCCCTGCATGTATGTTCGACGATCTTTCTTACTTTTCGATAAGGGGCGTTTTTTAGTTTTTTCGGTGTGCACTTTCCTCGTGATTTTTTTACTCGTTTTGTCTTTGCGACGTGCACTGTTGAGCAATTAATAAATTACCAACTGAACAGCAACGTCGATGCCTGAGATTCTGAGCAAAATTTAAAAAATACGTTCCCGAGTATTAGACACGAACGTTCAGATGATCAAAAAATACTTATACTAATCTAAATGACTCCTAATGGATTAAAGGATGTATTGCCCGTACATTCCCTGCCGAAGGTGAGTTTCGGTGAGAATTTTAAGTACTTTGCGATAACAGTAAAATCTGAACAAATCAACCGTATGCGAAGAACATTGGTTTCGAATAATAAGAATGCCAAACATTTATAATCAAATTGTTTAAATAAAAATTTGGTCACGAAATCTACTGTAAACTTGATTTTTTGTGGCATTAAATGAATTATTATATTTTTCTGGATACATATGATTTTTTAAAGAATATTCTATTTCGAAAAACCTCATATTGGATATTTTCAGAGGCTGTAACTATGACACTATTCGTTCAATACCCCGGACACTTCTTGGATTTAATATGGGCCATGGCTCCGAAAACATATTGAAAATTTGTGACTCCTCATCCATTCTTTTTAATTAATTTTTTAAAAATAAAAATGAAAGATAATTCTTTAAAAAAAACACTCCTATTCCGAAAAATCTACGAATTCATTTTATAATATAAAAAAGTAGTTCGCCGGGCGTTTATAGAACAATTTTTTTTGAACAATTTACTTTTTGCATTATTATTACAAATTTTTTTGCATTATTATTACAATTTTTTTTGCATTATTATTACAATTTTTGCATTATTATTACAATTTTTTTTCAACAATTTACTTTTTGCATTATTATTTCAACAATTTACTTTTTGCATTATTATTTCAACAATTTACTTTTTGCATTATTATTTCAACAATTAACTTTTTGCATTATTATTTCAACAATTAACTTTTTGCATTATTATTACCGGAAATTAATGTTCTGAGCATCTTCAATGTGGTTGATTTAAAAAAAAATTATCTCATCGCAAAGTACGCAAAATTCTGGCCGGAACTCACATTTCGTAGGGAATGTACGGGCAACACGTCCTTTAAAAAACTTCCACGGGGAAAGTACATATACGAGGGAGAAACAAATAAAATCTAAAAAACAAAAATACACAAACGAAACGATAAAGGAATATAAAGTGCATACACAAAATGGAAAAACAACAAAACTACAGGAAAACTCGAAAGAATATGAAAAACAGCTTGTTCCGCAAAAACTAAAAAAGATCACAGAAAAAAAGTCACTAAAATAGATCGCAGAAAAGATCACTAAAAAAGATCACAAAAGGTTAAAAAAGATAATAATATTAATAGTGAATAGTGCAATAGTGACAATTTCTACGATGGTGACGGACACAGCCTCTCAACGCAAGCCACGCCTAGAAAAGGAGAAATAAAATTTCACACACACACACACACACACACACACACACACACACACACACACACACACACACACACACACACACACACACACACACACACACACACACACACACACACACACACACACACACACACACACACACACACACACACACACACACACACACACACACACACACACACACACACACACACACACACACACACACACACACACACACACACACACACACACACACACACACACACACACACACACACACACACACACACACACACACACACACACACACACACACACACACACACACACACACACACACACACACACACACACACACACACACACACACACACACACACACACACACACACACACACACACACACACACACACACACACACACACACACACACACACACACACACACACACACACACACACACACACACACACACACACACACACACACACACACACACACACACACACACACACACACACACACACACACACACACACACACACACACACACACACACACACACACACACACACACACACACACACACACACACACACACACACACACACACACACACACACACACACACACACACACACACACACACACACACACACACACACACACACACACACACACACACACACACACACACACACACACACACACACACACACACACACACACACACACACACACACACACACACACACACACACACACACACACACACACACACACACACACACACACACACACACACACACACACACACACACACACACACACACACACACACACACACACACACACACACACACACACACACACACACACACACACACACACACACACACACACACACACACACACACACACACACACACACACACACACACACACACACACACACACACACACACACACACACACACACACACACACACACACACACACACACACACACACACACACACACACACACACACACACACACACACACACACACACACACACACACACACACACACACACACACACACACACACACACACACACACACACACACACACACACACACACACACACACACACACACACACACACACACACACACACACACACACACACACACACACACACACACACACACACACACACACACACACACACACACACACACACACACACACACACACACACACACACACACACACACACACACACACAAGACTAAAGAGCAGAAAGTAAAATTATTTAAACGGAAAAAGAAAAAATTAAACCACGTTTTTAAAATGGACTAAAATGTATCAAACGATTTATCCTAGCCCCGTACAGATTTGTAATCCGATACAGATTACCATACAGATTATCCTGAAAATTTGTGATTGTGAATTTTTAATAGCTATGAAAATACTTGTAAGATTTAAAAACGACAAACGTGGGGTGCATACAACAGATAGAGTGTAGGGACAGGAGTATAGGAAGTAGCTGTCACTACGAAAACTGACACAATAATTCATATCATTTACAGTGCAATAAAATTGTTAGTGTCTTAGGTGAACATGCATCATTATCCATCGCATGCGCCCCACCTTTGTCGTTTTGAATGTTACAAGTATTTTCATAGCTATTAAAAGTTCACACCCACAAATTTTCAGGACAATTTGTATAGGGTTAGGAATCTGTATGAGTTATGAATCTGTATGGACCCGGGAGAAATTATTTCATACTTTTAAGTCCATTTTAAAAACGTGCTTAACCTTTTTTTTGTAAATATCTTTTCTATCATACGATCTTTAGTGACTGGTCCTCTCAAATCGATTTCTTAAACTTTGGGTCACAGTCTAACCCAACTGACCATCTTCGTTGGTCAGCTGGTAATTTATCCATTGCCTATCAGTACACTCCGCAGCGATAACACGAGTGAAAAAATCACGAGAAAAGTACATAAACAAAAGAGAGAAAAAACATGATTTTTTTTTCTCGAAAACGAAAAAAAATCGTGGAATATACATGAATATGATTCCTGCAGATAGAAGGCATGTAGATTTTCTTTTCGCGCGTCGCTTTTCGAGCCACCCTGTATGTATGTGTATAAACGTGCATCTGCGCGTTTACTTGCAAAGGGAACCCAAGGAGTAGAGAGCAAAGTTCTGTACTTACACGTCCACCATAGCAGAATTTATAGCACCGAGGAGTAATGTAAACCGTCCGGCCTATTGTAAATACATTATAACGCACGCACATACGTACGTATACGTGTTAGTTATTTATACAACGTGTGTATGCGTGTGCGAGCGTAGGTGCAAGGAACAGCTCAAGACTCGCATGCGCTTATAAATAGTGAACGTAGCAGCTAATAACCCCGTCAGGGGGCTTACCACACGGTTTTACTTCGTTCGGCCGCTTCCGAGCACGTAAGGTATAATTCACCGATGCTCACCTTGGCACCGCGGCAAACTTAACGTTCCAAAGAAGACGGGCTTCGTGTGTGCACCAACGCGAAGGGGAACTGCAGCCGGCTGCACGGAAAATTTGCAAAAAAATACGCGAGAAATAATTTCGACATAACTCTGCCCATCCTCATCGCTTGCTGTTATATTTCCATGGACGAGCTGAAGCATCATTGTCAAATCTGCTCGCGACACGTTTGGGCTTGCGCGCGTAAGACTCGTTTTTTTATTTGTCAGCTGATGGTTGTGAAAGAGGAAAGTTCGTATACAAAATTCGGTGTGGTTTTAAAAATGACTCCTAACGAAAAATACGACAAGCGACGAAACTGCATACCGACATTAGAAAAAATTTTTTTTTCAAAAATGTAGTACAGATTTGTGTGTAAACTTTTATTTATGAGCAAGAAAAACATTGGTAAATGTTCATTAAAAAAAAAGTTAATGCACAATTGCATATTCCGCACGTAATTCCATGGAAAATGAATCTGAGAGGACACGTTCGAAATTTCAAGTGAATCGGTTCATATTTGGCTAAGTTACGTTTCCGGCCAGCTTAAAAAACATGACTTCGAGAAAAACGCGTTTAAACTTTGAACTAACATTTAGCAAAAAAAATGTTCGATTTAGCTTTACTCTGCAATGCCAGGATATACATTCGGCCTTGCAAATTAACATTCTCCTCTTCTTTTTCTCCTCCGGAAATTCAAAAACTCCAAGGTGACTTCATCCGTGGAGCAATAAATAAATGACCAACTGAACATCGATGCCTTAGATTTCAATCAAAACTTAAAAAAATAACTGTAAGAAGATCAGTCACCAAAATTCGGATGATAAAAAAAACTTATACTAATCTAAATGACTTCCAATCAACTCGAAAAACTTCTACCCGAAAAGTACATACACGAAGCAGACCAAAAATTAAAACCTCTGCTACAGAAAAACTCGTTAAAAAGAAAAATGCTCTGTCTCGAAAACTAAAATTATCGTCGACCGTGCATCTAGATATTTCTTTTGAACTTTTTAAAATAGACTGTCAACTTTTCGGTCGTCTTTACGACAAGAGGATAATCGACGTCGTGATGTAGAGATAAGGAACGAGATACAAGTCGACCGTGGATATTGCGAATAATGTAGAGAAAAAACCCAGGTGAGACGGTACCTGCATAGTGGACAGCTCAAGATGGAGGCTAGAGGGAAAAGTGTTGTGCAGATATGAGAATGTGGAGACCACTCGTCGCTGGTGCTAAGCCGAAGATATGAGGAGAGCTTGGCTTTGCTGTTATTAAGGTTCAAATTGGTGTTCTCCAGCCCGGTTATAAATGTACATATATAAGAAACTGATATACATGAGGTTGTGTGTATCTGTGTGAACAGCCAACATACCGAACCAAACCGAACAGGGTGATCCAGTTCAGCTGATAAAAGCATCGCGAAGCGAGTTTCTCGCCAGCTACCGCAGTACTCACACACACACACACACACAGACACACACACACGCGCGCGCGCGCATGCACACCACACCTAATAACTATCTTATTTCCGTAACATCCTGGACAAGTGACAAAGATTCTCACTTCAATATTTTTCCTCTTTCAAATAGAGCAGGCATCGTGTATTTCCATCCAGCTCGCAATGACAGCCGATACCTCGCATATGATATTTACATTGACCGTCATGACAATTTAATCAACTCATGGAAATGCACTCGGAAAGATTGACAAGGCGAGAAGCCTCTCGCGGTGCAAAATCTTGTCCCTTTCAGCCGGAAAATCATAAAATTGGGTTAGTCTGTCCTTTCAACGCTTCGTATTCACAGTGACATTGCAACAACGTTGCTCACTTCCCTTCGCTTCAACGTACATAATTGTGCGCACGTGGTGTAACTTTCTACTCTGCTGCTGGCTGGATACGACTTCAACGTGACTGTGGTGTTCATAACGCGTATGGCTGGCGTTGTCCTAAGCACTGCGAGAAACTATCTCAAGTGAGACCATATTGCACGAAGGCACTACTGCACAATGTGTCATTTTCCTGCACATGGGATAGCGTTACGGCTTCGTAGGCATGTTCACACTCCAATGGGATTCCTTTCTTAGCGTGTCTTGAGGATGCACTCATGTGGACGATGTCTAGGCGTCATTTGGACCGATGATTAGCCCGATTATGAAACGCAATAGCTGTCGAATTGCCAGGAGAGATTTTGATCGAGACGAGAAATCTTTCGATTTCACTGGCCAATCTTGAACCTACCGGTGAACATTTCTCTCGTACGTTCGGAACACGCGCGGCGTTTCGCAAATGCATCTTGGCATGTAGCCCTTATGTGCATCACTGGCACTTGTGACATGTCACGAAACTATTGCAACTTTGGAAAACTTGGACGGTGCACACTTGGCATTTGCGTCAGTGTGGGTGTGTGTTCACACACCGATGAACTCGCTGAAGGGACGAGTGTGTTTCAACATCGGATCGTTGAACTGCTGTACGTGACCCTCTGACTTTATTACATACGTGTGTACAGTTCCAGCAGCGTTATTTACCATTATGCTCGCGATAGTTTGTACATGCCCCTGGCCTTAATTCGCGATACTATGAGGGCACTCACCAACGAAAATGCACAATGACCTCCGTTGTTCGTGGTATGCTCGTCTTCGGGCTACATTCTCCAAATTTCCCTCCATCCTTCGGCCAAAAGTTTGAACAAGTTCTGTGGACTCGCCGTGGTTGAACTCGTCGGCGAAGAGAAACACGCTGGGCAAGTTCTCAGCAACAAGGCGGTTCTGCACAAAGGGCGTGATTTTTTTTTGTACATAATTCGACCAGTTAGGTAGGTGTTTCGGGCATTCTGTGGATCTGTGGAAAACGTTTGGTTCATCAGTGAATGTGCCTGGCTATATGTAACGTCGTCATGGAGAGACGAAGACTCGCATATTTTTCTTTCATTATTTTTGTCCTTTTCCGCTAAATTGGAAGCCGCCTTTAAAAAATATCGCCAGTCTTTTCGGACCGACACATCGAAGAGAGGAAAGACTCATTCACGCCTGGACAATGCATTTACGAGCGCGTATTCGTCGCCACCCTACCGTGGCGTTTAAAGATCCATGAGCTCTTGGAATGCATGAAAATCACGGGGTTATACATATCCGCCCATTGAATTTCACTTTTCTGGGAGGAGGCTGATTTTTCTACCTGCGTAACGTGGGAATTGTGGGATGTATAGGAAGAAGCTTTTTCTCACTGCTGTGACTCGATCTCTTTGGTCGGTGGAAGCAAACATGACGGAGAATTTAACAGGTCCCTTTCGATTAGTCGAAGAAAAAAACAATTTTATGATCTATTTACGTGTAACAAAAGAAGGAATCTAATACGAAATACACGGAAAAAGAAAACCGTTGGTTTTCGAAGCGGAGCGGATGGCGAGGGACTTTATCGTATACATGCTGACCCATTTGAGCATCTTTACTCATAAAAGTTGTTTTTATCAGAGTTAATGTCCTTTTTGGGCGGAAAAGACATTTTTTCTTGCCCAATAATGCGTCATGAAAAATCCTAACCAACAGTCGTTAAGCGATAAAAATTCATTTATCTACGTATAACGAGAGATGCGTCAGTCACGGACCCTGTTATCACCTCATCAAGGTCCCTAATCACTGTTTAAGGGGGTTGGGGTGTTAGCCACAATCCAAGATCCAGTCTAAAAAATATATGTTATTGTCTACACTGTATTGAGTCTTTACGAATTTTATGAAATTTATTTACCACTAATTCCTAGAGATAAACAATAGTTTAATGGGATCTTTATGTGTGGTTTACGATACGGATATCTTTTTTTTGGCTATTTAGCACAAAGGTAAACCATTTGTAACAACGAATTCACGCAAACCAAACCTTTGTAAACATTAAGAAAAAATACCATCTTGACCATCGTAAACCATATATTCGGCTAAGTAAAAATATATTCAATACTGAACGATCAAGGTTTGATGAAAGATTACTAATCTTGGCTGGCGTATGAAGAGCATTGCTTCCAACCTCAATATCTGCGAAGTTGCCGTAGTTCGGCAACACTTAATATTACCATGTATATCATGATATAAATTCGAATAGGCATAGTTATGAAGGACTCCAAATTTCTCTCTGATTGTGAGCTGTATAAAACATTCGCTGGCGCATTTTTTTCATAATAAGCATCGATAATGTTACACTTTTTCAGGTTGGCAGTACCTAACACAAAAGTTTTTCTTATTTACGTAATAAAAATGTAAAAATGCTTTATTTTGCCGTTTAATTATATAATGTATGAAAAATTAGCATCCACGCAGTAAATGTGTACTTCGTATGCATTTTGTTGAGTGTCATTGGAAACTAAATTCGAAATCTTCGTTACGAATTAAGGGATCATCACAGTGTACCGGGTCAAAAAAAGCTGATTTTCGCGTTTTTTTATGGTTAAAATACGCTAATCAGTCTGATTTTATGTTTTGATTTAAATGTCACACCAAAGCACTCATAAAAAAACAGCTAATGAATTCTAAAGCGTTTATTTTTATGTTTTTTTTTTTACATTTTCCAACGGTTGAAAATGTCTTCGAAAAAAGGAGTTCTCACAGTGGGCACGGTTGGGTCCATAAATATGATCTGAAACAATTTTTTTTTTAAGATTATTAATCAGTATGAGGGCTACAATATTGCTGTGGAGGTTTTTTTTTCATTTACAAAATGCCGGCGGGTTGAAAAAAGTATGAAATTTAGCCTATTTATTCGAGATTATTTCGAGATTATTTCGAAGGAATATTTCGAGAAAAACGCGTTTAAATTTTCGTGTGCCGAATTTTCATATAAATTGTCTACTCACGATAAATCGGCAATGCCAGGTCCAAAAAAGTCGATCTTTTGAAAATTTTATCCTGCGATGACCCCTCGAAGTTGTAAATCTACGCAATGAAAAGTCAAATATTCGATATTGCAAGGTTCATTTTTTAAACCGCTAATAAAATAATATTGTAAAATTACAGTTGCGATTTGGGATTCTTCATAACATGATCCCTAAGCTATAAGATTTTCTCGCTCAGCATGAGACGACCATCATCGCCTTTTCCTCCCGTTAAATATTTTATCGATTCGGATCAATCACATATTCCACCAGAAATGTCTTTTTAGCTCAAATAAATGATTTCGTTAAAATTGACTCTCCATAAAATGTATATTTGACAAGACACATATCGAAACGCGATTATTGCTCCATCCGAATATTTTTTTTTTGTATAAGCAAAGAAAAATAGAAGAAATGGACAACCATTTACAGTTAAGGTAGAACAAGCACGTGCTCTTGATTTCTATAGATTTTGTTCAAATTTTAACCAGACATTGCTCATATCATTATGCATATTTGAGTGAAATTTCAGAACAGTCGACTATTCAGATCCGGAGATAATGGGTTTTAAAATTGCGACTTTTAACACTGCAGCGTCTACATTGAAATTTAGACAAAATAATTGTCCGTAAAAAATATGTGTCCCCTATAGTGAAAATACATATGGCAACACCGCATCGTTCCACGCATCCAATAACCTAAGTTTACGCGGCATATTAAAAAAATACTGCAAAACAAATTTTTATTTGGAAGTAATTTTTTATCGAACAAAGTTTTTAATTAGTTACGATTTAACCAATACTTTTATTTGTTACTGGAGATAACATAAACAATATAAAATATTAATATTCATACCCCAAATGTTTTCATGATAAAAATGTTCAACTTTGGGAACACGATAATTTTTTTTCTCTAAATATTGACCAATACTGTTCCGCGGTGTTGCCATATGACTTCTTATAGGAGACAAATATTTTTTACAGACAATCGGTAAAAAATATTTGTTCGGTGAAAATTTGAACAAAATTTCCAGATTCTTTCTTTCAGGTACGGGCACAAATGGTGCATCGGAAAATTCGTAAAATCTGGCCAGAGGAAGGGACAGAAAGAGATGGAGAAAGAGACAAACTGAGATGACGTGCGTTAGCATCAAGCGATTTTCCTGGCTGCAGCAAGCAACCTCTTCCGAGACTGAGGCGACGTCTTCCTGACAGCGCAATCTTCGATAAGTAAATCCCATTCCACCTGAACCGTGTGAAAGAGCAGCCGCCAAAGTGCGGAGGTGAAGTGGAAACCTTCCTTCCTCTGCATTCCGTATTCGCCTCCTTTTCCTCTCCTTCTTTTCTACATTTTCCGCCTCGTTCGGCGCCTTCGCATCCTTTATTTCTTTTATTCGAGCGCGACTATGAGCGCCCCGGCAAGCAAATCGTCGATCGCTCTGGACCCAACGACGAACGACCGAGTCAGCGAGAAGACCGCTTACGGCGGACCATCAGAAAAGAGAATTGACCACTGACCATCGCACTCCTGTCCATCGAGAGTCGTACGGGACTTTCAATGTGACTGTCTCGCTTCGAGAGATTTATGTGTCACGAGTCAATCGGGAAAACAATTTACCGGCGAGGAGACATCGAAAATATCGAATGAGAGTCGCGCCTGAGTGTCCTCTGAGGGGATCGAAATTTTTGCATATCTCAGACGGCAGACACGGCTTCGAGGAAGTGGACGTTTCAGTTTAAGATACTCATAGGAATTGCAAATGTGAAAAAAAGTTTTTACGAAAAAAAATATATATATTTACCATCTTTTTCAACGAACGTGTAGAGGCACTGAAAGATCCAAGGCTTCGCAATCCTACATTAAACGTTATTGTGTCTCCAATGCTGAATCGTCGGGGAATGAGTTTCTCTACCCGCATTCGAGCTACCTACAACTTGGGAGAACAAATTCAAGAGATTTCAATTTTATATATTTACGGACATTGTGCTATTTCGATAGTGATACGGATGAAAAATCATAAATGTGCTTTCGAAAACTGTTGTGCGGATTTAAAAAAATATACACCATTAAACGAAAATATTATTTAAAGAATTTTATTCCCATTGCAAACGTCTACCAGGTCCAAATGCCTTTGTAAAAGTAAAACTTGAGTGACCAAACGCTGCGTAGAAATGTACAAAATTCATTATGATTCGATTGACAATTTAGCAATTGTGGTATTTAATTGTGCAAATGTGATAATTAATTAATTTATGAACCGTTTATCAATCACGCTATTGTGAATTTTGATTTATCAATAGTGGCATTGATTCTGATGATCCATCAATTTATCAATAGTTTATCAATCGAGCTACGATCATTTTTCACTTATGAATTGTGGTATTGATTCTGGTAATTTATCAATTTCTTACCAGTTTAACAATCAAACCCCGCTCGAAAATGACCGTAGCTTGATTGATAAACAATAATATTCTGATCGTTGATAATCACCGCGAAGGAGGAAGAGTTTCAGTATTCTTGCGAAAGATGCTGAAACATAAGATGGAATTCGAAAATAGTGACTAACGCAGCAACGAGAAGTCTCCGTTGCCGCAGCGTTAAGTAAGCGATTCTCGAAACGGTTACAAGGATTCTCGTTTTGAGTCATCCGAACTACGCGTGCGCGCATTCTGTGCAGAAATATGAAATACGAGAGAGCGGAACGTCGCAACTCGCGTGATTCGATACGTGAAGCAAATGTCAGTTGAGCCCTTTTGTATGCCAACGATCGGTGTACGTGCGTTCTCACATTTTTCATCATCGTACTACCAAGCACATCGACGCTTTCCGTATACTAATTATCGATTATTTTCTACGATGTGCATTCCTCCGTGTCAACCTTGGCGTACAACCATCGTCTCTTGGTATTCATCACGAGCATGGACTGCTGAATATCGAAAGGGCTTATCTCTAGGGTCTCTAGGGTTCGCATCGTTGGAATACAACGAAAATTTTTCTTGATTTTTTCATTTCTTCATCTTTATTATTATTTGTAATCGTTTTTTATTATGAACTTTAAATAAGGATTCTCAAAAATCTCTATTGCATTTATATGGAAATCTTTATTGAATTTATATATAAAATTTTTAAAAGTTTATATAAAAAATATATATTTTCGTTGCATTCCAACGAAGCAAACTTCAATACCATTCATCTCTTGCCATTCAGCGTGGACGTTGAAACCTTGGTCGTAGCAGCATTTATTGTAGCTGATAGATTGAGGAACACTGTTTTGCGTTTTTCACTGATTTGATAAACGTCCAACTCTTCGAACGATCCCCAGAGACTTAGAGTTAGGGCAATTTCGGGGGAGTTGGCCATAAGGGAGAGATGGCCAATAGAAATATTTCATAGAACCGCGCACTAGATTTCACTTAATTCGCTTCGCGTCGTGCGCAGGTGTAAGTATACAAGCAAAAGTTTGGCAGAAAAAATGTTAAGTAAGTAAAATCCTTTTTAATTATTCTGGCTACTGCTAAAATGTTTTGAAGGTTTCATGTTTTACGTTGTGGTGATGTTATTTTGTAAAATTAATGGTTACTTTTGTATTTCTTGCATAGTTCACGAATAGTGCTTTGTTTTAACCTCAAGATTTTGCATGTATTATTATTATTCGTTTACGTTTTAGATGTGGCCATCTCTCCCGGGAGATTAGGAGAGATGGCCACGTACAGTTGGTGCATGATGGCCATAGTATTAGTTGTAATGTGTTCAAGTAATTCATTGTTCCTACATTTGTTTTAGATGCCTAATAAGTACAAGAGAAAAAGCTCTACGAAGAAACTGGATTTAAAAAATCATTAAAAGCAATTAGTAGTGCTGTAAAAAATGATGAATTATCGGTTGGTGCAGTTTCTGAAACCGACGAAGTACTTAGCAAGACCTTAGAAAGACGATATAAGAAGAATGACAAAAAATGTTGCGGAGAAAATTATGATGAAACTCGTCTCATCGAATACTGGCGTCAGTGGATAGTGTGCCAACTTGGGGTACAGAAAAACTATACGGATTTCGATGATATGTGTTCTAGATGAGGCCAAAAGAAAAAAATAAGAATCAAAACATAAAACCAAAGAAAAACCGAAAACATAATGCTGGCCATCTCACCTCTACTCCTATGGCCATCACACCCGAATACTCCGGGAGAGATAGGCAATCGTAGTTTTAAACAAATACTAATTTTTAGGTTGATCTGATGGGAGTTTGTTTCAATTTCGTAATTTATCTTAAAGTTAAATGTTCAACGATCAATTACAAATGAAGATAAGTCAAGAAACGTCTGTACTTTTAGTTTGACGGATCCTTGAAAAAACTGTGGCCAACTACCCCGGACTTACCCTAAATATATGTGAGAAAGATTCTCGAAATATATCAAATAAATCCAATGCATATCAGTAGGAATAAGAGCAGGACATCTTTTAACTTTTTTTAACATCATCAATTCCAACTTTTTACTGCAATAAAGCAATGCGTCTTTTGACTATCAAATGTATAAGAAAGTCAGGCCCCAACAGCCTCGCAATTTTATATGAAAAAAAGTGCCAAAGTAACATCGAGTGTGGAGTTTATTTGACAAGGCCGTGAAATGCAACTTGTGTCAAAAATTAAGCATTACTTTGACATCATTTTTATTTTAAAAAAACAGTAATATTTTGTACCTTATACATGGACTTAAATGAAAAATGACGTTTCTTTACAATCAAATTGTCATCTTTATTGGAAATATTTTATATAAAAATATCAAGTACATAGGGTACAATTATAGACACTTGATCAGTTTTATAATTAACATTTATATCAAAATCAACTTGAGCAATATTATAATAAACTTGAACAACAAATTTAAGCAGCAATAGAAAAAAAGATTAAGCCGAGGTCTGGGAAGCACCTCTCGAAAACGTCTTTTGCGGTGAGCAATGCCCCTCTGAATCAGGTTATCTAATATAAAAAATCAAACAAATTACGTTAGTATATTTATTTATTCTATGATTAATCGAAGCAATTGCCGAGATATCAAATTTAAAAAAATGGCGCGTTTTGAAAATGAGTCTTGGTTTTTGCCAAATGATGGGCTCTTCTCATTCAATAAATAATATATTTTTATATCTATAAAAAGCCATGAAAATGTCAGAAAGATCGATGCAGTCGTTTTGAAGATCTGCTGCTCACCGACTTGAAAAACTTGCTTTCGAGAAAAAAGCGTTTGAAGTATGGAGGGAACCTCTGAGTGTCCCAACGAATGTCAACGTAACAGCCTATAAATTTATCAATTTTGATCCGATCATCTTGAAATTGCCAGGCATCATGTATAATATATACCGTCAAGATATATTCATTTAAAAAAAATGATTTTTCAACTTTCACAACCAGGCATAGCCCCTTAACACGAGCTCGAGTCGTTTGTCACTAGGTCAGTCCAATGAGTTTTCTTTTTGCTTTTACTTACTCGAAGTGCACTCTTTCTCTTCCGGGCTCAACGCACTAAAGCGTGAAGGTCCGTTTTTCCAGCACGAAAGTACGTTTTGCTCTAGCAGAGTCTCTGAACATTGGGTATTCGACAAGTACCTTCAAAAGTGGAGAAAGTTTGGAATTTTTTATTTCCACGAGTATGATAAGTAAAAATGTACACGGAATTTTTTTAACAAGCTTTTATTTAATGTACTAAAAAGTAGACAATTTTTTTTACCAAGTCACCTATATTTGACTATTAATAAAAGCTTCTGGCGCTCAACTTTTTAAATGATTAATAAATTTGATCAATTCAGTTTCATCAACCGTATTTAATTTGCCACAATAGTAATTAGAGAAATTATTGTCACACGTTTGTACTCAGTTTCAGGATTTTTATTTGAGAAATCTAAGGTTGTTTCCCAGTAAATTGAATACAGTTGATATGTGAACGAATTTATGTAAATTAAAGATTATATGTTTGAATTTTGAGCGCCGCAAGCTTTTATATATAGTCAACTATAGGTGACATGGTAAGAAAGAATTATTTTCTACTTTTCAGTACATTAATTAGAAGCGTGTTTAAACAAATGTTTATATGTAAATTACTTTCTACTTTTTAGTCTTTGATTGATTTTACTAGAGCTCTAACATTTTTGCAAAGAGGGATTAATTCCTCCAAACGAAGCGGTGTTATTATTGGTTGATTGTCAGGAGAAATCCTGGAGAACTGTGATAGGGGGCATCTATGATAGATGTTGGCTCACGACTTATTGGACCTTGCCTTTTAACCTATTTTACCTATTGGACCCTTTCAACGATTCTGCGATCCGAGACCACTTAGAGCCAATCCATATGTTCTCATGCACCTTCCATGTATTGTCAGTAGTCGGGAAGTGGGTGAAATATCTATTTTCCATTTCGCATCTCACACCAAGTCAATTGAAATAAAAGCTTGTAAAAACAACGTAGCGATGACAATTCTCAAATCGGAAGATCTTTCGTTAACGATCCAGTTAACTTATCAACTAGAGAGTCGAATTTCATAGATCACGTACACAAACAAACGTGATTGAATTCCCAGCATTCCGTGAAATCGATGTCATTGCATGACGAAGCAGCGGTCCATTGATCTGTTCCGCGAATCTTGTAGTAGTCATCGCAAATGGAACGATGGTGAAAGCATGTCGCTTGGGGATATGGAGAAACCATTCCATCCAACCGCTCAAATTTGTTGCAACATCTTCGCACCATTTAAATATTTATCGTGCTACATAGAGCGCAATGGATTTGCAGACACACGCATATAGACATGTACATGTATATATGCAAATGATGTTAGCTGCTTACTGATACGAACGAGAGTGTGCGGAACGAGATTCGAGGTTACTCGACGTAGTAAGACGTATGCGCTTTCGCTTTGTGTGAGGCATTCGCCGGGTGAATATTACGTTTGTACACTACGCGATCCGTGTTCCATTCCCTCCGTCTACTGAACCTCGAACCCACAAATTAACATCTTGAGTGGGCGAGAGAACGGAGCGTGTGCACATACATGGAAAGGCACAAATTTGCCTTCGCACTCTCTGTCTTTCACTCTCCCTTCCTCCGTCCCTCTCTTTCTATCACTTACTATGTTCGAGGTTCTCGCAGTGACGGAAACAAGATTGAGCTAAGCGCCGAGCGGTGTGGATACTAGAAGGATCCATCACACCGGAAGGCTTACCATTTTCTTGGCAATGCCAATATGTTTCACTGTTTGAACTACCGGTGCCCTCATCCGCCATTTTTTGGCGAATTTTTCATGTTCCTTTCGATGTTGATATAAGTAAAAACAGCTGGCGATACAATCCTGTCGATTAGTGTTTCATGTAGAGGAGAAGACTCCATTTTGTTTTTCCAAGTTGATGGGTACTTGCATTTAGCCGGTCTAGGTGAGGTGTGGCTTGGAAGTAGGAATAGCCAAGTATTCTCGTAGATATTCCAGTTAAATACGAGTTAAATCCATGTTAAATGTTCATCACTGTCCGCATTCGATGATACGAGATCCAGAAGTCTCATTACCTACGCTAAGTGCTGAAGCACCCCATGCTGAAATTTGTCGGGGAGTCCCTAGGTCCGATGACATTCCTATAGGGATTCGACTGCCCGTAGGGAGTCCACATTGGAATCCAAGTGAATTTCACGCTTTTTCCCGAATCACGTCGTTTGAGACATTTTTATTATTTATTCTCAGCCGGAATTATCTGGATCTCTCAAAAAAGATCCTTTCTTCAGTCCATATCATAGGAATTTGTTAGGGACAGCGCACATAGGGAGCCCTCATTGGGATCCAATTGGATTCTGCAGTGTTCTCCGATCAACGCCCTTCGAGCATTTTTACCACATTCGAATAAAACATCTGTGAAACGTCACGAGAAAAAACTCGGCATGTTGAAACATAACCTACACGTTTCCTGAGCACATACGTATGTGCTGATTATAGGTCAAAGTGCAGCAAAATAAAAAACAAACGACATGACCGAGGATTTTCAGTGATGTGAATCAAATCAGTTTTCAATACATACTTCCTCAAGCGATTTATATTTTTTTAAGATGAGATTTATACTTTTTAAGATTCACTCATTTTGTATATCAATATATTTAGTTTAGAAAATTCAACGTACCGAACCATTTTGATTTATCAATCGTAGTATTGATTGTGATAATTTATCTATTTATCAGAAGCTCATCAATCAAGCTACGACCAATTCAAATTTATCAACTGTGGCATTGATTCTGATATTTCATCAATATATCGATACTTTATCAATCAACCTATGGTAAATTTTGGTTTATCATTTGCGGTATTGATTCTGATAATTGATCAATTTATCAATACTTTATCAATCAAACTCCGCTCAAAATCGACCGCAGCCTGATGGATAAACAATAATATTCCGGTAATTGAGCATCAACATCAAGAAGGCAAAGTTTCTCGTGACAAAACGGCACTTATGAAGGAATCATTTCTTTCGCGAGAAATGCTGCAGCATTGTCGTACATGCTTATACAGTGGAGTTCCAAAATAGCGGCCATGAATGCTTGATGGGACCCATTGGATGCCTATCAGCAAGTAGGGACAAGTATGGGAACCCAACTGAATCCCTAGTACAATTCCTGCACGGACCAAGGCTCTTTGAAACCTCCAATGCTACTGGTTGTTTATCCTTCCCTGGACTTACCGTACTTCAAGATGAGGCTCGCGCAAGGACCTGAGCAAAAAAGGGCACGCGCGGAACTTTGTTGGATCGGTAAGAAGGTCCACCAACCCGTGACATCCATTGGGCCAGGTCGAGTGCAATATACAGACCTGTGAACTTGGACGAGAAAGACCATGTAGAATCAGCTTAACGCAATGATGTATGTGTACGTGGAGGATGGAGGCATTGCACGTACGTGGTTTGTATCGCGTTCGTGTAGAATGTCAGGAGACTCCAGGTTCTCCAGATCAGGACACGGCCGCTCTCTCTCTCTCTCTCTCTCTCTCTCTCTCTCTCTCTCTCTCTCTCTCTCTCTCTCTCACTCTCTCTCTCTCTCCACTACAAACTCGAAGAAGTTGGTCGCCGTTGCTGAAGAACCTCGACGCTCAGCCTGGAACGCATTGTGCAGAGAGGAGAATACATGCATACGTAGAGAGTTTCGGATTACGAGCCAAGCTAAGCCGAGGAGCGTTTACCTGTGGAGGAAGAATCCAGCGAGCAAGACGGCGACACAGAATTGTGTGCGAGAGAGAGAGAGAGGGGGGGGGACGAGAGAGAGAGAGAGAGAAGGAAGGCAAAGAGATGGTGATACATGGAGAAAAAGAAAGACGAATGGAAGTGGCGGGGAAGGCCGGGTAAGGTAACGGAGTGGTAGGAGCGGCAACAACCGACTGGTGGAACTCCAATGGCGTGGATAGAGCGTACGCCTGGAGGAGCCTTCTTACCTGGCTTCTACGTCAGCTGGCCTCGATTCAGCACCGATCACCGCCTCTCTTTTCCACCTACGTGAAAGACCATGACTCTTTCTTGGCTTCGGCGCGAGAGAGCGCTGGCTGGGCCGAGTAAAGCCGTTGCCCTCGCGAGGGAGCCTGACTGGCAGCTCGTCGGGTCGCTCGGTGAAGATATAGAAGGTAAAGAGGATTCACCGGGAAAGGTGAAGCAAAGGTGAACCAGCGGATTCACCAGCAATCGAGACAGAGACTGAGAAAGAGAGCGAAGAAATAAAAATGCGATAACGATGACGAATATGAGCGCGGTATAAGATGTCGATGTAATGACGCTGTTGAGAAAGTAACCATTTCCTGGAACTTTTCAAGCATCTTAGACAATCGAGATGCTTAATGGGTCTCGATAGGTCGTAAGGGTTCGATCCCTAGAAGAGCCACCGGATACTGGAATACCACTCGAGCTGACTCGGTTGTTGGACGTTTTTGCAATTCGAGCCGTTATTTCAATGTCGTGCACCACGGCGAGGAGCTGGCTCGCCGAAGGGGGCAACTTCTTCCCCGTTTTGTGGTCATAGTTGGAATGATCTTCACACCGGGATTACGCCGTTTCCCCGTTTATCCGATCGAAATATCGTTCGTGAAAAGGGTTCGACCGTTTCCGGTCAGGATATCGTAAGCCCGGGGCGACTGAGATCTAATGGAACTCGATAGGTCACGGAATATCTAGGAGACGAAAGAGGCGAGCGAAAAATACGGCCAAGAAGGTGCAGACGTCGCACCAGCTTCTACCGCATTGCGAGTATACTCTAACATTGGAAAATCGTGTAAGCTGAGGACTCGCGCGACACGTCGCATGCTCGAGGCTCCAGCTTCGAGCTTCCTGAACCCCCCCCCCCTTCAACGCTTTACTTTGCGCAAGCTACGTCATGAAAAGTTAATGCCTCGGGGCGAACTCACTTAGGACCTTCGCGAGAGCTTTGCGAGCGCAGGACAGAGGCACAGGGACAACGAAGAAAGGATGGAGGGAGGTATGTGTTCCAGAGATAAATTGTTATGTATCCTAGAGAAAGAACTGAACGAGAGCAGACAACTATGCAGCGTCAGGCATTCGGTGGAAATCGATGAAGGAAAATACTCATCTGCGTCTGACTGTAAACGATTCCCCGTGACAAGTTGCTCGCCTGGACTACGTCAATCAAGCTATGGTCAATTATGATTTATGATTTGTGGTATTGATTGTGGTAGTCGAGCAATTTATGAATAGCTTACATATCAAACTACGGTGCATTTTGAGTTATCAAGTGGTCACTGATTTTGATTATTTATAAATTTATGAATATTTCAGTAATCAAGTGACGCTTAATTTTGATTTATCAATTGTGGTATTGATTCTGATGATGTATAAATATATGGATAGCTTAGCAATCAAGCTACGGTCAATTTTGATTTATCAAGTGGGTATTGATTCTCATTAGTTCTTAATTTATGAATAGTTTAGCAATCAAGCTACGGTTAATCTTGATTCATCAATTGGGTACTGATTCTGATTATTTCTCAATTTATCAACAGTTGAGCAATCAAACAACGGTCAATCTTGATTTATCAACAGTGGTCTTGATTCCAATTATTTATCAATTTATAAATAGTTTAGCAATCAAGCCAGGGTCAATGTTTATTTATCAATTGGATAATGATTCGGATTATTTATCAATTTATCAATAGTTTATCAATCAAGCTACGGTCAATTTCAATTTATCAATTCGGCATTGATTCTGATTATTTTCGAATTTATCGAAAGTTTAGCCATTTTGATTGAACAGTTATGGTATTGATTGGGAGAATTTTTGACTGTATCAATAGCTTATCAATTACGCTACGATCAATTTTGATTTATCTTTAGTGGTATTGCTTCAGATGATGTATCAATTTGTCAATAGTCTATCAACCGAACTACGGTAAATTTTGATTCGTCAATAGTGGTATTGATTCTGACGATTTATGCATTTATCAATAGCTTGTCGACCAAGGTACGGTCAATTCTAATGATTTGACACCATATTAACAGTTTATCGATTGACCGTAGCTTGATTAAGCTACCATCAGTTTTGTTTGAACAATTATGGTATTAATTCCGATGATTTATTAATTCATCAATAGCTTATCAATCAAGCTACGGTAAATTTTGATGTATAAATTACGGTATTGATTATGTTCATTTATCAATTTATCAATAGTGTCACAATCGAGCTACGCTACGAACGATTCCCTGTAACAAGTCGATCGTCTGTTCTACGTCATCAAAGATCACGAGTCCAGCGCAGCGATCGGTCCTAGGCATGTCCAAGTGTCAGAATTTGGCTGAAAAATCTTATAGATCTGCTGCTAAAAACGTTCTCCAAGATATTTTAATAAACATGATATTACTTAGTCTTCAGGCAATTTTCACAAAATCACCTCAGAGCGTTTAAAAAAGTCCGAACATGCCGAGCAAAAAATTGAACGGCGACGCGGTCCGCGTACGATGGAATTCTGGTGAGTCTACGCCAATGAGTGTGGAGTGGGACCGGTGTGACGGGTCCGCAGATGTGAGGCCCTGGCTCGGCACGACCACCACCACCACCGCCACCAATGCGGCTTCCACCGCATCGTGGCCACGTTACAGAGAGAAGCCATAGCAGCCATCTCTTCTTTTCCTCGATAACATGTGGTCTCGAGGTGAGCTCCTCTTTCTTCGCGCGTCGAGCGCTTCCATCTTCTCCGCTATTCCCGCAGCTACAGCAGCAAATGACTGCGCGGATCGTCGAGGCGCTTGATGCTTTTCTGAAATTCCTCCTCATTATAACAAGCGGAGGAAACGAGAGAAAACGGCCGCCTCGAGTAGCGGGAAAAACTCGTCGTCTTTCTGTGTTTCTTACGAGCACTCAGCAGCTTCGAAGTCAACAATCTTTCCTGGTAGCGCGTTGATTGCACAGAAGAGAGACACATTTCTCTTGATTCTCGGGGCTTCAGAGTCCTGGCGAATGTCATCGAACTTCTCGAAACGCCTTTATTGGCACCAGTCAAATTCTTGACGGCTGCTCGATTTAAAAATCGTTGGAACCTGCCGGCGCGGAAAAAAAGGAATCAGCCTCGCCCTTCGACGCACGAGGAATTTACGGTCGGACGTTGAAATTACGGAAGACTGGGGGAACGGTGATTGGAGGCGCTGGTCTTCACGCTCAACGAAAATCGTCTATATGTGTGGAGGTATGCTGTCCACACAACGCAGAAGTCGTATGAGAGACTTTCTCTACGGAAACGTTGACTGCTGTGAAAATCTGAGACGACACTTACTTCTCTAGGCATGACTACACGTGTAAATTCTAGGATTGTCCGGTAGAGTGAAAGAATATGGTAGAGGTGGTAAAAGAATGTGGATCTCTGAACTCTCGTCACGTTGCATTATATCTTCGCTTGTAGTCGCGTTACTCTGAGATTTTCTCGCTTTCGTAGTCTTTGGGAGACATTCCCTCGGCCACTTTTCTCGTGAGGTGAATGCGGTGATCATGCGAAATCCAAGAGCAGGTAGGATGCAAGGGTGAGAGAATAGAGAAGGGGGAAAAAGATGGCTTGCTCCTCGGCAGGGTGTAGATCAAAGGCCAAAATCAGCCTGGTATGAGTTGTTGAGTCTGATAACAGTGATCATTAAATGTACATTAAGGAATTTCGAAGACTGCAATGAACCTCATTTTCTACTTCAATAATTTCCTTATGATTCATCAGTTCGATGCTCAAATGATGCGTGCACGCGAATCCCAATTAGTCAACCAGAGAAGACACGTCAGTGGAAATATTTAGAATAATTCATTCTTCACGAGGGCTCGGTGAGTATTGGCTGCAAGCGGTATTCGAGCTTTCTCTGTTGGACCTACGTGATCGATATGGAGGGAAGATCTTTGCCCTTGGCGCCCATTCTTGTAAGGAACATCACAGCGGTGTCCGCCTGTGATTTTGTTGAAAGCATGTTTAATTCGTTGAAAGTCAATACTATTAGATACGTATTCTTTTTTATCAATGGTAAAATGGTTTTAAGGAGTGAAATCCACCTGGAATAAAGTATATTAACGGCTGATTTTGCAGTTTCACTCGCAAGCAGTCCACCGATTTCAGTGAAACGGAAACGAAAATTCTTCTAGGGCAAAAAGGTTAGAAATCCACTATGGGTACATTGAAAAAAATAGAAAATTGAGAAATGCACTGCCTCTTTATTCTTCTTTCTCTCGCCCCACATTTTAAAGGGGTGCATGAATTTGGACGTAACAAAAGCACTCTGAAGTGGGGGTAAAATTTAAGTTTACGTATCTTTGCATCTTTACTGGATAGTAGACTTGAGGGGGTAATTCGATACATTTTCAACTATTTTTTAATGGAAATTGAAAGTTTTGGTGAAAATAAATAGTGAATTCATAAATGGTGAATTCATATTCAGAAGGTAAAAATCGACATGGACGTGTAAAAAAATATTTGAAACGCAAATTTTTTCCCCCACTTCGACCAAACATAAGTGGATTCACTGAATCCTTAACAACTTCTTTTTTGCTTCTATTTAAAACTCTATTTTATGATAATTTTTTCGATATTGTTTTCTCTTTCAAACGCCGTTTGATTCATTGAGTTCCGATGATTTTTCGATCTTTTGCAGAATTTCGAAACCGGACCATCGATTTTCGCGAATTTTTCCATCTTTTCCCTCTTTTCGCGAATTTTTCAAGTGGATTTCTCTGGAAAACTAATTGAGATATTGGGATGCATCCAACGGCGATCTATAAGTCTATCAAAATCCTTTATAAACCCCCCATTAAGTATATGTCACTCAAACAGAACTGACTCTGCGACTGTTTGAAATTTTGCGAGTTTGGCAATTTCGGAAAAGTGGCCAAAAAAATGGCCGATTTTTTTTTCGGCGCGAACGACTCTTCGAGCCTATCCCATGAGAAATTTTCCGCCTATTACAAACATCACCGAGTTTTTGTCGAAAGCTCAAAATTACGGGGGCTAGTCGCGGAAAACGTCTTTTCACTTTTGACGATTTCTTGTAAAAATTAAATGTTTCGGCGAAAATGAATGGTGAACTCGTATTTAGTATTACTCGCGGTTCCTCCTCCGCTAACTTGCATTCCTTCATTCTCATTAACCTAGGAACAATGGTACGAAGCTATTATTCGTAACACTGAATTATTATTGGTGACACTGAACTCCAACTTCATCTATAGAAATAACAAAGTTTAGCAGGCAAGTTTGAGAGGTTGGCGTCAAAAAGTTTGCACCCAACCTGGGTGATATTCCAACGGTGACATCGCGTATTCCACGATTCAACGATGCCCAAGAGTAAGAGCGAGCTAACAATTATTGTTATCCTTTGTGCCGATTTCAATCACCCGCTTTCTCGGTTGAAAACTCGATTATCGACTATTCTGCGGTCGTCGAATCGATTTCCCAGTCTCTATAATATAGAAGCTCGTGGATAGTCTGTACGTGTGGTGTTCCGTCAGAAAGAGACCTCGGGGACACGCTGCTTCGTATTCGCGAATTCTCCACATTTAACTATCAAGATTATACGTGGCATCTAGAGAAAACCGAGGAAAGGAGGAAACTCATATCTCTGATACTTGAAGCTCTCCCTATTCCATATTGACGTTAGCCTAAAATGTTTCATCCTAGGAATCGGCAAAAAAGATCCGACGATCGTAATCCGATAAAGATACATTTGATTCCTTTCATACATGAAATCAAATAAATCACCTCCTCATTTTCGCTGATTTCTTTCATCCAATTGCATTTATTACGCTTCGCAAAAACATTGCGTTGATCAAACCGTCAAGGCAGATCAATTGAGTAATCAATGGAGAGAATAAACACGCCGGAAATAGATGGACAGAAGGTAAAGTGTCAAAATCAAAAGGAGTCATTAGTACGAATCTCTTTTTTGTCGTCGTTCGATTTGAACGGATGTGTGCCTGCTTACAGAATTTATAGTCCTTAGAATGAAAAGTAAAAACGATTGGGAGTGTAAATCGTAAGCCTCGAAGAGTTCCCTTTCTCGATGGGCTTCTCTGGACGAGCCTTAGAGAAAAGGAGAGAACAAAGGGGTTTGTTCTTGGCCATTGTCATTGTCTCCCGTCGTCTCATCGCTGTTGTCGTCGTCTTCGTTGGCCGCTATTGCAAGGATTGACCCGCAGAAGGGTTCCAAAAGTTTCTGGTTGACGATCAACGACTCTTTACAGACGAGCTCCGAGACTGGCAAAGAGGAAATGAAAAAGAAAAGCGGATGAGCGAGAGGCACGATCGACATGGCACAGCCGTCATCGTTAGGGCTCTTCCATTTCTGGTGGATCTCTCATTAAAGCCAACAAAGCATCCATCCTTGGCTTCTGCCGTCAGAGGCATTACATAGTTTACTTGCCGAAAGGGCCGAAAGAAGGGACAGTGGAAGAAAAAGAAAGAGGGAGACAGACACAGTAGCAAGGACGTATAGAGCTCCACTGCAAAAGAGTACAGCATCTCGGTCCAGCGAGCAATCTGTCCAGGGATTAGACGAATAATCAAAAGAAATAGTCAGGCATGGCAGAATTGAACGCAGAGCACGGCAGGAAAAAGCGAATGAAACGAGGACCCTCGTAAGGGACGTACGTAAAAATTCGTCGACCATTTTCTTGATCCTCGGTGTGACAAATAACAAGCAGAGTCCTTGTCGTATTATCGCACCCCATCATCACGTATCAAGTCCTACACATCGCTGCTATGACAGACCTTCGTTACGTGATCAGACTGAACCGAGCTATGAGAATAGATGTTGAAGAATCCGTTGTTTGCGGTGGAGAGAAAAACACGATGAGTCCGAAGTATGCGTTTACCGTAACCTCGAGGCTCGGTTGATATCATTCTCTGATCGCTCTTGAATGGCTCAATGACTTCGGACTGCCTAGCACCATTATGATATCTTCATCCAGCTTGTGTCTTCGCTTTTTTTTCTCCACTCTCATTATTCCTAGCGACCGCTTCGCCCAGAGGTTGAAAAAAAAATTAGGTCACCTAGAGCTTTGGCAGTTCGTTTCTATGTTACGCCTGATCGACAGCCTTGGCTTTGTGGCTTTCGCACAGCCATTTTGATCGCTTCGCAGGAGGATCACTCGGTCGAATTAACCATCAGCCAATTTTTTCATGGAAAAATACCGCATATTTGATATGAACGTTGGCAACTTCCGCACACCGTCTACAGCAACAGTATCAAATGCTGACGTGAACTCGTTGATATATGGTGATGGAGGAAATACATCAGACAGCACGACACTATAATCCAGATGAGGTAGAAAATATTCACCGTTCTCTCCAATTGAATGGTTCTGTACGTAGCACCCTTGCCATTGCAAAAAAAACTCATTCATACAAGTTTCCTACGTGAGCAGAGTTTGCATGAGCAGCTGCCTCGACATTTCTCGACTTTGTCCATTCAAGATCCGATGCAATTACCGAATGATAAATGGAAACGTAAATGGACTTCGCTCCACTGCTTGTACATTGTCCTGCTGCTTTTTTGCAATTATATAAGTACAGTACAACGTGAACTGAAGTCCTGAATTGCTGAGTCTTACTTTTTTCTCCTCCCCATTTAGTTCTTGATTTTCCTTAGGGCAGGTGGTTACGACTTTTACCTCAGCTCGGAGTTCACAATCTTTCTCTTCGTAAACCCAAGTATAGGTAAGTACACGAACAAAACAGTCATCGCGACGTACTGCAGGTTCGTAATGTGTATCAAACCCGTCATTATATCCTCACTTACCTGGGAATAATCGATGTTCCTCAAGGCTGAAATTATTTACGATCGCTATTGAACCATTGACTGTTCGAAAGTATACCCTTCGATTTACCCTTCACTCCCGGCTTGACTCCTTGGGAGACGATGAGGAAAAACGTGGTTTTCTTACCCAGATGAATTATTCCAAACATGCCACGTATCCACGTACCACATGTCGAGGCATTCCGGTGATCACCTGACAGCATCGGCGAATTCGTGCGGTGAAGGTGCCGCGATGTTCTGAATCACCCTGTACGGGTCTGAAGCACCCGCGGGCCTCGCGGGTCATGCTGCGAGTTGAGCAAAAGCCCAGCGGGGGGTGGGGCAGGAGAGGGGCTGTAGCAGTGCGCCAGAAATCCGTGCAACAGGTGGTCCCGACTCGTCAGGCACTCGGTGCAGGGTTTTTAGGGGCAGCAACATCGAAGGGAGAAAGAAAGGGATGGAATGATAAGCAAGCCAGACCCAGGGCTTGCATGTAGACGTATCCATACAGACGGTCGTGTACGTATATCGGCAATGAGGCGAAGGAGGGGGTGGTAGAACAGAGAGTAGGCAGACAACTTCTGCCTGCGCTGCTGAACTCGGGAAAATCGGCTTCTAGGTGTACGCTATGGCTGATGGAACTAAATTAAAGTAGGTATAGGTATGAGAATTTAATAGCTGCCAGGTATTTATAAAATTAATCGACCGAGTCGCTCTAATTGAATACTCTTGTCCATTACAATTACCAGTGGATCAAGACCCAAAGAAGATGGATAGAAGCTCTGCAAAATGCTGCAATCGTCGACTTCGCACTGCCACAGCAACGTGGAACTTCTTCAACTATTCTGGAAGTTTTTATTCACACCTGCTTCAGTTATCGCTGCACTTGCATCCCAAACTATTCATCATAACGGAACTTTAAATCAACTCTGCATGGACTGTATTTTATCATCTGGAGTATGGGAGAAATCAAACTGATGACAGGAAAGGAAAGATGTTGGAATGTTCAATCTGGACTTCCTATATTCCCTTGGATGTACTTTTTCCTCGGTGTTGCATGGAATTCATCAAAAGATCTTGATAAGCGGAGAGGAAAGCACAGGTTTATCTCGGTGTTAATCTTAAATCTTGGGGTGTCTGCTCTGCTGTATCGAACAGTGAGGTGATAAGAGCGATTGATTCGCAATGGGTCTGCCTATGTTCATGCATATCGTCCAATTCATTTTGCATGTAGTTTGGATACACGATACACGAAGGCTCGGATACAGCCTCAAGAGAAAACACAGAGGTGAGAGGAAGGCCTCATAGAATGGCCGAAATATACAAAACTGGATGGAAAAAACTGAAGAGCGACGATACTGGCGTAGAGCAATGTGCGACGAAAAAAGTACTCGAGACCATGGGGTTATCTTCTGATTTAAACTTTCTACATTCCTCACGAAGGCGTAGAGAGATGGGGTCATAAAGCAGGCAGAGGAAGACAGAAAAATAGATGAATAAAAGGAGAAACAGAGGGTAAAAGTGACGATGGTGTCGAGTGTACCTGACAGTGTGAAGGGCGTACTATGATTAAGTTTTCTTAATGCTTTCCTCCTATTTCGTTTGTGCATCTCACGGTTCCCCCCTTCAACGTTTGGTGTATTGTGCCAGATCTGCGGTGTTCCATGTTCCATGCTCTCAACTTTTTCTCGGGCTTTATGTGCACTTATCATTTTATATATACAAGTATATATATAGAGTTTTCCTTATCTTTTTCTTTTCCCTTCTCTCTCTCTCTCTCTCTCTCTCTCCCTCTCTCTCTCTCTCTCCCCCGCCCCCTCGCCCTCTGTATATCTTACCAGCATGTAACGGATCCTGCTCACTGTACCATATTAAACATTTGTTTTTTTTTTTCATTTTAATCGATCTACTATACTGCCCAACTTAATTTTTTTTTTAAGTTTAACGCATAGGCTTTCATCGGGCCAACACCGGAGCCAAAGTCAACGGACAACGCGTATGTGACAAACCGGAAGTGATGATGGCATTATTCATGGGCGATGGCAGAAAGCCTAAAAAAATTGAGACTACGAGCAATACGCACGCGATTTGACGAGTGTGTGACTGTTTTCTGTGTACGTGCACATACATTTCCACATGCTGATTGCGGTATACGAGCAACGAAGATCGTCCGCATTGACTCAGTTCGGGTCAATTAACACGCGACCTCTTATATCTTATCACGGAGCAACAAACTTTGTACGGTGCACGTTTCCTATGTAGGCACAGCACCCATACTATATTTGAACCGAAATAACGCTGGATTCGAGGCGAAATAAAAAGAAAGCATTTCCAGAGACCGCTGATTTATCAGCAAAATGCGCTGCGATGCATTTATTACGGTAGACTGGCAATGCGCACGAGTGTAAACATTGCTTTTGTTAACAAAAATGTGAGATACATTTTTCCGCTTCGGAGAGCCTTTTGTGTGAAATTGCGAGCTAAAATATCACCAGGATTATTATGCGCGCCAGATAATAATACAAGACTGCATAATGTGGGCTGCATAATACAGGACTGCATAGGGCGGTTAGGATTTTTTTAACAAACTGGAAAGTACTTCCAGTTAAGCAGCGTTATGCGCAGCCCATACTCGGAGCGGTAACCGCTTAGCCACACACCGGCGGGCTAATTAACCACTCAGCGGAATGCCAATACTTCTGACACCTTGGTGTCGATACTTGAGTAAAAAAAAAAACGTCTTTGCACCAGAGAATGAGGAGAATATGGGGCCGTCTATACCCAGAGGGATTTTCCAGAGTTTCCCCGTACTCGTTTAGTGTAGCTTAAGGCAGGCACCCACTTTAGAAGACCGAAAGTTAGATGATTTTTTGGATATTTAAAAATTATGGTGTAATTAATAAAAAATTATGGTGCTGTGTTCCGTGGCGTGTCTTCGTCGTCGTTGTCGATTTGCGAGAATTTTGCAGCTCGCAATTCGCATCTGAAATAGTCCAACAATTCTGTATACGTTCTTGAGATGTTTTTTTACGAAAATGAACCTTAGTTTTGAAAAAAAAATCTTTTTTGGCATTTTTGGCATTTTTTCCCCGGCATTTTGCAGCAATAAATATGTTTTAAACAATCTAATCCATCTAACGTTAGGTTCATATTTTAATAATTTATTATATGTAAGCATGTTCCAAATTTGAAGATGATCCATCAATTAGTTTTTGAGTTATGATTCCCGCAAATTGAAACAATGTCGTATCGAGAAAAACGCGATTTTTTTCACATATTCTCGAATATGTACATTCTGAGGAAAAGCAAAGTAAAATCGAATATTTTAACCCCTCACAGTGGTTGGGAGTCGAACGCTTGGGACCCGAGCGGAGAGTCTTTATCATTTATGTACATACCATTAGAAGGAATCCAAATATCGTTTTGAAATGTTCCGGGTGTATTCTTAAGATATTTTGCTAACGATTTATGAAATAAAAAAAATTGATTTTTCGGTGCATCCAAAGTGGTTGCCCACCTTAACGAGATATCTCTAGTTGTAACAGTCGTTGTAAGCAGCGCATTTTTAGGATTGTTTTTAAAGAAAATCGTGATAATCAATTTCTATAACATTAGGTATTTGAAAAAGTATCATCTGAATGACACTCTATAATTTGTGCGTGGACAAATATTTAATTATAATCGATTTACAGCCGATGTCTTTTGCAGCGAGCAATGCCTTTCTGAACTAGGTCCTCTAATATGAAAAAATCAAACAGATTTCGTTAATGTATTGGTTTAGCTTATAATTAATCAAAGGAATTTCCTAAATACCAAATTTAAAAAAAGTGCGCGTTTCAAAGGGAAAATCTTGATGTTTGCGAAAAATTGGCATCTTTTGTTTATTGAATCAGAGGTATACATCGGGAAACAATCCTTAGATCAAATACTATACTTTTACATTTAGAAAAGCCCTAAAAATTTCAGAAATATCCATCCAGTTATTGTTTTAATATTTAGGTCGCCGACTTTGAAAACGAACTTTCGAGAAAAAGCGTTAAAAGTTACGAACGACGCTCCAAGCGTTCCGACGGGCATCGACATAACAGCCTATAAATCTGTCAATTTTGAGTCGTTCACCTTAAAATCTTTGTCGAATATTTATAAGCTGATATACTGGGAAAAACATATAGCTTTAGGAAAACTCCATAAATCACTTTTTCCTAAAGTTATATGTTCTCCCAGTATATCAGCTTATAAATGTAAGCACGCAATGCAAGCCATCTTAAGGGGGGGGGGGCTCCTTACGATGGCTGTGGACGCAACGGTGCCTTAGGATAGATCAGCGAAGTGCTGCTAGGAAGTGATGGTAAAATGCAACACGGAAAAACCGGCAAGAGTATATGTTGGAGCTCAGGAAATAATATGATATAATTGATACTAACGTTGAGGTTGACACATAATTAACACATGATCATAATTTACTTCCATGGAGGGCTGGAGGTAGATATTTCCTGCCCAAAATAGACGTGATAACTAGAACATAAAAAGATCGCTGCGCCTGTTAAAAATATATATCAGTGTCACAAAAAGGCGTTCAATTGGAAAAACCAATACCTAAAAACCCGCAAGGGCATACGTTGGAACTCGGGAAATATATTTGGAACCATAATAACGCGGAGGTGTATCTTTTTCAGCCTTCAAAGCCAATGTGGAATGGAAACGTATCCTTGTTAAGCGCATCCAATTACTAATATATCAAAACCTATCATCTACGCTATCCCATTTTCATCATTCGGTGCAGGAGAGCTTCTGAGTGATAAGCCGGTCCTTTGGAGTTTTCAAGAGTCCCCGTATCTATACATTCTCACGGAAAAAGTTTTATCACCGTAATGTTATAATTGCACTCGAGCTGCGTGGACTTGACTGAGAGAAACTCTTCTTCGAATTGGTTCTAGTGATTTTTCGGAACGTTCCTCTGTGCCGCGATGGGCTTTTCCGAGATCGAATGCTTGCAGCCACAAGGGCCTTCCCGTATATCAACTTCTCGAGGTCCGACTCTTGAAAACTCAGCCGGAGATACTTGAGAATCTTTCGTTATACGGGAGGATGCCGAAGACCAAAGACACATACAGGAATAGACGCGCCATTCATTCTCGTTTCTCGAACTTGCGCGTGAATGCAGTGTCTGAACTCGCCGAGTATAATGCACACTTGTTTGGAGTTCTTTTGAACTTCATCCCCCGTGGATTCATTGGAAGAACAAAAAAGGCACCTAAAGTGGAGTACATGATGGACCCATTCGCTCTCAAATGAGTGATACAATATTTCATGAGGTTGCTGACCACGATAAAAAGATTGCTACGGTAGGCTCATGGTAAAGGCTAACAATCAATCGATCCTGGCGTGGTTTCCTTAAAAATTGTCCAATGGACGCTGAAGCAAAACAGTTGGCACGTGATGCAGGCTCCTAAAAGCTGTTCAACAATACATTCTGTTTTGAACTACCCACTGAACTTCGTCGCTACACATGCGCACAAAATAATCCTATCCAAAAGCAGACAAAAAAAATGTCCTCTTCTCTTACCACGCATTATCCTTAATCCATGATGGACTGATTCCTCAATCGAAGCCACAATGTTGATTCTAGGAGAGGTCAGTTGGCTTGAACGAAGACACGATTAGAAGTCGTTCCAATAAAAAATCGTTGGAATCGTTGGCTCCGATGAAGTCACAATTAGGGATTATCCCAATCAAGTATCATTGGAATTTAGCTAGGTCCAATGAAGACACAATTGGCAGTTATTCCAATCCAGCATCATTGGAAGTCGGTTAGCTCCAATGAAGACGCAATTAGAAGTAATTCCAATACAACATCATTGGAAGTCGGTTCGCGCGGATGAAGACACAATTGAAGGTAATTCCAATCCAAATCATTGGAAGCCAATTAGCTCGAATGAAGACGCAATTGGTGGTAATTCCAACTAACATCATTGGAAATAAGTTGGTTCCAATGAAGACACAATTGGGAGTCGTTCTAATCCAACATCATTGGAAGTCAGTTGGCTCCAATAAAGACCCAATTGGAAGTCATTTCAACTCAACATCATAGGAAGTCAGGTGGCTCTAATGAAGACACAATTCGAAGTCATTCCAACTCGAGATCATTGCAAGCCAGTTGACTCCAATGAACACCCAATTCGAGGTAATTTCAATCCAATATCATCCGCAGTCATCTGGCTCCAATCAAGACACAATTGGAAGTCATTCCAATCCTCCATCATTGGAAGTTAGTTGGCTCCATTGAGGCCTGAAAACATCTAGATGTAATACGCTATTCCAATGGTGCAGACGAAAAATACCCTGTCGTGCACTGATAGCATGGAACTGTGCAAAGGCACTTGGACGTTTCTGGCGTGCGAATCCTCAAGAGGAAACACGCCAGAGAACGAGGGAGGGGTGCGAGATATCGTCCTGTATGGAACGAGGCGTGCTTGGCTGGTTTTGCTGCTAGAAAGAACTCGGCCTCGCAGAAAGTCTTGTGAACAATGAGGGAGAGCGTGGGACTGTGCATTCGTCGACAGTGCGTGTTCGCCTTCCGACGGAAATCTCAGAGACTCTTCGCACAGCAGTTTTTTTCACGCATACATGTACGCACGCTCATACACACGTGGACGTGTATTCCAACACAGATACGTTTAAGAGAGAGAGAGAGAGAGAGAGAGAGAGAGAGAACGCGTGGTAATTCTCGCAGATGTATTTGGAAGTGAGCGATTGAGGGACGAAGGGAACGAAGCGCGAGGGCGGCGGGAATGACTTCCATAACCCTTACAAGTCAAAGATCCGGGCAGAGTTCAGTTGCAGATGCGGTGTGTCGCTCATGAGATCCTCTCCATTACTTCTCGTGCTAATAATAGCCTATTATTATGCGTATTATCGTACACGCCCAGCGTATGCAATATGCACGCGAATTCATTCACTTGCCTCGTATTACAATGCCTCATGATCTTCCTCCTGCGGGTAACTCGCCAAGAGGTCTCACTGTGAACAGGCCTCTCGAATTTTGCTTGATTAATCTACGAAAACTTTTATTCCCTCGGTTCGTCGTTAAGGCGTTACCCGCACTTGTAGCGAAAAAAAGGCCTTTTTCATGAATTTTTTTAAAGAAAACTACAAAACTTTTTTAATCGATCAATATACCATCTTGAAGAACACATCTTGAAGAACTTTCAGTAATTTTTTTATTGAAAAATATTACATTGTTTAGTGGCAAATGGCCGTCAATGAAATAATGTTTTTATATACACGGTTTGCGGTGACCAACATTGCGGCGAAGTGGATCATCTGAAAAAAAAAAATGCGGATGGATTTAGTCAAATATAAGTATAAACTAGTCTTTAATCGAAGGATTTTAAAAAATATTCATTTTTCACAAAATGGCAGACAGTCAAAGTTAATGGTTCGATTTTAACGAAAAAAAACAACCGTTTTTTGGCTATAAAACGGCCATTTTTTTCGAGAAAAAAAAATCGAACGATTAAAGACTACATTTTTATGTATTAAATAAGCCTGCAAAATTTCAAGAAGATCGGTTCATTAGTGTTCGAGTAATCTTGGTCACCGACTTCAGAATTGCCATTTTGAGAAAAACGCGTTTAAAGTTTCAATTAGCCGGTCGTTTACACAACGGATTCTTCTCTTTCAACGCTCATATCTCAGTCAATTTTGTTCGGATCGACTTGAAATTTTCAGGACATATTCTCAGATACTTATACTTCGAAAAAAGGCAATAAAAAAAATCGATTTTTTCAAAACCGCAAGTGGGTGTAACCCCTTAAGGAAGTTGGAGCGTTATCCACAATCCAAGATTAAATTTAAAAAAATATGTTTTTTTTTCTTTGAACGATCCGGAGTCTTAACAAATTGTTTGAAATTTTTTCACCACAAAGTAGCAGAGATAAAAAAATAGGTTGAGAGAGTCACCCTCTGTGATAGCTATTTTTGTTTGCTTTATTTGTTTACCGTCCGTTTACCGTTGTTTCACGCAATGAAAATATGAAAATGCGTAAATTTGCCCTTTCATTAGATATTTCATGAAAAATAATCATCTACAGAATAAATCTATACTTCGTATGTATTTTTCTAAAGTTTATTGAATAAAAAATGCATAAACCATCGTTCGACTGGACGCGCTCCAGCCTGCTTAAAAAGCACCGAGTAGAAACTTCGAAATGGTTTCAAAATAAATGCCCACCATTCGAAGTGGCTCATCCACCGTTTCGTACCTTTCGCAATTTTATACTTCTCGTCGAGAAAACTCGTATGAAATTTTAAGGAAGCAATTTGCAAGCTCCGCTGCTTTCAAGATTTATCACTTCTTCGTTATTATATTATTTAATTTATTTTCCATTGCGCAACCTGTTCGCTGCAAGGCAGGACAAATTATAGCAGCCTCTAGTCGTGCATCAAAGATCTTGAGACGTTACATAAGCATTAAGGGTGATCCTCGGGCGCGCGGATTTTCCAGCGCGCTTTTTCACCGCCTTTCCATCGCAACCAAGAATAAATGAAGCGCGGAAACTAAGTTTCTTATTTTAAACACGGCATCGAAGAATTTCATTTCGTGCGGTAAGCAGTCGATCCGAACAGCTTTCGGAAAATTTCCTCGACGAAACATCAACCGACTTTGTGCTGGAATCCGCCGTGTGTATTAGTGGGGATTGAGGAAGCGAAGCACGTGTGTCCCATAAGACAAATGAGAATCTACAGGAAGCCATGGCTGACACACAACGTCGGTCGCGTCTAGATAACTATAAATTCATGCCTGGAGCTCCCAGCTCGGAGACGAGAAAGAAATCGAGTAAAGAATACAATAAAAGGAGTGCAGCGAAGAGATAGACAGAGGGAAAGAGAGATATGCCACGTAATATCATTCGTTCAGAAGAGGACGTCGTGTACGTGCGAGGTACCGCGGAAACGTCATTGTCATTTTCGTTTCCGTTGTCGAACATTTCAACTCCTTCGAACACTTCGAAAACCTAAAAAAGAACGCCGAGTAATAAAAAATCGCCTCGAAAACAATCTTACTTATTTTACCGCATACAAAGATTCTCGTTTGCCTTAAAAGTAATCATTATTTGTTGTAATTTGAACCATGCTTTTATTATATTTTTCCCATTAAACAAGTGTACAAAAAAAAATTGAAAATACATATAAAATAACCAAGTACAATGCACGTTTTATGCAAGTGTACTAAAGAACTTGTCCATGAAATTGTTAAGCTTAAAAGATAATCTTATTAAAAATATTTTATTTTAAGGAATCTTCTCACGTTAGACGCTGAAAAAGGCTATTATCATGATTTTTTTTCATAGGTTTATATTGTAAATATCGATATAAAAGTTGTTGCACTTAATAAATACACCTTCGGAATAAATTTTTTTTAATGTTATGTATTTTTGTAGCGCAAAGAAAACTTTAAACGCGTTTTTCTCGAAATAACGTTTTTCGACGGCTTGTCGGCAAAATCTCGAAACTACTGAACCGATTCTTACGAAATGTTAACCACATATTCTTTACAACTATAGCGATAACGCATACCAAGGTTTTTTTCAAGTGTTGATATTTACTTTTTTTGCCAAAAAACGGTGAAAAAACACGTTCTTTTTTGCTCTTTCGAACTATGTCCGCCATTTTGTTATTTTTGCACAAATAAAAAATCGTATTATATACGCTATAGCCATTAACATACTGAATCTAAAGCCGTTGGATTTTTTTTGTTTCGGTTGATCCATCTCCGAGATTTCATCAGCAGCACAGACCTACAATTTTTGAAGGACATTTTTTTAACTACCATTTTCGTCTACAAATAGTGACTTGAATAAATAATTTAAAAAAATGTATTTCGAAAGTGTATTTATGAAGTGTAACAACTTTTATATCAATATCTATAATAAAAAGCCATCGAAAAAATTCATGAAAATAGCCTTTGTTAGCATCTAAAGTGAGAAGACCCCTTAATTTAAAGAAATCATACTTTTCGTCGTCTATATTTTATATACGTGTGCGTGGGTGCGCGGATGTACGTGTATGGGTAGAGGTATATCAGAATCGTGACGATATAGCAATGGAAAGAAGAAGGCACGCGACTGAAGTGAAAATCGCGAGTCGAGTAGTCACATAAGAAGAGTTATAGAACGTTATCATCTTTCTCTCGAACGTCTCGAAGCGCAATACTATCACACATACACACACACACAGATATATATACATGATAGTATTGCATCCAATATATACGTTTCGATTCCGTCTTATTCTCACCTTACCCACCCTTTGCACCTCCTGATTCTCTTCTTGCATTTCGTCTTATCATTTTATGCCAGGCCCTTTGACTTCGTGGAGCCAATTGCTCCAATCGTGGATGCAGAGGCAGCGAGGCAGCATTTCGACGATGGTTAAAGTCGAATTACTCTGCGCATTACTCCAGCTATTCTACCAAGCTCCATTTCTAAAAATTGCAATGACTCAATAAGATTTTTGTTGTTGTCTGAATTCTTATGGTTTGGAATGGAATGAAGTTGGGTGTCAAGCCCAGGTATGGAAATAATGTTGAGAGTTTGGGACGGCTTTTCGCCCGGAGGAATTTAGCCTCGGAGTCGATAATTTGCTTTCAACGATGAGTGAACAGCAGAGAAACCGATGATGATCAGCTTGGAAGATATCTGACGGGGTGGGTATGGAAGCCAATTTTCTGCAGCCTTTGGATAGAAATCAGAGTGAAAAACGTCGCTGGTATATTGAATTTGGAGATGTCCATTCGAGAATAGTTCGACCCGATGGAAGATATTCGAAGCGAACGGAAAAATTGATGGGGAATATGGAGGCCGTTAAGACCGAGTACTCCTCAGTGCATACGCTCACTGCTGAATCATTATCCGAACGAATCGCCATGATGAGAGCAGTAGCAGCGATAAAAGTACACGTGCTCTACGCTGGTATAGAGTAGTTGGAATTCTTGTCGGATCTTGGGACCAAGAAAGTATACAGGGTGTTAGGAAGGTCAATGCAAAGCCTTAAGGGGGTGACGAATCACCTCGTTAGGAACGTATCTGACCTAGGTTACCTTAGTCCAAAGTCTAAGGATTTCGAGTTACCATCCAGGTTTAATTTTTGGAAAATTTCGAAAAATTAGGTTGCACCTCGTTCATAATGTACAAACGGACAATAATTGGTAACTAAACACTTATTTGCGTCGTAGCTTAATGTGCATTCAATCGACAAACACCAATCCAATCATCTGTATCCACACAAATAACTAAATGGGGCGTGTTGAATAATTGTAAACTTGTCGAAAAAAATAAAAATATCTCTAATGTTGATGCTATTTAGAAAAAGAATAGCATTAAAATGAGAGGTAAACGGGTTAATACCTAATTTTGAGAAATTTTCGAAAAATCATGCTTACCATGATAACGCGAAATCCTTAGATTTTGGACTACGGTAACGTAAGTTGGAAGTGTTCCTAACGAGATGACATGTCGATCCCTTAAGGCTTTGCATCGACCTTCCTAACATCCTGTATACGCCTGCATAGGAAAATCGTGAAACTCGGTCGTCGTGAATATCTCCAAACCTTTTGGTGCAAGTACCGGACTTCTACTGCGTTCTCGATGTGCATTCGTACGAAGATGCCTCATCATACGTATCGATAAGTAGATTGAGTGAAACTCGTTTGACTTTCTTGACCCTCTCGCGACTTCTCGAAGCACCAGTCGCGTTTTTCATGCTTCGATGCTGACTCGCTGATTTCAGCCCCAGGATAATCGCTTGACCATTTGATTAGTCCAGTCCAGTTGCAACACCGCAAGAACTATTCGATCACTGGAGTCGTCACTTCAGGCCGAGCGCGTCAATTGGAACAATGTCTTGATCCTCTAGGCGTTTGCTTTCTTCCTATCTTCAATGAGTCTTCTTTGGCCACTTTTGAAGACAGTCATTCTAATGACCTTTTTATCGCCGTCTTCATATTCTGAAAGTGATTTTGGAAACATTGGGGCTCGTATCGTATTGGGTATGGGGCAATAGCCGACTATGCTGGCCATCCTTGTTGCCTAATGTTTTTTGGATCAATCGCCAGATTAGGTGCACCTGGGTAGACGTCTTTCCTGCGCGTTCACGAATTTTGCATACCGATATCAAGTTGTACTATGCAAGAAAAACGGGAGAGCAACGACTTCGAGTCAATGCATATTACTTTATTAGCAATCTAAGTAATGGCACTCTGCGCTTCTGGAATGAGTTTAAGAAGTTATGAGTAAATGAAAATTTTAAAAAAGCGTTTTCGGAATATAAATGTGTGCATTTTGCATACAACTTGATCAGCTTGAATAGCGTTTGATCGAAATGAGCATAATCATCTTGTAATTATACTTCGATCCTTTTTTCGTTGTATCATGTGGGAGTATTCAAGCGAGACATCTGGTTTATTAATCATAGTGATTTCAAATGTCCATGAATAATAGCGTATAGGAAAAAGCACAATTTTTTGCAGTGTGGCCGTACGAGGGCGTTCATAATTCACCATCATAAACTAATCGGTTCAGTGTAAATCTAGACGTATATAATATTAAAGGTATTGGCTGCTGTGCGGTAGGAAATCATATCTATAGAGATAACCGCTGGCGACGGGCCACATCAATCGCTGAGCGTGCTCGCAAATAGCTCGAGCTTCGAGCACGCGAATCAAAGTCAAAGCACCTTTTGCTCCTTCTCGGCGGATGGTCATCGTGGTCGCGGCCGAGAGATGAGCTAAATTTAGCCTTCGACCCACCATACTTCCCCTTCCATTATCTCACCAGTCTCTCTGGAGAGCGTAAGATTCTCCTCGTCCTCTTCTCATGCAAAATGCCTGCTTCGCCTTTCTCATCGTCCATCGTCTGCGTCTTTTCCTGCCTTACCTTCTTCCTGTTTCCCTCTGCCCCTCTGCCACCCACTCGCTCACTGTCTTCCCCTAAATATATCCAGCAAAACATTGAACCCAAGTTCAGGGGATCGAGCGTATTTGTGGCCTCAGGCCATGTGAGAATGCACATGATGGAAAAGTGTATGAGTTGATGAGAATTCGCTGGCGCCGACTATAACGATCGTATAAAAACACAGGAACGTCCTAAGGCGACAGCCCGGGAATAAATCGTTCTTCGATATCTATTCGCTATTCTTTATGCCGGTTCACGGAAAATATGTCTTTGTGCTAAAATCGGGCAAAAGTAGCATAGTTTGCTACATTTTACTTAATAAGTCGACAATTTACTCAAGAATGTAGGAATTTACTAAATAATTTAGGAATTTACGAAATTTTCCCATAATTTTCTTATTGATTTCGAAATTTACTGAGTGTGCTAAAGTGGGGACAAATAAATGTACCATACTACTCTTTAATTCTATTTTGTATATGCCTAAATAACTTTTAGGAATATACTGAATTAAATTGAAGAGTAAATTATGCTACTTTTTCTAAACTACTTTGGAAAGTCACGCAACAGTCAGAGTATATTATGGCTTTGCCTTCATCGCACCGCACGGCACTTGTCGGGATTAGTAACAATTGAGTTTTCAAAATTCCTGAATTAATTAAATTCTTGAATTTGCCAAATTCACTAAACTCCTGAATTTACTCAATTAAAAAATGTACTAAATAATGCATGTCACTAAATGTCACTAAATAATGTATTAAATTACTAAATTTGCAAAAATTTAATAAATGCTTAGGGAATTTACTATAATACTCTTTAATTCAATTTAGTAAATTCCTAAATTACTTTTATGAATTCGCCAAATTGAAATTCAGAGTAAATTATGCTACTTTTTCGGTACTACTCTGCGAAATCGGCCACAGTCATAATGAGGCTTTGCCTCCAACGCACAGGCTGGCACATTTCGAATTCAGAGTCAATTCAATTAAGTAAATTCCTAAATGATTTCTACGAATTTACTGAATTTGTTTGCATTTAAAATAAATTGAGCAAAAAATCCTAAATTTCCTAACGTCCTAAATTTACTAAAATCGTGAATTTACCGAATTAACTAACTTTCTGAGTTTACTAAACGTACTACCCTTCTAAATTTTCTGAATTCACTGCATACTTCAGTTAATTGGTATATTCAAACAATACAGAACAGTCTTTAGGATGACGATCGGGACTGGTCGCTCCGGGGTCTGAAGACAGAATCCCCTTTGTTGTCCATTCCTACACTCCTCCCCGACCCTCGGCCCATTGTCCTTTGTTTTGTTCCTTAGCTCCGAAATAAACAGCGCTGGCGTTTATGATCCCCCTCAAGAGTCGTGCAACCCGATATCCGACTGGGTCCCGCCAACGCGTAACTAAAATCACCGAAAAACTTTTCCCACCCTGCAAAAACTCATTTTCCGGAATTGAGGAGATAGATGTTCCATCGATTGGAATTCAAAATGGGCGACGTATGCACAAGTGCGCGCGTGCATACATATATTTGCATCAAACGTGCTTTCACACAAGGGAACAAGGTGTCGACGTACTTTCTCTCGTGAAAAAGCTTCATCCAGCTTCTCCGAAGCATCTCTCCATCAAATGCATCACACTGGCAACACATGTGACGCATCACAGAATTTTCGAGTGCGACGTTGCTTTATCCCCATGCGACCTCAACTTTCCCGTCCATCCCCATCAAGGGAGTTACTAGTTTTTCCGCGTGTATGGGTATGCACCGCGCAATGGAGCTTCGCAAACACCGTTTAATCCCTCGTCTTATGTAACCAGTGGAATGGGATGACGAGAGCGATGGAGAACCAAAACGACGCGCCAAAGGGGCGCGCCGTTATCGGGCCCACATATTCGGTCTCCTGTATACGCCGGGCTTGATATTAAAGTTTTATAGTTTCAAAGCATTCGAGGGAGAGAGAAAAGCGAGATGTGGTCTCTCTCTCTCTCTCTTTCTCTCTCTCTCTATATATATATTCTTTTGATTTTTTCTTCCTTCTTTTTCAGACTCACGTATACATGAAAGCAAACGTGTTTTATAGCGTCGTTTTAATGTACATGTGCATGTGTACAGTACGACAGACGTATGTATCCACGTAATATGGATTTTCATCGTTGTCTTCCTCCTGGCCCGGTCCATCGTTCTTTCTCTTTCAACGTTAAATCTTTATGGCCGTCGCGGAAGAGACCGTCCAACGGCCGGAATGAAAGAGCTCCTTGTTAGCTCACGAGCGACGGTAGCGCTACCACATGCGTCTCTATATCTGCTTATAACTGCCTTTTTATTATTGACTTTTTGTACGCCTCGTATACGTACGAGAGTATCTGTAGAAAGTCTTACCGGGTATAGCAGCTCCCTCTGGAAGCTGCGCCAATCAACGGCTGATGAATAGACAACACCACCATCTTGGGATGCAAATTGATAATCGGATATCCGCACTTTTCTTCTTCCGTTTTACAACAATGATTATTTACTGAATTCCTAACTTTAATAAATTTACTAAATTTACTAGATTTACTAAATTTACTAAATTTACTAAATTTACTAAATTTACTAAATTTTGCTAAATTTACTAAATTTGCTAAATTTACTAAATTTACTAAATTTACTAAATTTGCTAAATTTGCTAAATTTACTAAATTTGCTAAATTTACTAAATTTGCTAAATATACTAAATTTACTAAATTTACTAAATTTACTAACTTTAATAAATTTACTGAACCTACTGAATTTAATCAATTTAATAAACCAACATTACTGAATTTACTAAATTTACTGAATTTACCGAATTTATTAAATTTACTGATTTTACTAAATTTACTGAAATTTACTAAATTCGGTAAAATTAATAAATTCCTAAATTTACCGATTTCATCGATTGACTTGATTCCAAAATTCACTAGTTACTTAAAATTACTGAATTCCTACAATTCGCAAACTCATCCTTTTTCTAAATTTATTAAATTACTATCAAAATATTCAAATTCATCGGTGACGAGGTTAATTTCATCCTGTGCGACAACGTTTATTCCTTATTGCGGATAGTCCTCGAAGCCTTCCTCCTCAAAGCATCTCCTCCCATAATGCATCATGCTGAAAATGGAATCCACGCCTTGTAAAGCGCGTTACCGTAATGCAATTAGGATCTGCAAGCAGGAAATTACCTAATTAGGCTTATCTTGCAATTGGTTAAGCATCCAACAGTCATTCAACAGCGGTAACATTATTATAAATAAATAAATTTTCGATATATCGATAACACGAAAGTTCACCGAGAGACTGAACATTCTGATCTCTTGGAACATTTTGCAAAAAAAGCTTTACGTAACGACTTTGACGAACGACGAAACGAAAATCACCTCTTCGTCTTCCTGCATGAAGAAAGACTGCAGGACCGAGAATACTGGATACGGAAATAGCCAGGAGGACTTTTTATCGATAATAAGCAAGGTATCGCTTTCTTCCAATACACGCAGTGACACGTAATCATAAAACAATTTCCCATTTCCGGTTCATAGAAATCGTTGCTTGGCTGGGCGTAGATTGTTTTTTTTTTAAATTAAAACGGCTTCGGCTGTCAAAATGGACAGCAAAAATAGTATATAATGGAAGTCGTGATTCTCGAAGACTGAAATACCAATTGAGTTCATTGAGCTGTTTCTCCATCCTACCAATTCCCAATTCCGTCTGCACTGAATTTGTACCTCGCTCGTGGCTTTTTCGACGATCCCTCGTGAAAATCATTCTGGGTCAGGTAACATACGAGAAACTACGATCAACTGCGAACTCGCATGAGTAATTACGTTTTAATGAGCCTCGTGAACGTGTAGCAACTCTCTCTCTCTCTCTCTCTCTGTCTCTCTCTCTCTCTCTATCTCTCTCTCTCTCTCTCTCTCTCTACTTCTCTCTAACGGCCAATCGAGTGTGAGACACACGCTACATAGAGGTACACACAAATACGATTCTCTGCAAGACTGCCTTCGAAAAAACAAGTGTGAAGAAAAAAAATCTTCTGCTCTCCACTACTTTCGTATCTTTCATTACCTTATCTGCATCGGATCACTGGACGAGATGGGATTTTTCAACGAAAATTTATCTCAACGTAAAAAATAAACCATTGATCAAAATTATTTCAAGCTTAATCATTCCTGCAGAAACATAATTGAAGGGACATTTACTAAATTACCATGTTGAATCAATAAAAATGATCTTCGAAACGACCGTTGACTTGAAATTCCCTACCATATGTTGACATTTTTTTACAGCTTATAGTTAATCAAGTCAATTGAAAAATAGTGCTGGCTGTTCCGTATTTACATGCACTATGCGTTCTAGTTAACTTCCACCGGTATACAAAATTTCTCCTTATTGTCACTGAGTTCAATCAGATTCATAGTTTTCCCGGGAAAAAGAACAGGCGTTGCCCACTTTTCATACACTCAACGAAAACCCGTTGGCCCAATTTACACACTGGCATTGTTGGAGGTACCATGAGCGGACAAATACGTGTATCGTTAAATGGAGGCATTCACTAGCCTCTTTGGTCCAAATGTGGCCGGATGTGTCGTTTGGTGTGTTACTCATAGGGCTGTTCCCACAAATTCTCGACGGTATAAGGTCCTTTTCACTGTTCTCGCACACATATCCTCCATCGACTGCCATCCGTGAAACGTGGACTTTTTTCCAGAGCGGCGCAAGTCAAGAGACTCCGTCTGGTCTGTGTACAAGTTAACGTTATCTCGAGAGCTGTGCAGTGTTCCTCTCATTTTATCAGCAAGCTATTTCAACGATCGGCGCAAGTTTCGTCGTAAGAGACGAATATGGGCAGACGAAACAATTAGGCGAGACTATCCTTCAGCTTGTAACGAACCTGACACATAATTCCGTGGGCGGGCAAGCTCATCGATGTGAAATGATCAAATCTGATACTTCGTCAGTCAGCCCAAAAGGAGCGAAAGGACAAATTGGACTTAAAAAAACCTTCCTCTACAGCCTTGAAAATGGCAAGGTGTTTATAATGTTTTCGTTTCGACACAGCCTTTCCGTTTATCGATTGCGACGAGAATGCAGACCCATGCATGTATGCAGACACATGGATAGCCCACATGAACCTTGAAATTGATGTCATTCGCGAGCTCCTTCATCACATGCAATCCTCCGGTGGATCAGCCTCCTCCAATCCTCCACTTTGAGATCCTCGTGTACCAGGGACTTTTGTGGAATAGAGTCGACGATAGGGGGTGTTAAACTTCGGGATATCCGGAATATGTGAGCCACTTCCACTCTCGCCGTGCTTTCACGTTGTTCGGAAAAGCCGTCCTTTTCACTGCGACACGCTGAAAGGGCTCTACGTGTCACTTGCTTCCTTCCGAGGGATCCACATAGGCTTATTCGCTCTATGCTTTGACTGTGTGCATCTCTTCCGCTTCTCCCTACGGTAACACATCGCCACCTGCCTAGGGATCGAGGGAGGGAAGCCTTTTCGAGGCCACGAGGTTTTCGAGGCTCCGATACACCCAGACGTATCTGCATTACTATTCTCGTTGAATGCATCATAAACTGCAAAGTCTTTCGCGAGCGGGTAAAAAAGTCCACGAGTTTGAGTACGCGAGGAACACATACGTTTGGATGGACAGAGCGAGAAAAGAGCCGGAAACAACTCAGGAGTGCTACATTCGGACAAAAGAATCGCGAGAGGATTCCCCGAAGAGAAAATTGTGAGAAAAAGCGCGATAAACAGACGGAAATCCAGGTCCTCCACGATTTTAATGCCAAAGACACTGGCATTTCCTACGTCGTGATTTCGAAATGTGATTTATGAGTTTACGACGTCGAGGGGATGCAAGAACAACTTCTAAAGAGAATATTCCCGAAACGAGGGTCTCTCCTTCTCTCTACCCATCTTTTTCTCCAGTCACACGTCATACAGAGAAAGATAACGAGTAGCGTGGACCATTATACGGATACGTAGAATTACTCTGATGTAACGAAGATGTATGTGCAGCCAGACGAGATTCGAAATGATCTAGAAAACCGCAAATTCCCGCTGCTTCCACCTTCTTCCACCCACTTCTGCACCCACTTCTTGCGCGGTTGTTTGCTTCGAGAAAAAAACAACCATCCGACATGAAACCAAAAGATTTCAATGGCCACTGCTGGGAGGACCACTCCACGTGTATCAAAGACACCATTGAGGTATGAGATAGAAAAGAATTCCGGATCACCAGAAATCTCATCAACGATTTTGCAGACAACAGTCATCTGGATTCCAAACATCTGGACAGAAATAAACATCTTGTCGATGAAATTATTCACGTCGTAGCGGTGAGACAAGAAAGTCATGAATTCCAAGCAGCCTGTTCTCCATACTTTCCTGATTGAGTCATTGAAAAATGGACGAAAAACTGTCCGTTATCGATGTAGCCTGGCTCGAGGACGCCAAGTTTCGACTTCCTCGTCACTTTCGTAGCGAGATAGATATATGAGAATAGTAAAGAATCAACGAATGACGGGGTATCATTGGCGGGAATCAACTAGGCGCCCTCTAACGGATGCTGAGGCACATTAAGAGAAGGGCCCCAAGAGTCATGGACCCCTGTCGTCCTTTTACACGTACACACCGAGGAGAGGACTAAAAGGGGTCACGGACCAGCATCTCGACGAGCACGTAGCTTGCCTCGGGCAAACGCGCGACGAAGAAGAGCGACGGAAGAGCGGAGTGAGCTGACAAAGAGAGAGGGAAGGACAAGCTGGGTGAAGGAGAGCCGAAAAAAAACGACGGTGGAAAGGTACACAGTATAAAGGCCCCGAGAGAGAGAGAGAGAGAGAGAGAGAGAGAGAGAGAGAGAGACCGAGTGGGGGTTCTGGTAGGTATACAAATATATAGCTATATAGCCGATGGCACGATCGTCGTCGTAATCCCGGACGTCCAGACAATGGCGGCGTCAGGGGCCAGCCGGTTCTTGACACGCAGCGAGAACCCCGCCACGCTGGCAGCCGGGAATAGGTCCCCGCGGGCTCCGTGGTAGGCCTTCGGTACAGCGTTGCCAAGTCGATCGCACCAAGCCGAGCCACAAGCCGAGACTCGGTCGGGTGGAAGGGGAAACGTTCACAGGTATACAAGATAAATACGTGCCAAGCCCCGGAGTCTCTCCTTCCTACCTACACTTATTGTTAGCTATAAAACCAAGAGGAGGCCAGGCGCAATGTTCCTTCTGGAGTTTAGTAAAATACCGCTGGTGTGGAATATCTGGAGCGCCTGTGCAGCCGTATTCCATTCAACCACGATGCGATAGCCTGGCGATAAAGGATGTTTTACTCAGTGGCCGAAATAGTGAAGGAATCTCAACAGATGATGCTCCGTTCCACACTGTGGCCCCCAATGAACTCCGTCAGGCCTACATGGGCTTGGAGACGGATTGTCCAAGAAGATAGCCACCATTACGACCAATAGATAAGGACATTTGAATATGCGGAAACAAGGAGCTAGTTTCGTAGCTGCTCCTGCTTGGTCTTCGGCTCTACATGATGGTCCTTTCTTTGGAGATGGCTGTCTTTATCCTACCGGGGGCTACTGAAGTGACGGAGGAAGCCAACGTTGTCGGATCTCGGGCGATTCGAGAGAAGAAACTCTCAATAGGATAGGGATAGAAGGAGCGAGAGATGGAGGACCGAAATAAGGGAATGGCAGACAAGAAAGATCGGAAGGAACAGAGAGAGGATGCAGTAACATCACGAAGAGGAGAGACGCGACCATCTGCTGGCCCTCGGGGCTTTGAATCTTTGATGGCTCGCGTGACTCGGCAGCAACGGCCACCACTACCACCACCACCACCACCACCACTACCACCACCATCGCCACATCACGCAGCCACCACACCGCACGCCTTCGCTACGAAGATGAAATTGGAGTCTTTCGTGCTGGGAGGCTGCTGGTTACCGCTCGGAGACCAACGCCGGCTAAAACGTGCAACTCACGAACATCGCTGCACCATCCAACGCCAAAGTCTCTTCTTTGCCCATCGCATCGACATATTCGCAAGAGCAACTGCGACTTGAGGATTGCGCCCCGTCAAGGCCCCTTGATGCTTGGGTCTTGACAACGCCAGAATAGGTCTGCACTTCTACAAGAAAAAGAATAGCCAACTTACGGAATACTCTCGCGTGCATCACTCTTGGAAAAACAGCGCCATTGGAGGGACAACCCCCTGTGTGTTTCAGCATTCCACGTTCTAGGGATGCCTTTTGTACAGATCCAGACAAAGACAGATTCAGAGGAAACTCCTAGGAAAGGAGATCACTTTCAACTCTTCGTGATCACAACGGAACCGAGTCATTAGCCTCTTCTCCCACTTCGTGCTCTCCCACGTTTCTCTTCGCTTGTGGATTTCCGGGCTTGATCGCACGTAGAACGAGACGGAGAGACAACAGAACGAACATTGGCAAAATAGGACGGAGTACGCGTCTTTGATGCATCGAGCAACGCTGCAAATTACCTTCAAAGTGGAAAGTCGCGTGTGTGCACTTCAAACTGGATATCTTGCTGAACTCGTCTGACTTTGTTACTCACTTGTTCTCATACACCGTTGATGGAATTAGAGAATCCTCGGAGAAGCATATTTTCAAAAATTATACCTCTCTGGAATCGTAAAGAGGACTTATATCACTTGAATACTTTTTAGCAATTTTGATGGATTATGCATGCGACACAATGATGTAGGAATGACAGATTCTATATTTATGGACATCAGTTGGAATGATTAATGTTTGTTGTCGTCTAGCATTTTTGCAAAGCTGCAAGTCATTGTCATTCAACCCCGGTCCATTTCCGTGCGGATCCTTTGGACACCTCCGATACTTGTTGATAGAAGAATTGAAATCTTTTCCCATCCACGCATCCCTGAACGATGAAAAAATATAATAATTTGCGTCGTTGCCACGCCACGAAAGTTTACTAGCCTGAACCTTTTTCGCCAAATTTGGGCTACGGGAATCACTCGAATGTTTTTTAAGATAAAAACAGCTCAGATCTGCAGTATCAGATTTTGGATAATAAAGAAAGTAAAGACGTGAAAATTTCTTTAACAAATTTTGTTGCATTCCAACGAAAGAAGTGAAAGACTTACTCTTTCCGAATTCAACTTTGTTTTTTCAAACTTGCGTACCGATAGTTTTTACACGATCTTTCATTTACACGACGAAAGTTTATTAAAAAAGTTCTCGCTGATTGTTCACGGGAAGTTAAATAAATGCATTTGTCGTGTCCGCACTGGCGAGAGACCACGCTGGGGAGAAAAAACGCGTGTCCCTTTGTCGTCCAAATATATACCGAGCTCCGTACGCCATACAATCCTGCACAATCCGTGATTGTAAAAATGAGTTTGTTTTTTAGGGGACACGCCATAACGCTCTTCGCCTTTCTTCCCGTTATTGTCTTGTAATGGCGCAGCCGTATAAAATGACGTATAAAATAAAAATCCTATAAAGTAACTATAAATAACTATATATATATATATATGTAAATCTCGTAAAATAAAAAATAAAAACAGTATAAAATAAAAATTAAATAACGGCAATGGCACGCAGTCGTAAAAAAAAACGTTGTTTAAACATAATATCCAGATTTACAGGCTGCCTGCATGCACGTAAACTTCCTCGCATGTGTGTGCGCAAAAGCTTTGGAGTTGTTTCCTCTCGACTGGTAGAATTCGCGAACAATCGCCGAGCGAGGGGGAAAAAGACGTTAGGGATGGTCACCCGCGGTGTAGGTACCATCACCGTGGTTGAAGAGAAGTTTCATTTCCAGTTTTTGCGTAAAATCTCACGATGGCTCTCGCCAGAGTCAGAGGAATAGGGTGAAGTGCTCGCGAGAGAAAAATACAAGGGTGTGCGGAATGTGCTGGTGGTAGGGAGAGACGGCACGAGGGGATGATAGGGTGGAGGCCTTAAGGGTATCTTTGGCGCCTAAGCCATGTACGACGGATCAACGTTGCAAAACTGATGCTATATAAATGTATGTATGTATGTATGTATGTTTATGTATGTATATGTATATGTATATAAAGTATCTTAGTATAGTATAGTATTTTTTGCTGCTGATTTGAATCCGCTGGAAATCGGGAGAAAAAAAAATTGATTTTTTTAACTTTTTCGTAAAGAAATTTTTGTTTTCGGCAATTATCGGTAAAGATCGGTAAACGATAGTATAGCATAAAAAGTATCATCTAAATGGGTTCAGTAAAAAGCGAAGAACCGCTTTGAGTTTTGAAGGTCATTTTCAGAAAAATGTATTTTCGCGCCGTAACTTTTGGAATTTCGGAAATATCGGGTTGAATTTTTGTACTACAGCAGTATTGGAGATATTTGAAAAATAAATTTTGTATAACTCTGAAGGATTTTTTATTTCACGGGAGTTTGAATTTTCAAAAGTATGATTTTTGTTCTGTATTCTAAGAAATGAAATTTAATGGTCTGAGTAAATTCGTTTGAACACAAAATTATGTTATAGTTAGCACAATGATCGTTAGAAATGTTTGGCATCGAATTACGTAACAAATAGAATTGCGGGGGAAAAATTGTGAAAATTCAATCTCATTTTCTTTTGCTACCCCTCCATGAGGAAGCTATTTTCGAAAAACCGACTTTTCGAAAGAAGATACTGTGGGAATGAAATAAAATGATGCGGCTTATAAATCATGCGTACACTTTTTCGTTTTCCAAATAACGAGGTAATAAAATCGTGCTCATGAAAAAAAAGCGGATCATACAAATATTACCCTACAGCTAATAATTTCAGTGATAATATATCATTTCCATATTTCAGTATGTTTTTTCCATTGAACGTTTCCAGTGTGTATGCCGCCATTCGGAACATTATTCCTTCGTCCTAATAATCTTCACATTTTTATCCCCGTCTATACATTTGTCGGCGCAAAACGTTCGATTTTTATCAATCACTCTTTGGCGGTATTTTGCAAGGGGAGGCGTCAACGAAGAAAATAAAACAAGGTTGAAGATAAAAAAGGGTACAACGGAGGGTGGTATCAGGAAATACGAATAAAAGGGGTGGAATAGCATGCGTTGAAACATACAAATATAGTAACAAAGGGAGAAAATTGGAAGAGACAAAGCATTTTTATCAAGCCTTACAGGCTCTCAGAGGAAGGTGGAAGAAACGCGCCTGTTTTATCTAGCGGAAGTGACGAATGGCAACGACTGCTACCGGCAAACTTTCTTTTGCCCCGCGGGTATTCCGTGAGTCACGACTTTTTTTTCGCTGTTGACACAAAACACACGTAATACATACGAAGCCACCGCTTGGATCCGCAAATAAAATCCTACAAGTTACAGTGCCATCAATAACCAACAAACACATTCGCGATATACATATTACCGTAGTTTCCCGTGGCCAAGTAATTAAAAGCAAACTTCGCCGCGTTAAATTTACCCCAGCCGTGAGTAATCCCGGATAAGCGAAACAATTGTTCCATCCGTAGAATTTTTAACAAAGATCGTTTTTATGCCTCCTGCGAGAATCCTTATTATCCAGCTATTCGACGAACTTTGGAATTTTCCGGCGCTTCCGTCCTGACTAATAACGGATCGGGAAAGTTGGGGAAAAAAACGATTGGTAAAGAATTTTTCACCCCCGGTACTCTTAATTCTCTGCTGCCGAAAACAGACAAGGCTGAAGCAAAAAAAGTGAATCCATTACCATCAATTTTAAAGATATTGATTTCTTTTCCATTCAATTTTAAAGATATTGATTTTAAAGATATTAACTTACTTTCTTCTTCCTCGATATCGCTATTTAAGGGCTTACGACTAGATGAATTTTTGAAAATAAACGGATTCTCAAAACATAACATTTTTTTAATATTTTTCGAAAATTTTTAGTCAATTCGTTCGAAATCAGGAAATTTATGGGCGTTTATAAGTAGGTTCAGAGAATGAGCGAAATTTAAGAGCGTTTTTTCTCTAAATTACTTTTTTTAAATCGGTAACTGCGATATCTCGGAAATCATTGCACCGATCGATTTCAAATTTGACAAGCTTCTCTGACATATCAAAAAGCAGCGCTTGAACAATGAATTTTTTCATTTGCATAGTTTTTATGAACGAAAATAGAGCGTTTTTTCACTGCAAGATCATATTTTTCACTTCGCACTGCTGTCATTGTTTTTTAATCAATATTTTTTCCAATCCTTCGTCCAAGCCCTAGATTATTTCATGCAAAAACTATCATTTGTTTCCGAACAGTAGTGGTCATCGCGAAGGATGGTGTGCAAACAGCTGTCTACACAGACCATTGTATCTACCACATTTATAACTATTTTTCAATACAAAAATTGTAGAAGATACTTTTTTATGTCGAAAATCTGCTCGGTTCTTCCCAAATAAAAATTGACGAAAATTCCTCTTTCTTCCTTCCACGAGCTACAGTGGGTGAGAAAAAGTATTTGTCCATCTTACACGAAACTGTTGTTATATGGCTTTATTTGTTTGCTCGTGTTTACCCAAGCTTTTTATAAACAAACACCATGTATATTTAGGATTAGCTATCGAACACAGCAACTCCATAATACATTTTAGTTTTTTCGTCGGATAATTCGAAAAAGACGACCTGTACAAATACTTTTTTACCCACTTTAGGTGTAACCCGTTTAAAAAACGCAAGTTGAGAATAAAAATATAGTTGCAAGCTCATCCCATTAATAGCGATATGATGAAAATAGGCAGGATAAAACTAAGAAATAGGATTTGCTGCTCATGTTCTTTGATGAATAAATTCCATTGGGAAGTGAAATCATGACGTTTCCTGCATTTGCATTTGTTTATTAGAACAGCCATTATCAAATTCGAATCTATTTATTCCCGCATACATCAACAAAGCTCGAAGTACCGGAGGAAAGGATTTCGCGCGGAAGGGAGTGGTTGAATTGGAAGGCGGACGAGATACATTATTCTCACCCGAGGGCACTATATCTCCTCTTTCCTTTTATCCAACATGGCAACAAAGTCGAAAGCAGAAAACGGGTTTGGTATGGCTTGTGCCGAGCTGCAGGGCTTTCTGGCCGCCTGGTGGTAGCTTCTTGACTCTCTTATACTGTTGCACGTGTAGGTTTGCTGATACTTTTGCTCTGTTCTACAAACTCGGCTTTTTTCCATCTTTTTTCACTCGCTCAACACGTTGCCGCCCCTCACACTAGCCGACTTCTTGACCGCAGGGAACGCTGAAGATTCCATGCTTCTCCTGGACAAGCCCCAAAGTCGTTGCGTTACCAGCACGCTTATACGTATATACCAATGTGTTTAACTTGTTTGCGGCGTCTTCTAATAGCGGCGAAGAAGGGATAATTTTGGCCGGTGAAGAAGATTGCAGGGTCCATGTATTCCTTCAGGCTCCAGGAAAAAACGGGCGACCCCGGGCAAGACAACTGGCGCCTCGAAATCGGTCTCCATATATCAGTGAACGATTCGGACCTGAACTGTAGCTGCTCGCTCTTCTTCCTCCACCTGCAAAACAGGTATATGCCCAATCCCATCGGGTATTAGAGGCAGCATCACCTGCAGAATGGCTTCGACGAAGTCCTAAACCTATCGTGTGCACACGCAATAGGTTTGCCTTGCACGCAATCGGTCTGGGTGCTCTGCCAGACGTTGCATTTCTTTGATTTTCTGTCATCATACAGAAACATTTCCAGCAATCAAGAATCAATTATGTGAATAATGAAAGTGGTGAATGATATGAATACGAATCATTGGGCTAAGTCTAACCCCAAACATGTGATTGAACGTACTCTAGCGAATTTTTTTTGCACTTTGTGTCTTCATAGAGAAACATTTTCAGCAATCATGTATCGTAATGTGAACAAGGGAAGTGGCACATGAATACAAATCATTGGTGTGAGCCCTATAAACCATGATGTCCAAAATCTACCGCGGGCTAACGCTGTGCGAGAGGCTAATTTTTTTGATATTGTGTCTTCATACGGGGAGTTTATCAGCAATCATATGACATGATGTGGACAATGAAAGTGGCACACGAAGATACATCATTGGGGTAGTCCTAATCCCAAACATGTGATTCAACGTGCTCTAGCGTGATTTCCATGCATCGTTAGATTCAGCGAGAATCGTCTCACCGAAGGAAATCATACAGGAATACAATCGTTACCATCTGTAGATCGAGAGACATTGTTGCCGATTGCGTCAAAAATTCCTAAAGACTGAAAATGCCAATCGATGCTTTGGTAATTACGGCCTCTGCAGATATGTCGTTGAATGGAGTTCATACGTAGGATATGTATGTGTAAGTGTGGGTGGTAGATCGGAAACCGATTCATTGGAAATGCATTGAAATATCGAAGGCAAATCGCAACGGAGCTTCGTGGAGAAGACCCAAAATGGAGCGTATGGACGGTCCTTCATTGTCACTCCTAACCATTGAAATGTTTTCATTTAATTGGAAGCATTTTTCTGCAGTTCACAATTCCTCTCTGTTGTATCCTCTTTATCCGTTAATTCATTTTAGAGGGGCGGAATAAATTCGCTTTTTCGATACTTCTCTACCGCCCAGCTCTTTTCATTGAAATCCCAGTCCTCGTCATTCGTCAAAATATTCCAAGATATCGAAGATTACATGATTTTATTCATATTCAGCATCGGGTATGAGCACATTCGAAGGCTGTGCCTTCAAACATTCCTGGCTTCTGTCTGCACTAGAAACGGTTGGGCATTCGAATCCTCCGGCAAAAAATGATTAGCTTCAATAATCCGACGATATAGTAATTTGATAACAGACTGCAGTAAATCAATTTTAAAAAACAAGTTAACGCCTATAGCCTTAAAAGTTTTCAAACACGAATGAACTATTGATATTTTCACATCCAACATCACATTTGACTTTTTTTTCGTTTCGGTGAAAAATGACATGCCGGGCTGAAGGGCGAGTTTGACGGCAATAAAAATCCTGATGAAGATTTTATCGTTGAAGGAAATGGATTAAGTTTTTTTTCCAATGTGAATTCTGTGCAGACGATATTTATCGTCGATAAAACGCGTTTGCTGCTACTACTCATAAAATATCTAAATTTGAATACCGATTTTCTGAAGCCTTCTATCACAAACGTCAGAGAAATGCTAAATGCTGAGAATGGAGGAAGTCAGTTCGTTAGCAACGAGCAGACATGCCCAGGCTCTATTTCGAAATCAACGACACTGTTCGGTGGAGAGCCCATCTCCCTTTTCCTTCCTGCCTATCAATCTCAGTCTCTAAGTTAATTAAATTATCTCTAAACAGAGTACATGTATTATTCGTATCCGTATTTCCAGTGTGCACGTTGCACGTGTATCCGTCGAGTGCGCATGTCGTGAAACGCGGAGAGGTAACGATTGTAAGACTTTTAAAAAACATTGAAACCGATCTTTATCGTATTACGTTTTCGTACATAGTGAGCGAGTGTGTTAGTGACCCTTTTCCCTCATCTGCCAGCCCATATTTACGCGCACTAACAGTCGAATAATGCCTGGCATGCTCCAATTTCTCATTATTCAGGCAGTTTGGCCGCGTCGAAAGGTTACAGCGGTGAACGAGGAGAATAAACGGGGGTGGGTTGCATACTGAACATTCCCGATGTAGCGCGACGTCATCCTGGAAACGCGAAGCTGCGGTGTGCACGGCATCTGCGCTATGGAGGCATAATGGTATCGATAGCGATAGCAGTGAATCGAAATAACGTCGCCCGCTGACCAGCAGTCTCGACCGTTAATTGACTTTATTCGTGCCGTAACCCAACAGCTCAGCTAGTCAGTTAGCCAATCGCGGACATGTCATACCTTATGAATGACCGCCAGGTGGCCTCTTCGATAACCGGTAACCGCAGCAAAAGAAGAATTGACCGCGCATGCACGAACACATCCCATTATTAACCGATAATCAGGGGCTGGTTTTTTAAAAGTGAAAATGAAAAGGTCACCAGATGGTGACAAGAATGACAAGGATGACAAGAATCCCAATGACCGTGCTCCATTTTCACTCGTAAGAAAAAATCTAATAGAAAAATCATACCCATGCAGAAATTTGTTGGGATCCTACCACATACCTATAGGGATTTCATAGGGATGCCTCAGGCAGGAAGTCCACTTTGGAATTCAAGTGATGACCGATTGGAACCCTATCAGTATGAGGGGACAAGTATGGGAATCCAATTGAATCCCCACGACAATTTCTGCACGGGTCTCTTTCCTCTCTCCTTCCAGAAACGTTGTTCCGATACGGCAGAGACGCAGGTCGAAGGTAGTTTTTTTGCGCGCTTTATAATCTAACCGACAATTTATGGAAAAAAGTTCAGGCGCGACGGCGGAATGTTAGTGAAGCGAAAAAGATTGTTGTCGGAGGCTTCCTCAAAGTCTGGTAATAGTCGTACTGTGCACGCTTCGGAAATGATGTCGTCGAGGAGAAGAAGTAAGAGCAGACGAATTGTGGTCGATTCTAGACGGTAGTATTAAACATCGGCCGAGTGATATATACATGCTTGTGTGTATGCATTGGAAAAAGCCAAAGGCGATGTTCAATGAAGGAGCAAGCAGCAGCATCAGCAGGAGGATGAAGAAGTTCGCCGCCAGGATCGAGCCGAAAGTTTTTCGCAGGACAGATGGGAAACCGATGAGACAGGCTACTAACGGAGGGAGGGAAACGAGGAAACTGTATTCGAGGCTGTAACCTAGGGAAAATAATCAAGGAACCGCAAAGAACCCAGTCTCAAGCTCCCTGCCTCCAACCCCACCCGCGGTGAAAAAAAATCTGATATAACGGAGTATTCCTCTCGTCATATACTTCGGCAGTCCGAGGGATGAGTTCGAAACTCGGAGGAGGTGACTGGCCAGACTCGACAGGAATCAAAGTTTTCGCCCACTCCAGACCCGTCAAAACTGTGTTGTATTGGGATTGGAGGTCCAAGGAGGAAGTTTACTCTCGAGAGGTTAAGCCCAAAGACACATACTGAATCGGGTGATAAAAGGAAGTGAGGAAGAGGCCAAGTCTGTTGCGACGAGCCTTTCCAATTAGCTCCCGTAAAGAGGATTGGTAATCGGGGTAAATAGGAGACGAACAGGACGAGAGCTGCGAGGGCGCAACAGCATCTTCAACACCAACACAACCAATCACACCATCCAAGACACTACCACATCCTAAAACCCAGTCGAGACTGGAAACGAAGAACAAAGTTCAAAAACATAAGGTCGAGCTTTTTCCTTCCGTCGATGTACATCTCACTTCTTGCACGATTGAGGAAGTGAATGGCTCAGTCTAGGCTATGGAAGTTTTTGAAATCTTGCTCACCCAGGAATAACTTTTTCCCATCCCTTGTCATTGATAAAGCTCGTGAAGAAGGGTGGCAGTGAGAGAAAGAAATCTTATTTTTTTCCTATCCCTTGTATCATCGCTTATCGATATTGCAACTTTCACCACTTGGTTCATTGATTTTGTTCGATTTCCCTTTTTAGTCGTTCGACCTCCTCTAACAATCAACACGACAATGTGATTTCCAATTGACGACACAGGCTTTATGCAATGTACGCAGTGAAATTGGATTCCATGCTTTTTCCACGATGGCTCCAGGTAGTCCCCAAATAGATACAATTTTATAAGCAGGTCCTGTTCCGATACAAATGTGGTCGCAGACACCTGGTGACGTTACTTTAACTGGAAAGAGCTACGGGTTTGTATTCTTTCGATGTGCATCCTTACTACATTTTTAACCATCATCAACGCCTGCCAAAGGATAATCAAAGGTCTGCATAGAAAATAAAAAGATCAACAGTTATAAAAGACAGAAGCTGCAGTCTTGTCTGAATAATGAATTTTTGATGCTACAAAGCGAACAACAGAAAGATTGAAAAACAGTTCGGTAAATTAAGGTGGAATTAATAAATGAGAAGTAAATAATGGGAGTGATGGAAAAATCCACGGGAGATTCTCGTTGCAGTAGAATTGTGGATAGCGTGAGCGGAGTACCAGGGTCGAAAAACAATCTTCCTCTCTCTCTCTCTCTCTTCCTTTCTCTCTTCCTCTCATTCGCTCGGGTAGTCTTTTCTCTTGAGAAAAGTACTCGGCAGGAAAATCAAGGTAAACATTTTTTGTCCCCATGGGGACGGTGGAACGCTCCAAGAGGTCTGCACCCCCATCCTGCCGACCCCAGGTCGTTGACGGCTGCAGTTTACCAATGGCCTCTGACTCGACCTCGAACGGTCTCCGCTAAAACTCAACGTGCCAAGCGTTTTCCAACGCTGTATACAGATATTCAGCATGGAAGACACCCGCGGTTCTCCCCGGAGTTCAGCGAAAGGGAGTTGGAAGTGACGAACTTTGCGACCCCCGTGGGAGCAAAGCGCATCGCGCGTCCTCTTCGGCCCTCGTTTATACGGGAGACTGCACACTCGATGCTGAAGTGCACATACGTATAAGTCCGTATGTGGATACATGGAGGAAGGTCGTCGAACAAATGTGTGTGGGCGCCCTGATAGAAGGAGTAAGAGGCGCCTTGCGTTGCGTGGTGTCAACAACGGGGTAGTTTTTCAATCTCGTCGATATTAACTTTACGCTTCAACAAGAATACGCCTATAATGTATGCATGGGAGAAAGGAAAAATAGATGGAGGGACCAGGCCAACTTTCCTCAGTCTTTATATCCTGGATAATTAAAGAAACGCATGCAAGGGCGGATCCAGAATTGTTCTGTGGGTGCACGGGGGGCACAGTGGGATGCGATTATTCTGGGGCTCTTTGACTTTTTTATATGGTCAACGTCGACCGTCGTGGGGGTTACGTGTCGACCCTCCCGAATCCGCCACTGGACGCGCATATCGGCGTATCAGTACAGCTCTGCAGACACGTACAGATCCATGGGGAACATTCATCCATATACAGCTTGGACATGAAAAATGAAACATTTTTTCTCTCAATCTTACGCTTCGCCTCTAGCAGAAATCCAATTTAAATCATCCAAACGGATATCATTGCTCCAGCATTTTCGAGGCAGCAAAATATTCGTATGATTCATGGAACAGATTGATTACCCACTGGGCGTAATTTATGCGAAGGCTGAAATAACGAGGCGAGTACGATTTGGTAACACGCGTGATTGATGTAAATAATTGACTCGAAGATTGACCGACACTGGTGGATGGGCGGTCGGGCTTCGGCTCCGGTGGTATTTCGAGATAAGCAGCGCTGTGCATGGCCGATACTCGGAGCGGTGACCGCTTGGTCGTATACCAGTTGGCCCATCAACCAATCAGCGGAAAACCAATACTTCTGAGAACTTGCTGTAGATACTTGGGTGAAACGTCTGTGCGCCAGAGAATCAGAAGAATATGGGGCCGTCTATATTGATGTAGGTTCTTCACAATTTCCTATTTATTTTTACACTAAATTATTTTTACACAAAAGAATACAGAGTATTTTTCAGATCATATGTTTTTAAATACCTAATTTTTGTAGAAATATCTCATGAAAATTTTCTATTAAAAAAATCGAAAAAAGGTGTTTTCTACTGTTACAACTAAGTATAACCCTCTAAGACGTCTATGGACGCAATAGTATGAGGTTGCATTAGCCAAGTGCGCGTAGAGAATGATAGGAAAGGCTCCAATCCACAAGGGCATACGCAAAAACCCACGAGGGTACACATTGGAACTCAGAAAATTGAATAAAATAATAATAATGATATATAGAATAAAGAAACAAAGAAAATAATAGTCAAGAGATACCAGAATGACTATGCTGCAGCGGAACTTTTCAGAATCTGTAGGATTAATATCCCTCCGTTTGCAAACACTTAGGACTCGAAGATTCCTTTCATCTCACAACTGCGGAATATTTTCGAATGGCCAAACTGCCTAAATAAAAATATACAAAATGTAGGAAAACCTCGCGTCTATCCACCTTCCACTAATAATCAAACTACCAATAAACAATTCGTACACTAGTTATTTACATTCGTCTCCTAAAAATGCAAAACTCGAGGAGTGTAAAAATGTTTAGCAGCTCTGCATTCGGTCTGGGTTTCTTTCCATCGCCGCCTTCTGCTCTTCATCAAGGACTGAAAGAGGTTCACTGTAATTGTGTGCCGGGAATCAATAGCTGATCTGCACTGGGAGAGACAGAGATCGAAGAAAGAAGCCAGCACACTGGCATTCGCACGGGACTGAATGTTGGTGTGTATGATTTTGAAGACCGTCCTCGAACTAACCAGGCGGCGAGCATGTGCTGGAAATCAACGTTGCATAGATACAGCACGTTCAAAATACCACCCTTCTTCACACTTGACCATCCATGAGGTGCAATGATGTGCATGTGTCCATATCAGCCGGGGTAATAAACCGATGGCGCGGTCTAGCGATAATGAGTCGACGTAACGAATATTTATGCGCCCCCGAGTGCACAGTATGCATAGTGCACAGTGTAACACTTGAGCAACAGGGAAAGGAGAAGCCTCAGAGTCGCGGCATCGTTCATTGCGCTATCGTCTCCGTTATCGTTGCTACTACTGTAACACCACGTCGCTCTCCTCATACTCTCCCGCCGACTTGCCGCTTTCCTATTGCCCCCTCTTCGCAACGTCGCACTTCGCGATGTTATAGTCGTAAGAACGAGGCCTTCTGGAGACGCTCATCGACCCGTTTTCTCCGATAACCCGGCGTTATTTTTTCCCTCGACTTTTTAACTTCTGGTCGAAAAAGCGAAAAGCAAGTAGCATATGAATGGAAACCGTTGTAATTGTAGATAGAAACGAACAAGATTGTTGGTCACGAGCGCATATTTCGCAAACTCTGAGCTTTTGATGTTCATTCAGCACTCCCCCCCCCCCCGCACCCTGGACTTGACTGTTTTATAGTACAGCATGTAAACCATACAGCAAACCGAACAACTAGTCGAATTATTCATCGAAACAATTATCTAGATGGTGAAGCAATGTGGACAAATTGGACATCAACTATCGATCCTTCAATGACATCCTCATGGACTACATGACTGATATTTATCCATTCGACTAATCTCACATAGGTCGGCTTATCTCACGGACAGCCGCAAGTTATCGTACTATTGTGCAATGCTGTAATATACAAGGATATATACACATTTGCATGTGTACACATACATACCTGTGCCATTTATGTAAATCCCTCGATATCCATCGAGGAGTGAGTCGTGAAAACGAGTGAATATGCATGTGCGTGCTACTTGAAGATGAGAGGCTCGGATATACGCGAGAACGGACCGGAAATCAAACCGTGTAGGGGGAGAGCGAGCGCCGGGGTAATCTCGTCGTCTTGGCGTGTCCAACAATATCCGGCCGCGTCGTATATAGTGTTCGATACTCGATCCGTCATGGCTTCTGTAGCGGCCGCGGTTCGTGAAAATCTGAAACACTATTTCAGTCTTTGTGAAACAGCAGATTGAATAGAGGTAGGGTTTATTGAGACCCTGCTGGATCTGTCATCGCGAACCAATGTCTGTTTTTGCATAACGGATGTCAGTGTACGCTTTTGGGCCAATAACCTAGCTTGGTTTAAGTTTCCTGTGAGATTGGCCCGGATATCAACTGGGCTGTTACGTCTGGTTAAGATTGATTGAGGATTGATTCAGGATTGGTTTACCCAAGGATCTAGGATCGGTTTAGGATTCGGCTGGTAGGCATATAATGGCTAGATCGATACAATATGTATGTGATTGTCGATTACTCGTGGAGTTGACGAAGTTGATCACATCAAAAATTGCCTGTTCATGCACTAGTCGATGGTAGAGGTATCCAGTGGTCAATGACTAGCCATGGAAAATTGTCAGCCTCTATGGTACTGCTAATAAACTCGAACTTTGGGGTTCGACCTGTTTAGCTCATTGAAGAAGGCTTAAACTTTTTGGTTGGTGGAGGTCTCCTGTCGTCAATGGCTAGCCATGGCAAATCAACAGCATCTGTGGTACTGCAAAGTAACTTGAACTTTGGGGGTTGAGCTGGTTAGCTCATTGAGGAAGACTTAAACTTTTTAGATGGTGGACGTATTTGGTACTCAATGGCTAGCCATGTCAAATCAACAGCCGCTACGGTACTGGAAATAAACTTGAAGTTGGGTGTTGAACTGCTTAGCTGATTGAAAAAGTCTTGAACCTTTTAGCTCATTGAACGTAGCTCATTGAATCATCACTGGAAGGTATCTGGTAAATCCGATAGAACGCGCAAGGGCCTACGAGCATGATCCAAATGAGAGCAGTTCCTTCGAGTGCACATACATCGATCGTGAAAACGGTCTGCCGGGGGAGAGTGGAAGATAGGTGACGAGCCGAAAGCCGCGATGAGTGAACAGCGCTGTCGTGTAGGCATTGGATCGTCATCATCGTTTTCGACGTCGTCGTCATCGTCGTTGGCGATCGTATCGCTCTTACATGTATATACATACGACAAGAACGAGAGTGCAACACGCTCGTACAATTGCTATATGGAGGCTCAGAGCTTACGCGGCACGTATGTAAGTGCTAGGGTTGTTCAGCCGAAGGGGCGAAAGGGTTGAACGCGCTCGAACTATCGTGGGCGCACGACCCTTCTAACGTTATGTTCGAGTTATAGGACGTATGTACGTCCGGGGTTAGTGCAGTTGATAGCTGTAGGTGTACGAGGAAGGATGTAGGCCAGCCAAGGCCGGAAGAACGTCCCGCATCCACACAGACCCTCAAGTCCCTATAGTCCCTTACCCACGGGGTGTGCGTCTCAGGCTCACAGAACATCAAAAATTTCAACATCCGCTTCGGTAGTGCTAAGTTTTTAAGTACAAGGAAGTCTTCGAAACAAAAAGCGAAAAAACACTGGAAAATCCGAAGAATCGAACGATATAGTTGATGCTTAGGAATAATTCGTATTTAATAATAATAATATGAAAAAGTTATCACCAAGTCGTTAAGAACAAACAGCTAATAAATTGTTCTGAAAAGTTTATTTTTTTGGTATCATGTCAATTTTTAAACTCTTCCTGATACATAAGTAATTTGGGTAAGATTCTGATCTTCTTGCACTTTCCAATCGATTTGAGGTATCTATAAAATTGTTCGTTGCAGGTCTCTCAAGCTTTCTGATGCGAAAAAAAAATGTCCACTTCCGACGATAAAAAACAATGTTTTTCGACTATTGTTCAGGTAGATGTTTTTTAAAAGTTGCTTCCCAATAACTTCCTGATTCGATTGACTTTAAGGATACCAGCACATCGAACGAACATAAGTTTGTTAATAATAAAAATTCGAAATTAGTATTTGAGATCTTCCCGTTCGGAGGAATATAATTATACTTATCCTTTCATCAAAATTATGTTAAAAAAGTCAAATTACAAGCAAAATTACAGTACTCTGAGGCAAATAAAACTTGGAGCAGCTGTTGTACACGGCTCATTATGATTGAAGAACTAAAGGGAACTTCAGTCGAGTTTCCAGACTTACAAACTACGATGTCGCTCATCAGCATCAGACTTTGATATTTTAAGATCACGAGATGCAATAATTCCAGAACACTGGTTAAAAAAATTATGCCACAATTTCATTGACCACAATGACTCATGAATCCAATACATTAATTTAATGTTGAACATGTGTAGTAGGCTAGATAAAGAAACAACAGGTAATGATTTTTTAGTTCATTTTTTTATTTTCAATGCAATATTGCTTTGCAATGTGACGTGAAAACGTGGGCACCCAGTATTCAGGAGTGCATGTAGCATATGTGCCACATGCACTTCTGAATACTGGGTGCCCTGTATACCTCATCGACAACGACAGATATGTATCCGAAAGGCAGCGTCCAATAAGACACAGTTCGCATCAGTTGACCCATGGATCCGACGAAGCTGTGCCCTTACGTCGTTCAGCCTATGGACTGTAAAATAGCATATACGTAGAAGCCATATGCAACGTACATGAGTTCAAAACCTATAATCATTGTCGTAGGAGTGCCCAGAGCAGAGATAAAAAATGCCGAAAATATTTGCCGGCTTGTGGTAAAGAAAGTCCAGTGCAGAAGAGCATAGCAAGGCTTCCCTGTACATCTCTGTGCAGTACATGGCAATAACAACCCAACATCTTTGTTAATTATTCCGGGCGTTGTTAATCAATTAGGGATTGATTGGGGCCTTTTGACGCATGCCCCCCATCAGCTTCGAAACCTATGTGGAATACTTTTATAATTTTTCATGCTCTCCTTGTACAAGAGCGTTGGTGAATAACATTTGATGGTGGTTTGAACCGTGCTTCACTGCTGTGCGATGTTTCCTTTCGATTATGTATGCTCGGTGCATGCTTCTATGTACACACACATATAAGGATATATTCCATGCTAGCCTCCCATATTGAAGTACACGATGGATTTTGATCTCGATCGAAACTCATTAACATCGACCGTTGAACAACAATAACTTTCGACAAAGTCATCGTCGTTCATCCTTCAGTCTCTTTGCCTCTCTATCCTCCCGCTATGTCATCAGGGATGAAATCACCCTGAACGATCGCAGGCGTAAAACCTAATATACCGCGTCTTTGCACATACGCGAGCAAACTACTTCCCCAGATATTGGTGCACGGCACATGCAACTCCAGAAGATAGAAGGTATGGGATGGATAATCTTAGAAAATAGACCTTCAAGTGACATTAGCGTTTGAAGTGCGATTTGACTCTGCGGTTATTGGCCTCTTGGTATTTGGAACCGAGCATCTGCCTCTTTCCAAAAACGTCACATTTTATTAAATTAAGTAGACGTACGCTACGAATTATTAGATGATCCAGATCGAATAAAGATATCTAGTGGATCTAACTCAATAGACTACGATTATCTTCAGTGCCTTCAACACATTTGCTGTCCATTTTTTCCTCGTCTACCTTTTCGTCGCATGCATTGACAACGAACAGATGACAACGTGAAAAGCCTGTAAGACAATTTGATCGAGTTTCCAAATATTTATTTTCATTATTCACTCGATCGACGAGAATATCGCGAACGGAAATGGAACGTTCTATTACCATATGATGCGACAACGCGAACGGATGAGACAAAATAGTGCAACGCGTATGTATAATAATACACACGTTTCCAGTGGATATAGCATGTAATGGTAATGTTATGTACCTGTCAGCTGTAGTCCTGGAACGACTCGCTTTTGGGCTTCGAATGAGACTCGCTGGACCTCTGGATAATGGATTTATCTGTCTCTTCCCTTCGCATCTACGTCTATTTTTACTCTCTGTGACGAATCGCATCTCTCTGCCGTTTTTGCCTTTGCAACAATCGACAATGCGATCTATCTATCTTTTTATCTATCTGTGTATCTTATATATATGTATCTATCTATTTATCTGTCTATGTACACTAACGGCGAAACGTTCCTGGAGAAAAAGTTCCAGAACGATTTGAAGCTTCGTACGATTTTTTCTTAAGTATATTTCGATTTAAAAAAAGATCATTTGAAAAATAACGCGCAACGCGAAAGTGACGAGGATTCAAGGGTAACCTGAAGATGGTAAAAAGTTGAATCGGTTTTTGTTGAGTTCGCGAGATTTTTTTCTTACTTTTTCCCCTTTTTTCACCTTTTCTCGGTAAAGATCAGACGATTTAATTACCGTAACTCGAGAACTGAGGGGTTTGTGCAATAAATTTATTTCGGATATCTTTTCGACATTTTGTCCCCGTCAAAAATTCCTCGTCACGTCCATCGATTGATTTCAACCGATTTTTAACCATCAATATTCGTTGTAGATAGAAGATTTGAGTAATATACTTAATTTGTTGACTTACATATTAAACTTTGGTCTCGTCGAAGAAACCACCTCTCGCAGACAGCACGTCCGCAGACAGCATTCTATTGCGTTGAAAATAGAAAAAATACCATTTTTAGTGAAAATAAATGAAAAAACCATTTCGAAAAAAAATCTGAAAAAATTCCTGCCAACTCAACAAAAACGGCTTCAACTTTTTACTATCTTGAAGTTTTTTTCTTGAAACCTCGTCGTTTTCGCGTCACACCTTATTTTTCAAATTGTCTCCTTTTTTACAAAAAAAAATCAAAATATTTTTAGAAAAAAAAATCATACGATGCTTTAGAAAATACAAAATTGAAGCTTGAGCTTCCCTTTTAATGATTCCGGTGAAAAAAATGCAATTAAAAAAATTATCCGTAAAAGAGGTCCACCAGAAAAGGAACGAAAAAGGCGAAAAATGATCGTCTTCGAAAAAGGTTACTAGTCGTAAAAAAAAATAGGAAAATAAGAAAAGAAGAAATGAAGGTGAATTCCTTCCCTTCAAAATGCCGTTTATTAAATTTATTTATGTCTACTATCGGCGAAATAGCATAAAAAATTGTTACGGAACTTCTTTAAATTTCTGTCTGGAAACTTTTCGCCGCTAGTGTATCTATCTATCTAACTATCTATCTATCTATCTATCAAAAATATTCTACATATTTAACGTTTAAAAATTTTCGCCTCGCGCAATTTGCAGAACTTTTTCAACCTTTGGAACAAGTGACACGATACTCAGGAACAAATGGTCCATTAACTCAATCCTGTAGCAAGTCGTGCGAAAGACAAACTTGAAAAATATTTCGTGCATCGCTTGGTCTTGCTCGGGTTTACGTATGAGCGCTGTGGGGCTATTAAAAACCTTAAATTTGTTTTCCATCCTGCGACACGAGGACGGGGCTGAACCAGTTTGTTCAGAATTGGTTTCGAAATAGAGTTTTGTCGTCTGTTTTTGTCGTGCGGTCAGTGGAGCCTTTACTGCTTCTGTGGCGAATATATTCGTCAAAAGAGAGAAAATAACAAAACCCCACCGATGCGGTTTATTGATGATCATCCCGCAAGTACGAAACGAGATCGGCGCTTCTCATTTTCCCCTTTCCCTTCTGTGTGTTTCGACAATAATCCTGTATATCTCTGTTTTCGCGCAATATACTCGAATTTTAATCGCGAACAAAAACCACTCAAATTCTCTTTGCAGTGTCGATATTCAGTTTCGCGAAGAGGAATAACCAGCGTTCGAATGTTCAGTCATTTGGAGCAATTTTTTCACGAAATTCTATTTTTTTTAAACGTTCCAAAAAAAGCCGCACTGCTGATTCAAAATACGCAGAGTAACGCGGATAGCGTGGAATGTTAATTTCACTTACACGAATACATTATTGTAAAATAAGGCCGTTATTTCTACAGCCATATCCTATAAATAAGTCCTTCTTGGTCGTGGAGCTTTTCCATCGGCTGGTAAATACTTCTTCGCCGGATTCCACATGTCACACAGTGGGTTGGCAGTCTATGACGAAGAAAATCAATTTCCTTCGAACAATGCTCGTTGTACGTGTTAGCCTATAATGTCTGCTCATTCGGAGTGTTCATCATACACGGGATAGGATGCATTGTTGTAACAATCAAAACGGCTATTTTTACTTGCACCAAAAATTCGCAGACGAAAAGGATCCAGCTCGAGTGTAATGTGCGAGCAATCATGAGAGAATAATGGAAGGATGATGAAAATCATCATAATATTGATATCATAACAAAAGTATAGAATATGAATAATAATTGCTGCAAATGCAAACACCCTTAAGAAACGTATAAAAGGAATAAAATTCTACTATTATTGAATATCGATATTATTATATTAATATAGTAATATAATATTATATGTTAATACAATTAGTATTATATTAAATATATATTATATTAACATTATATATTTGTTATTAATAGTCTTAGGATACAAAACGAAGCTTCGTATAGTGAACATATAACCCTCGTGTATAAATAATAATATTATTTATCACAAAATATATAATATTGTACAACAAAAATAAGATACTTCATTATCGTACCAAAAAAAGAAACCTTTCTTATAAAAATGCAGCGAAAAAATTGATATTGATGTCCGATCTTGTTCGCCCGTGCGTAGGCAACGTCAAACCCCGAAATAAAACATTTTTTCGAATGTCCAAGCATCTTTCACAATTCGCTAATTAACCTGTGACATACGTCAGACCCAGTTGGTAAAAAAAATACTGTTAAATACTCAAAAACGATTTTCATGGTACATAGTTTTCTTTTCTCAAGAAATTCAGACGGAATAGGCGTAACTGCGTAATGATTTTGCGGAAGCAAGAAACCGCGAAAAAGAGGATCGTGAAATACTCGCGGAAATATTATATTACGTATATGACCTCGCATTTATACGCTTTTCCCGAGTGTACGCGAATTATTCGGTACAATTACAAAATGCTGGAAGGGTCCATTGCTTGGCCTATCAAACCTTCTATTTCTCAATAGCAATTCTATTGTCTTATTAACTTTTTTTTTTTTTTAAAAAGACCCTAGAAAGAACCAACGAGTTGTGCAAGTTAATTACTGCGGGTGACAAATCTCCACAATAAAAACATTCCACCCCACACTAAAGCATCTGGCTTCTCATGTGCACTGCTCTTCTTCTCTCCGGTGTTCCAATTAATCCGTGAATACGTTGTGTCGGTACAAACGATATATACGTATTACTATAGAATTTGTTGTATGCAAATGTCAAATCCATACGTGCAAAATGCTTCACTCTGCACAAATTTGTGAACTCACTAATCTCACTCGTGTATTATTCATATCCTGCCGAGAGCTTTGATTTTCTCGAGCTTCAATAATACAATACATCTCCAACAACAGCAGGCGAAAAGCTGCCCACGAACGAATGTATCGAAATAGTCGACGAAATTTAATAAGATCAATGGAACGAAAACTCACGATATGTTTTTACAAATCATCGATTTTTACCCATTATCTATTTTTTTAATCAATTATCGATTTTTAACGATTATCATGCCATTTTTGACCGATCATCAATTTCGATCGATTATCGATTTTTACCGATCATAGATTTTTACCGATTTTAATTTTCACCGATTGCCAATTTTTACGGATTATCACTTTTTGTCGATTACCGATTTTTACGGATTATCCGTTTTTGTCGATTATCGACTTTTACCGATTATCAATTTTGATCGATTATCGATTTTTAGCGATCAATTACCGATTGCTCGTGATCTCCTCTCCTGTACTGACGTACTTTCGCTGAATATCACGTATTGACTGACTCGTTCTGCTATTTTCTTCCAGTCGCGATCAATACCTGTTATCTTTCTCGTAATCTCCCTCTAGCGTGAAAAAGCCTCGAATGAAGAAAAACCGCACCGATCGAGGAAGGGTAAAGAGCGATGATGTATGCGTACCGCAACAGCAGGCAACGAGGGGGGAGTTTGAGAATAGGAAATAAAAAAAGACTCGAATTATGAGATATGCGGTGAATTTTTTTCGGTCTACATATTTAAATTATTATATGAAATAAACAGAACTAAAGCTTGGAAAAGCTTTGTAACAAGCTCTAAGCTCTGGCCAAGCCCGAGGCGAGGGATAATTACGCGAAAGTATTTTTTAATCAGGTATTCCAGGAAAAGGAGGTTGAAATAAAATGTATCCGAAAAATTCCTAAAAATAACAAAAATCATAAAGTAAAAAAAGTTAATAACAATTTTAATAGTAGAAAAAAGTTACTGTCCGCTAAAAATTGTTTCTGGGAAGGCCTAAGAAGTGCGTGGTGAATTAATTTATTTGCGAAGTTGTGATTGCTGAGATATAAAATTGTACAGACAACGAGAGTCGAATGTAGATCGTGGCACTGATGACGAAATCTGATGACGCAAGGGCACATACAGGTAGTATGTTATAGATTTCACGTGCTGCTTACTGCCCAGGGAATTTCCCTTTTAGCACCGACGGAAAGAGGACCGGAGTGGCGAGGAAAAAGTGCACTGGATACCAGAGAGGAAGAGAAAGTGAAAGCGAGAGTAATCGGGGTTGTCAGAGGAGAAGCTATTACAGGGGTTGAGAATTCCCAAAGCCCTCGTAGGTCAGTTTCGAGGCTACAAACGGGAAAAATATATCCTCTCTGCTATTAAATACACTGATCGTTTATTTTGAAATCCCTTTCGCAATATTTTTATACCAGTTACTGAGTACCTGCAAACGGACGAAAACTAATCCTACAGATTTCGAGAAGCATACTGTTGAACTTTGCATCGTTGGAACGTAACAAAAGTTTTCTCATTTTTATTTCCCTATTTTTATTATTAAACAATATATTTTTCATAGATTCATATAGTGGATCGCTAACTAAGAATTTTACAAAATATTGCGGTATTTTTCAAGGCAAAATAGGCCAAAGTAAATTAAAGGAATTTAGAAATATTCATTTCTATTGCTTTCCAACGATGCGAACTGCAATCTCATCAAAAAGTTGCCCTGCAGCACAATTATTCGAATATCTCTTCACAATTATTTTCCTCATTTTATGTATCATTATTATTATTTTATTTCTCTACTTCCACCCCGGAGCCGAACGTTTTCGAGAAACTTTTTCGTCTGCACTTAAAAAATATTTCTTATTCCATCTTATAAAAAAAATCATCTTCTTTATTTTTTGGCTGCACTTCTCGATAATCCGTATCAAATTGTTGGTGTGCGACAAAAATAGGAAAATTTGTCCAAGCTCCGAGGCTTTTTCAAACCAGCTCATTACGTTTCCTATTCTTCAAAAAAAAAAAAGGTATATGGCACGTACTTCAGAGATCAATATATCTTTATTATTTTCAATCTTCCCGAAACATTGTTGCGGCTGGCCGGAAGTTGGAGGAAAGCTTGGAGAAAAAATGTTCGATGAAGCCGCTTGTGTGTATCTATCACTGAAGGTAAATACTCGTTGGTCCGCGGATAATAAATTCTTGTTTTTGGTTAAATTAACCGAATACCCACTAGGCACCGATTATACGGTCTCGCCGAAGCTCTTTGGTGCTTGGGTTAATAACGAGTCACGGTTTCTCTTGGTGCAAAGCCTATGTACCTCGAGCTTACGAATATACGCACCTGACGGTCATTACCAACCGAGGAATTATGCACAGGAGATTTCTGTACATTATATATATATATCTGTACACCTATATATGTGAATGCGCGTCTGTATAACTAACCACAAGTATATTTTAATAACGCAGTAGCACGAATGTACGCTTTATCGTATGGTTTCGCAACACGCTTGTGAATCGGTGGAGCCATAAATCACATTAAGAAATACAGATATGTTGGCGGCGACGTATTTTTCGTTTTTTTTTCTGTTAAGTAGATTTCACAGTAGATCGGGATACATGAAAATCACGAAAAATAAATTCTGATACAGCAGTCAGCGCCTTTCTAATGACGACAGATTACACGATCAGTTTCTAAAAAATGAATAAAATATCATTAAAGTATTAAATTAAATGAATAAACTATCATTTAAAAATTAATTAAATATAATTAAATGATAGTAACTTTAAATTGATGCAATACAAGTTAATAATATATTTTTTAATTAATTAAATATAATGTATAAAATATATTTTGGCACATAAGTAATGAGCTCTTAAATTTTCGGGCGATTCGCTCATTACTTATGTGGCAACCTAATAATAGAATTTTTTGTTTAGTTTTGAGTGAGTGGACAATATTTTGTGATATTAAGGCCATGCGTCACAAGCTGGAAAATTTTTACGCGGCCTCCCGTCACGGCGGTAGTGCGGAGCTCGCAGTTTTTAGTTACGAGTCGCCTCTTACCTTACTACCGCCCGATGGCGCAGCGTATGTTTTCTGTAGGGCCTCGATGCCAGGCGCTACGCCGAAGAATCGAGGCCCGATAGGCGACTGTGCTGCGCGTATGTGTATTCGTTACGCCGGCTACGTGCAGGAAGAAAGAAGTGACCTTTTCGCACGCGGTTCGGTCGTAACGAAAACATTGGCTGTATGTGCGCGTATAAATGTTTGTGTAAAAATACGTTCTTCACGTTTTGCCAGCGTAATTTTGAGTTTTCGACAAAAACTCGACGATACTTGAAATCGGCGGAAAATTTCCCATCAGGCAGGCCCTTGAAATTGTTTATAAACCAAAAAAAAAAAAAATCGACCCTTTCGGCGACTTTTTTGGAGTCGCCAAAATCGCGAAATTTCAAACAGCCGTAGCGTCGGTCCTATTTGAGCGATATAAATTCAATGCGAGATTCCAGCAAGGAATTTGGTCGAATTGGAGAATGCCGTAGGATTCATCTCGATATCTCAATAAGTTTTCCCGGAAAGTTCACTTAAAAAATAACCCAAAAAGAGGCAAAGGTTATATAGGAAAAAATCGCGAAAATCCGTCCGTCTTCGAAATTCTGCCAAAAATCGAAACATCGTCAGGACTTCACGAATCAAAGGGCATTTCAAATAGAAGACGATTACGAAGAGAATGCGCCCAAAGCAAAGTTTCAAATCCAAACCGGAACGAAATTACCGACGATTTAGTAAAGCGTTTTATTTTTTGCCACGATGAAAAAAAAAATTTGAATTTTCAAGACTTTTTTTCTAACTCTATATCAACGTATCATTTCTCACTAACTAGCTCACTAACACTAACCCTCATCATTTCTCACTAACAAGCTTTATCCAATTTTAAATGCTCGCCAAAAACAGAAAATATTCTGCAATTATGCGAAATTCAAAGTTTTAATAAAATACGACGTATACACAAGGTTCGAGCAAGGACTTATCCCTGGGACATTGAAGCGGACAAGTCAAGTTTTTCCGATAAACCGACAAACTTTTTACACTTAGAAACTATGAAGCGCGTGTAGCTATATAGCTGTACGTTGGGTCGAAAAGAAAAAAGATTGCGAAACGAGTTTTCTAATGATCTCACGGAGCAGCAAAGTGCAAGGTGGGAGGAGAGGCGATGGAAACTGGCAGAGACACAGCATCGGGTTGAAGAACCTTCTTATATACAATCTGCACTTGCATTATGCATGTATCTGACACAGAGTTCCGTCGGTACGTCGTTGCATTCAATTCCAAATGAAAAGCCCAAAGGAGAACGTCTCTTGAGATTTTCGCATAAATACGTGTTATTATAATATCAATTAAATAGTTTTTCTTCCTCTCTATCTTGCTTCATTTCAAAATCGGACGATATCTTATTTCAATCTTATTGCGGGAATCTTATTTCAAATGAAAAGGTGTTCACGTGGGGACACCGCTGTAACGGGTAAAAAAGATCCATTTTTTTCACTTTCTCAAAGTTTTTAAGAATTTACATCGTTTTACGTATAGTGAAACGTTCAATCGCGTTGTTCGGGATACGACTTTTCTCTACCTGGCCAGAATAGTAACTCTAGCTATAATTTCCGATTATCAATATTTAACATCCAAAATTTTCTTAATTGCAGTAGCTTTTGTTGTACGTAGCCATTTTTTTTCACATTTAATATTTTTAAGGCTCACGAGCATAAGTAGAAATTTCGCCAAAATTGAACTTTTTCTGAACACCCGCCACTTTGTGAGATTTTTTCTCGAAAAACAGCTAGATACAACGACAACTACATTAATAAAGATTATAAGTAAAACTTTTTTATTTTTATTTCTCGGACCAACCATTTTTTTGTACAGAGACTCTAACATACCTCAATAACGTTAATTTTTTTCAGTTGAAATTTACCATATTAGTTTTGATCTTAATAAGATCGTTTTTTCCAAATCCCAAATAAATAATCCAGTAGACGAAAAATGGAAAAGCAACCTTTTTTGGCCCGTTTCGTTAAATTTGTCCTCCCTTAAGGGGTCTTCTCACTCTAGACGCTAAAAAAGGCTATTGTCATGAATTTTTTGATAGGTTTGTATTATACATATTGATATAAAAGTTGTTACACTTAATGAAAACGCTATCGAAATACATTTAAATAAAAATTTTAATGTTTTTATATAACCCAAACAAACTTTAAACGCATTTTTCTCGAACCAATGTTTTTCGACGGTTTGTTGATAAAATCTTCGAAACTACGGACCCGATCCTTATGAAATTTTAACCGCGTATTCATTACAACTATAGCTGTGGCGCATATCAAAGATTTTTTTAAATTTTGATACTTGCTATTTTTTTTGCCACAAACAGTGAAAACCCCCATTTTTTTGTTTGTTTTTTTCGAAAAATTTCCGCCATTTTGTTATTCTGCATATATCAAAAATCGTACGATATGCGCTATAGCCATTAACATACTGAATCTAAAACCATTTGATTTTTTTGTTTCGGATAATCCATCTCCGAGCTTTCATCAACAGCGCAGACCTACCATTTTTTCAGGGCATTTTCGTCGATAAATAGCGACTTAAATAAATAAAAAAAAATTGTTTAAATGTATCTCGAAAGTCTACTGATTAAGTGTAACAACTTTTCTATCAGTATCTACAATATAAGCCTATCAAAAAAGTTCATGAAAATATACTTTTTTAGCGTCTAAAGTAAGAAAACTTGAAGAATTTGAAAAAAATGTTATGTCACTCAATGTAATTTGCTAAGCTCAAACGTGAATACGAATAGCGTTAATTCCTTTTCGTACGTTTTTAATCATTTCGCAATTTGCATTGCGAATTCCAAGTTCTGGTTCGCCAGAAATAAATCTCGAGTCCATATCCTGCATTGTAAGGAGCCGGTCATTTTGGCCTCGTTCTTTAGCCTCATCCATTTTAACCTTCTCTTTGTCATGTTATGCAGACTTGCGATGTAGGAGGGTAGTGAAAGCCAAGCGCTTAGCATCACAATCCATGCAATTTGCACCGCTCAATTTGAGGGAATTCGCGGGAAAGTCACGATTACTAACACACACACCCACGTATATACATATATGTGTGGGTTTACTTGTATACAGAGGTGTACTGTACGAACAACGGCCGTTTTTCCCGGCCTCGATTCAATCTGCCATCCCTGTTTTCAATTCCACCGCACCGCCGAGAACTTCGCGGCTTGGTCTATCGATGTGGTAGCACAGTGGTTGGCCAGTGTCTAGGGGGAGCATACGGTAAGGAAGCGGGTGGCCTAATGACAATTCCATTTAATTCACGCTCCCCAATGCAAAAACCAGGGTGGTACATCCGAGTAGAAGAAAATTGCTTATCTTTTTTTTGTGTTGGATCAAGTAATGTTGAAATACCGCAAGAATGACGGACAAAAATAATTATACGACGCAACGTCACAAAAATGATATAGAAAAGAAATTATAGGGTGCTCAACAGCTGAAGACTTACTATCGAAAAGGGGGCATGGAGAATTCAAATGAGAGCTTCCATTCCGTCGTGTGGACGATGGATGCCAAATTATTTTCGAAACTTCAAACGCGTTTTCCTAAGATATATTCTGTTGCAGTACGTGAGATTGTTACGATTAATCAACCATTCTCGGTTTTATGAACAAATTGAGGCAGATTTTTAGCGAATACTGATAAACGAAAAGTAATACGATGTTTTGCTCAATAGTCGTGTGTACTTCTCTAGCAAAACTAATATAAATGACGATTTTTATCCCCACGTGCATACTCATCAAAGTTCTGCTTGCTCCCGCAGAGCGCCTGAAAAAATTCTGTCAGAACTACAACTGAGCCGCTATTTCTTTATGTTTTTAGAATCTTTTTTTTTGTTTACTTCAACACGTGTGGAATAAACCGTCCAAACCTCAACAAGCTTGCTTTGTCTAACTTTTCCGTGAGCCGTATAGATGTAACGCCGTAAGGTAGAACGAGTGCGCGCTATTGATTTCTATAGATTTTGTTCAAATTTTAAACGGACATTGTAAATATCATTATGCATGTTTGAGTGAAATTTCAGAACTGTCGACTATTTAGATTGGGAGATAATGGGTTTTGAAATTGCAATTTTTAGAACTGCAGGGTCTACATTGATTGAAAGTCAGGTCACATAATTCGTCGTCTATTGTGTTTATAAATTTTGGAAAAAATTATGTTTAGGTAGCAAACTAGTTAGGGTAAGAGTGCAAAAAGTTTGAATTGCCTTTACTATTCAGTTTTGCTAAAAACGTTCAGTAAAGACCGAATAATTATCCGTAAAAATATCTGTCCCCTATAATAAGAAGACAGACCGCAACACCGCAGAACAGTATTGTTCAATATTTCGAGAAAAAAAATTATCGTGTCCTGAAAGTTAAAAACTCTGATCATAAAAAAAAATATTTGGGATATAAATATGAATCTTTTCTACTGTTTATGTTATCTTCATTAACAAATAAAAGTGTTGGTTAATTCAACTGAAAACTGTGTTCGATTAAAGATTACTTCCAAATAAAAATTTGTATTGCAGTATTATTTTAAATATGCCGCGCAAACTTACGTCATTGGGTACGTGGAACGACGTGGTGTTGTCATATGTCTTCTTGTTATAGGAGACAAATATTTTTTACAGAAAATTAGTCCGTCTAAATTTCAATGCAGACCGTGCAGTATTAAAAGTTGCAATTTTAAATTTTAATTTTAAATCAATGTCTGGTTAAAATTTCCATTGGGGAGGATAATACGTAAAAACCCTCGAGGGTAAACGTTGAACCTCAGGAATCGAATAAATAACAAAATAGTGAGATCGAATAAGTAATAAAATGTATAGATATAATAGAGAACTCGACTTCGGTGGCTGTGTCAATGACTGCACGGACTGCCGATGCATGGTTACCGTACACGGTCCCACGGGACAAGGCTAATCCAGCACGGCGGTGAGCGCGAGGGATATAAATATGGAAATTCGAGGCAGGGCGAGAATAGGGTGCCTCGCTAGATGGGAAACGCGGACATCCGAGTCCTGATTCCTCCATGAGTTCGGATACTCTTCAACCCTGGATCTGTTAGCTGCTTCAACATGTACATCGTAATCTGCATAAATCATGTTATATTCTAAAAATCGTCCACCCGAGGTGAGAACTATAGAAGAAAACATCTTCATTGCATGTGGAAATATTTAACATATCCAAGACGTTTTTTAAAAATTAATTGTTCAAGACTGGATTCTAGTGTCAACACCCAATTTCAAGGTAATGTTTGAGAATAACATTTTGAGAAATGGTTAAATCTGTAGTGTTAGTATTTTACAGTTATATTTGCACAGGTTTGAAGTAACATCTTACATTTTTCCAAGCGTCTTGTTCGAAATTGTACATGACATTAGATATTGCGCAGGTCATGTGAAGATTTTCTCACCGTCGGGCGTTGTGATTGCGGCCGTCCTTGTCATCTGAATAGAACGATTTTTTAAATTTCGATTCCTCACGAATGTAGTTATCGTTCGGCCCTCTAATAAAGAATTCTATGAAAAATTTATGAAATTGCGATATTTGAAAAAGGGTACCCCGATTGTAACAAAAATATTTTCACTTCTCGCGGCCCGGAAAAATAGTAATTGTGAAGCAATTGAAAAGATGGAGAACTGGACGATAGTGAGATATGTACTTCAGATGTGTGCAAAATTTCAAATCGATAAGTCCAGTAGTTTCCGAGAAAAATACACGCTCGATTTGAAAAATGTTTAAGGTTTCTCATGCAGTTGTAGGGTGAATATTCACTGATTTCAGCAGTTTGGCAGTCCTTGCCTCTTTTGACTTGTAAGACGCCTTGACGTAAGACTTGTTGGAACGTTCGACGTGCTTGTTGTCTCTGGCATCTGCGTAAATCGTAACTTTCCAGCCAATTTTGAGTCCCATGATTTGCACAAGTATTTTAAATCCAACATTAATAATACAAGTGCCCATGAAAATGCAAATGTTTCGGAGCAAACGACCAGTTAACCGAATTTGAAGATCCAAGGCATCGCTGCGATAAATTTTCGAATGTTAAGAGGGGCGATACTTTTAAGCGAGAAAGAAATTGCTGTTTTTCATGATTTTTTCTTAAAGGGAAGATTTGGTCACTATTTTTTAGACTTAGGGTATGTTTTATCACTACGCTCGGCTGTTACGTGGTATTTTTTTTTTACGCTGAGCGTATGTTATTCGTCCGGACTGCGGCTAATTTCACGCGGTGCACCCTGTACAACGCCCCAAACAAACAATCCCAAACACACAAACTGAAACAAACCCAAACAAAACCAACCAACCCAAACGCAAACAAACCCCAAAAACCAAAACTCAAACAAAACCAACCAACCGAAACCAAACTAACCCAAATACAACTAACCAACCCAAACCCAAACACAACCAACCAACCAACCCAAACCCAAACAAAATTATAAAGATTTTCTGGGGATGACTACATGTAAATTATTCTTCCGGATAGTTTGTTTAACAATTTAACACATTCTATTCGGACAATTATATATATATATATATATATATATATATATATATATATATTTTATTCGTCCAGATACTAACTTACACGAATCACAATAATATATACGCCTACTGGAAATACGGCGTGAACTGAGCCGCTATCCGGACGAATAACATACGCTTATTCGTCTGATAACCGGACGGGAAGACACTCCGTTTTTTTATTCATCTTAAAGAATGGCCGAGCTGTGGCATGGTCTTCTAGACGAGTTGAGACGGAAGGGTCAGACGGCGTAACACGTAGCGTCGGCGGGAATAATGTAAAATATAAGTAATGGATATTTTTCTTTCATTGGTACTCATACGTAGAATATGAACCAAGAAAAACTGAGAAATGTTCAAAATCGATGAAATTGTACGCTTCGAAACAAAAATATATAATTCCCGAAAAAATATGGCTACATCTTGCAATAAAGAAATATTTTAGATTTTTTTATTTTCAACAACATTTAGGGTCATGCTTAGGCAATAAGATTAATTAATAAGGAAAGATTTCATTAAAATTAAATTAATTTCATTTAATTAAAATGAAAATTCAAGCTTGAATTAAAGGGTAATTAATAAGGAAAGATTAATACCAAATTTTATCGAAATTGGTCGATTAGTTTTCTAGCTATACGACTAATTTTAAAAAATACCATGTACCAGCCAAAAGTAGTAATGAAACACACCCTAAGTCTCAAAAAAAGGGAAGAAATCTTTCTTCTTTAAAAAAGTCATGAATGTCAGTAAATTTTTTCCTCGCCAGAGGCTATCGCCCCCCTTGAGCCCTTATAATTGAGCCTGATGATGTCTAATACTGCATCGTTCAGCACTGGATTATCATGTGTATACGTGTCCAGTAGAAAATTGCTCCGACGCGCTCTATAGGGTCGCAATCGCTAAACCTTCGTGGCTCGGCTATTTTTACGAATTTTACTTCAAAATGCTGAAGACACATTCTCACCCCAAAAAATAAAAGCATGAAGAAAAAAAACCTTTTTTTTTTTTACTAGATGCCCTCGAGGCCTTTTTCGCTCGGATAGTAAGTGGCGAGGAAAAGACACCTCTCGAGTGCAAAGGGTTAATTTTGTTCGATAAAGGTAGATAGTTCCTTGAGCATTTAGTTCAGAAAACTTATGCACATTTTCATCCGACCTGAGTATACCTGTATGTATACCATCATTAATATGATCGTTGACTTTCCCAACGGCGGATGCTGGATTAGTTTCATTAGTCAAGTATTACGTGGCTCAAGAGTGCGGCATTTAGATACATGTATATTTGTAAAGCTTCAGCTCTCGCCCTTTTGCCATATCGCCCTATATTTGCCCCCTCGTAAACGAGCCTGATACCCCTACCTATCAACAGCAGCATCTCTCATCCACGTACTCCAAGTGGAACGTACGTAATTACGTTAATTAGCGAATGAGACTCTGATGGTACATTAGCATCTGTATTTTCGAAGACACGCCTAAAACTCCTACAGTGATGCCTGCTTTATGGGCAAACGAGTATCCGAGTATCGAACATTTTGGGGTGCAGACGTATTTTTTAAATCATTTCAAGCACTCTAACATCTGAATCGCAATATTTTATAAGAATATACCGCGTGTGATCTTCACAATTTGTGAACGTTACGGCGTGAAAAGACATTTTTCTGAAAATCAAAACTCAATATCTAAAGCATTCAGCGGTTTTTACAAAAGTGATTCAGTTAGTTCGAGAAAATATTTTAATTCTGAGTAAACGTTCTACAGTATTTCGTTTAAAAAATGATTTAGTACTAAATATTTATTTTATTCAGTTTTGAAAGTATTTTAGTTCTATAAATATTTAGTTCTAAAAATATTTGAGTTCTAAAAATTTATTCCATTTAGTTCTAAAAATATTTGAGTTCTAGAATATTTGAGTTCTAAAAATGTGTTCCATTTAGTTCTAAAAATATTTAAGTTCTAAGAATTAGTTCTTTTTGGTTGAAAAAATATTTTAACTCTAACAATTAGTTTCATTTAGTTCTAGGAATATTTCATTTAGTTCTAAAAATATTTTATTTTTCAATTCACTAGTTCTGAAATTATTTTAGCTACAAATTAAAATTCTAATATATTTAGTTCCAAACATATTTCAGTTCGAAATAAAAATTCCAGGCTATTCAGTTGTTTGAGTTCCGAAAATTAGTTCTGAATAGTTCTAAAAATATTTAAATTCTAAGTGCAAGGTCTAAACTATTTAGTTCTAAAACTATGTTAATTCGAAAAATTACTTCTGTTCATTTCTAAAAATATTTCAATTCTCAATGCAAATTCTAAACTATTTAGTTCTATAACTATGTTAATTCGGAAAATTACTGCTGTTCATTTCTAAAAATATTTCCTTTCTGAATGAAAATAGGGAGACTAAATTCATTTACACTTTCTATGAGATTTCTCGACGTTTCGGAACACGCTCAATATATTTCTATTAGGATCTGCAAGAAAGAAAATTCATCCAGCCCAAGACTTTCTCACAAGGCAAGTGATAAACTTTCACAAACGGAAGTTATCGCCGTTAAACATTTCCATTTCAACAAAAACGAGCCGATTCCACAAAATGGATATTTACGGCGTCCATTTTTCCAAAACTTCCGCGCTCAATGAAGCTTTGATTTACGAAAGTATTGATATTCTTCGAAATTAATTAAAATTTTATCGCTTCAATGATCGCATACGTAATTCGACCGCGATACATTCAGGTTGTGCATAAGTGCGACTCCATTCGCATTTCTCTCGTACGAACCTGTCGATATTCGCTGGGGAAGGAGATATTTGATCGGGATCGAAAAGTCAGTCACGTACGGTCGTAGAGCTCACGTGGCACGATTCTGCCGAACGTTGCATGTACCGATGCAGAGTACTCGCAAAAGCGAGGGAGAAACGGAGTAAACGGTTCACGGGTAACGAGGCGCATAATTAGGACCGAGCTTCTCCTAATGAAAGCCGCGCAGTGCGCCGTAAGCCTAAGCTAAAAGGAAACGTACACACGTATACGTACGATCGTAGCAACAATGCCAATGATTTGAGGCACCGAAAACAGCCGGAAAATGGGATAAAATTCAAATTGCATTTGTGAAAAACCGAAACAACATACATGAATTTTTTATCTTCAACGTTCTCATTGGAGTCTCGGCTATTGAATTCAGTGGTTGAGGTTTGAAAAGTATGTATATTTAATTTTTCTGTTTTCTTTGCGCCGAAATGTGATTGCAGTAACAGAATACGAAAGAAAACGAAAAAATTAGACATTTTTCGATGCCTTACCGTACCCCCTTACACGTAACCCCTTAAGGGGATTCCCTTAAGCCATAAGCATATTTTCTCTATTTAAAAAGAATACAATATATAAATTATTTCACTCAAAATGTTTAGCACATAAAAGAGTGACATGTCAATAATATTTTTTTAAATGTCCATCCAAAAATTTGGGAAATCCAGTCCCCGGGGAGTGGTATCCGGAGACCCCTAAAAAAAATATCCTCGTGGTAGCCAGAATAACTCATGATACCTTTATCTGAAATTTAAAAAACCATTTTTTTCTGTTAGTAGGTAAGTATAGCTTGTATTTGATCGAATGATTTGAAGAAAAAAAATGAAATTTCAATTTTTGGCAGAGTTGTATGTAAAATAGTTCAATTTTTGGCACAATTTACGTTACGTGTAGCATTGTAAAATTAGTTGTAATAAAAAAAACCTTCGTTCAATCACTAATCAATGCTATTTTGAAGAAGGGTGAAAAATTTCAATAAGATCAGTGCTTTGGTTTTTGAGAAATCGTGTCTACCGACTTTTTGACGGGTCTCCGAAAACCAGGTCCCACCGGCCGAATTTCCCAAATTTTTTCATGAAATTTGCTTTAAGTATAGTTGACTTGTTGCCCCTTTATGCGCTTAACATTTTGAATAAAGTAATTTATATATTATATTTTTTTTAAATAGAGAAACTAAGCTTTTTTAGCTTCGAAGCACACGTAACCCTTGAAGTAACCTTTTTGGATAAAAAGCATCAAGCTATGACCGAAGAATGCTTATGAAAATGTTTCGTTGAAATTTCTCTTCTCCGACTCTCTGTCTCCCTCTAATGCAAAGCTTACAATATACTCTCGAGTTGATTCGCATGGGCTGAAGCATCAGCAGAGTTCGCTCATACACATTGGCGACCACGAGAAATAGTATCCGCTAACCAACGAGATCACAAGAGATCCCCGGAGTGTATTCTCTCAGGACTCTGGCCACCGCACACACGTCATCCTCGACAATGATCTCATACTAATTCTCATCATTTTGCTGCCTGATAACTCCCTAATTAATTCGAATCCGACCAGTTCGTTCTGCACGCTATTTTGAATGGAATGATGACACGTTCCACTCGCTTACCGGTCGCCAGATGCAACGAACCGAACGGTGGATTGTTGCAAGTGGAAATTCATTGACAGCCTTGGACCGGATGGCATGCTGATCTGGAACTGACATAAAATGGACATTAGTCGCTTTTGCGATCTCCAGCTTAAAATGCCCGAAACTCTCTATGCCAAACGGTTCTCTCGCGATAATTTGCCCAAACGATTTAGGCCTCCAATTAAGTTCATCAAGTTTTCGGGCTTAATTGTCACGAGTTTATGTTTTATCTCGATCCCTCTCCGCGGTGCCCTCTGTTGCTCGAACCGTCACGAATGCAACGCCGTGAGTACTTTACAGTCGCGATATATCACTTGTCCTCCCACATCCGGCTGATAATAACACCTCACGTATTATACTCGCATGGGGTATTTTTTTTCAGTACGCCATGGCTTAACGTTCAAGCATTATACTCATATGTAATAGGCGTTCGTACGAATGAAATTTATTTGGAACACTTTGATCCCCCTTAATCGACCATTACAGCCAACCCCGTGCCTTTGCATTCCACGATTGTATCCAACTCTATTTCATTAGGGTTTAAGCACGAAGCTCTGCCATATCTGTAGCAACCCCAAGTTAGGATTACACGGAGAATACAGAGGTATCGTTATCGGTACTGTTATCATTATCATTCTTGTTACTATTATTATTATTATTATTTTATCTCATCATCACCTCGCCGTGCAGAATTTGCGGTAGGGATGCAATTGGATTCCCATAGATGTCCATACTCCCTGACAGGGATCCAATGGGTCATCGCACTGGATATGTATACTGAAACCAATGTACGAATCCAATTTTAATCCTGGAAGATTGCCACATTATTGAACAGAATAATTTGATACGACTCTTGATGGATCCCATTAATGCTTCTGTACATTGAAGTTCCTAACCATAATACGTGGATATACAAAATGAGTGGATCGTAAAAATGTATAAATCTTGTCTTGAAAAAGTATAAATCGCTTTAAAAATGTTTTCATCATTGTTCTGGTTACTATAATTATTATTTTTGCTCATCGTCACATTATCGTGCAGAACTTGTGGCAGGGATCCAATTGGATTCTCATACTGGTACCTACTCCCTGATAGGGATCCAATGGGTCGTCGCATTGGATCCCTATAGTTGCTGGAACGTCACGTCCATATATTGGATTCTAGTCGGAATTCCCCATTGGAATTCAATGTACGAATCGAATTTAAATCCGGAAAGATTGCCAATTTATTGAACAGAATCCGATACGATTCTTGGTGGATTCCATCAAGCATTCTGGATGTCGAATTTTCTACGCAAAATATTTAGATATGCAAAGTGAGCGATTCTTATGGTGAAAAAGTATAAATAGTTTGAAAAAGAATGTCTTAAAAATCGATTTGAATCACGTCACTGAAATTCCACTGTAATTATCGTTTATTTATTTTAATGCACTTTGACGTAATATCAGCACACACGTACACGCACACGAAGAGCGCAGGTCATGTTTCAAAAAGCCGAGTTTTTTCTCGTGACTTTTCACGTGTTTGCGATTCAAACGTGGTAAGAATTCTTAAATTGCGCTAATCGAGGAATAGCGCAGAATACAATTGGATCTCAATAAGGACTCCCTGTCTGTGGTGTCTCTAATAAATCCCCATAGGAGATGTAGGTGCACCTTGGGACTCCCCAACGAATTTGTGCCCGGGATCACGACAGGGTATATATTTTTTTCGAGATCGATCAAATTTTGATTGAGAATTTGAAATAAAAAAATCTTAAAGAACGTGAATCGAAATAGCGCGGAATATACTTGAATTTCAATGTAAACTCACTACGTGTGGCTTCCCTACCAGGGATGTGGCAGGATCTGCAAACTACCCAACAAATTTCTGCTCGAGTTTATGCCTCCCACCAGATCCCCCGAACTCTCATCAAGTTACAGCGGACGCACTTTGGCACAATTACAAGATATGAAAAGAAACTTAATTAAGTTAATAATAAAAGAAATTCGGTCGTTTTGTATATTTCTAGAAATATTTCTGTGTTTTTACTTTTGGTTCTTTTTTTTACGTACGGTGTCATGTTGTAAGCGAATTTACCGTGGTCATGGCGTCAAAGACGGAAGCATCAAAAATTACTTTTTTATTTTCTTTTATTTTCCATTTTTATCCTTATCCAGAATCATTTTCGAAAGATTTCGGCGATCCTCCAAAAAATTTGCTGTAGCTTTAAGCCGACTAAAAAATTGCCGCTCAGAGAAAAATGATTTTCGTCGCTCTCCAACGATGCAACTTTCGGTGTCATCCGTCTTGCTATATTCAGACAGCGAAACTTATCACCAGCCGATGCGACGACAGTTCGTTTCCTTTTTATAATTAATTATAACTCAATTGCAAACCGTCACAAGCACAAATTGCCGACGTTATGAAAAAAAATTGACCGCCATGTAGGTTCGGCTCCTCTTTCTTCTGCCGAATGATAGTTTCTCGTGACTCGCGGATAAATCAACGCGTGGAACGAGGGTGTATGCCCGTTTGTGAGAGAGAAGAGCGCACGCGCCACCGGGAGAAGATACCAAGCGAATTAATTACGTTTCGATTGATTTAACGAAATTCCAACGTGTGCTCCCGCGTCCCCGCTGCCCTCGACTCCGGGGCGTTCCGCTTGAATAATAAGTGCGAGCGTGCACGTAAAACTCGATCTCACTCCGTCTCCTTTACTCGTATATCGATTGCCAATTGGGAGAATGACGTAACTTGCATTATTCGAGGTGGTGGTCCGCGGTCGGCCCTTCCCTTCAAGAGTCCGCGATACCGTTCAGGAATACGTACGTACGGACGTATATTTCGCATTCCGCAGTTACAACTATTCCATGTGCGTGTGCATTTGGGTTTGTTTGCTGGCTTGGGTTTGGGTTTGGTTTATTTGGGTCTAGGTTTATACGGATTTGGATTTGTTTGATTCGGTTTTAGTTTATTGAGGGTTGGGTTAGTTTAGGTTTGGGTTTGTTTGGATGTGAGCTCATTTGGTTTTGGGTTTCTTTAGGTTTGGGTTTGTTTGGGTATGGGTTCAGTCGGGGTTTGCGCTGGTTTGGGCTTGTTTGGGCATGGGTTCGTTGGGGTTTGAGTTTATGTACGTTTCGGTTAGGTTAGGTTTGGGTTTGTTTGGATGCGCGTTCGTTTGGTTTCGGGTTTCTATAGGTGTGGGTTCTAATAGCTAATAGGGCTTGGGTTCGGCTTGGATATGAGTTTGTTTTGGGTTTGCGCTCGTTTGGGCTTGTTTGGGTTTGGGTTTGATTAGGTTTGAGTTTATTTAGATTGAGGTTTGTTTGGGTTTGGGTTTGTTTGGATGGGAGTTCGTTTGGGTATTCGTTGGCTTGGGGGTGGTTCTTTTGACTGTGGATTTGAATTTGATTCAGTTTGAGTTTGTTTAGGTTGAGGTTTGTTTGGTTCTCGGTTTGTTCGGTTTTGGGTTCGAATTCGGGTTTGTTTCGGTTTGGGTTTGTTTGCGTTTCTCTTGGACGGCCTTTATGGGCTTGAAGTTTGTATCGTCCGAACGCAACGATTTTTTGTTATGTTCATCATTTCGATTGTTGTTAAAAAAATCATATTTTTTAAACTTGGGCTGCAGATCGTTAAATAAGAAGCCTATGACTAAAGGAAAAAAAAAACTAAAGAAAAAAAAATATTTCGTTGCATTCCAACGATGCAAACTCATACATACATACTTATACGTACGGACGTATATTTTGCCCTCCGCAGTTAAAACTATGTGTGTCTGTTTTTGTACGTATGGATACGTGTATTCCTGTGTTTGAGGGTACGATAAGGTAGATCGGTTACACACAGGTACAAGCGCGGTTCTCGTAATGCGGTTTTACTTTGCTGACCCACCTACTAATTTCCACGTGCCACGTGCTGCATTTACCAACTACCCTATATATTGTTGCGCTTCCACGTCTCCCCATCAACGTGTATATTTTGTTATATTCGCTGCAAGCTATACGCATCCACACCAAGGCCACACAATTCGTGCGGGGAACGTACACGTATATCGGAACTGCTAAAAGCACCTCGTCACTTCGTCACGTTGCTTTAAAATCACATTGTAATAAAACACGTACGCACGAGGCCCACTCCACCCTCCACACGCTTATTCGCGCACACACGGCTTCGTATACTCGATCAAGCCCCACAATGCGATTCCCTCACATTCAAGTGGAAATTTGTTGTTTTTTTATTGAATTAATTTTTTTACTTCATACTACCCTGTGTCATGAAACTGGCACTATTTCCGTATCATTATCGATACCAAACTGGTCCACTCTGATTGCGCTCCGTCGAGTGCATACCACTACAATACGAGACTAATGAGTTGCGGAAAATTCCGTAGCGTGACGCACACACGAGAAGAATCTTTGCAATTAGTTTTCTCGATGACGATTTTTTTCACGATTTTTTGTGTTAACTTTACTATTTTTTTACTGCGTGACAGTCCCGAACAAACTTTCATTTTTTATGTCACAGGAGGTAGAATTTTTCGTGCTCGTTCCTGCAGATTATGACAACGTCAGATTTAAATCGAAAATATGGATGATCAATTGAAGGACACCATTGTGGCAGATTGGAAAAATCGATTTTTTTGCGTTGCTTGAAGGATATATTTTCAGGAATAAGCGGAAAAAAATTGCAAGTTAAAATATTGAAAAGTGACCAAGTTACAGACGATTTGGTGAGAGCAGATCGATCTACGTATACTCAAGTTTTCAATCCCGTTTTTCTCGAGACGATTTTTATATAACTCTAGCTAAAGTGGTCCGATTTTCCATTTGAAAAAATCGATATTTCTGTAACTGTAGTAGCTATAGTTGTACGTAGCCATTTTTTTATTTCTTATTTTTAGGCCCCCGAAGATAGGAAAAAAATTTGCCAAAATTAAACTTCGTTCTGAACGCCAGGCATATTGTGAAATTTTTTGTTCGAAAAAAGGGTACGTACAACGAGAACAACGTTTGTATAGATTATAAAAAAAATTCTTTTTATTTTTCCGACCAAACATTGACAAGTTCTCTATCCGGCCGTTGGACCATATTTTTTATTACAGAGCCTCCATTATACCTGAATAACGTCGTTAATTTTCAATCTTTAAAAATACAAATTTACACGAAACAAGTTCAATGTATGCTTAATAACATTTCTTTTTTTAAAAACTCCCTCCCTGTCCTCCCTTAAAGTGCCAATGTGTAGCTTGTCAATTAAATGAATAAATAATGAGGTAGCGATTGCCGAGATATACATATACATATAATTTTCGTTTTTTATCGAAGGAGCAATAATCCTGTGGGCTTCACTCGGAGACTCATTTTGGAATGATCTGTAGGATCGACATGCAAAATGGCCGTTTCAAACGTTCCAGGTGCGTATAGATCGGGACGGGTTGAGTTTCCACATTGCACCCACCATTAATCACTGCCTCACCCCCACCTTTCTATCTCTCGTTTTCTTTCTCTCAGAGACACATTTGTAAGCACAGTTCGGACATTCATTATTAATCTGATTGAACGTACCGATCTCTCGATTTCCTTTTCTTCGTTTCAGCTCCCGTTCTCTCACCTCTCCTCGTCGATTCGCTCGCCCCCTCATGCTCTCATCCGTCTTCGAACAGGGAGAATTTGTTTTCTCGCCTGCAAAATTGATGGGAAAGAAATCCTACGTACCTTCCAAAATGCAGAATGCATCTGGGACTTTGTTCTCCTCATTCACTTTCGACAATTTCCTCTTTTCTTTGTAATAAATTATCGCCATTCGTAGTTACAAGTGATTCGACGTAAAAAATAATAAAATAATACAAATTCTATGCAAAAACAAGTAACGAATATTAAAAATAAGGTAATTATGGAGTTTAAAGACTTTTCCGAAAAACGACGAGAAATTTTGTTTCCACCGTGAACTTGTTTATTCCATTATATTGAGTGTTATTCCATCGGGAGAGGCTGACATTTTCCATTCATTCCATAACTTATGGGGTTTTGAAGTTCGCGGAAACACGTGATAAAATAGGGCAATCTTAAGTATTTTGAGGCCTATATTGAGGGAGGGGATTTATTTAAAAAAATCTTTTCTAAATGCAATGAAGAAAACAAATTGCGACGGTCACCCTCCCATCCGAAGTACAGGATTATGAAGTTGACGAAATCACGTTATAAAATAGCGTATTTCCGAACATTTTCGGAACATCTATATTTGATATGGGCAGTGGGGAGATTTATAAAAGGAGCCGACCAGAATACCCCCTGCCCCCTCTATTTTTGTGTGTTGTATGCGGAAGGTGTCTAATGCGGCCACGCAGGGGTCCCAAGGGGATGAGCCCCGTCCGGGGTGGAGGGGGCGGAGATCCGCCAAAGACTCTCAACATAGTAGTTTTTATTTATATTTAAATAAACTCAAATTGTACTACGTCAATAATTTTTGGGGCTCAAATATCAATCAATACAAACCCAAACAACGGTTGTAGGTGGAGAGGGGGAACTGACCGTCGCGATTTCTCTCCGGCATTGTATTCAGGAACGTTTTTTCTATACTCCCCTCCCGCCCCCAACATAAGCGTCGAATTATTAAAACCGCCCCTTTTATTACATATTTCCGGGAACTTTAAAACCCCAAAAAATTTCCGTCGTTTTTCAAAAAAATCCTGAAACTGCATAATTACCAAAAAAAAATAATAAATAGTAAAAAGAATCGGACGTAAAAAAAAAAAAACTCTAATTCGCAGTTATCAATAATTCTTTCCACACTACCTCGCAATTATTACAGCCCGGCGATCAGGTACGTTGGTACGAAATAACCGAGATTGAAAAAAATTGATTTCACTCACACGAAATGCCTGGCCTAACGAACTCGATCCGAAGCGGGGTGTGTTGCTTTTCTTTCTTTTTGAAAAATATTTTATTTCCTCGACTCGTTGCACGAAAGTCGGTTAATTAGTTGGCGAAAGCTCGACGGCATTCGCGCATACAGGGAGAGGGCAGCAAGCACAGTGGCACGCAGAGTGAGGTGCACCAAGGACCCGGGCGCTTCTACACTCGCAAATCCCACACAGCTGAGGCCAACCTCTCGAGGCACTTCTACCTCTTCAGCCCAAAACTTTTATATTCCTCGAGTTTCGCGAGCACATACTCGCGACTCGCCTACATGCGCGTGTGCCTACACCCCGTGAACTATATTGTTATCTGTTGATAAACTGACGACAAGCGGAAGGGCGTAACTCGCGGGATTATTTACTCGGAGGAACAGGTGGGTTACGCCATTTCGTAAACCGGATACGTTTAGCAAGCGCGAAAAATGTGAGTAAAAGCTCGCGAGGTTCGCGAACGATGTGGTATATATATATATATATATATATATCTCAACCTCATATATATATATATATATATATATATATATATATATGAGGGTCGAGAGATTTTCCAGACTTCCGCGCCTCGCGAGCATTAACGCGACTAAAAGATAGTTTTCCGCGAGACGCCGAGCCTTCCCATCCGATCTTCGTCTAGAGTTTGCGGCTCTAATCTTTCGCTTATATAACGCTCGTTCCTTTATTTTCCTCGTGCCTTCTTTTACTCTCTTCGTCTCGATCCCTCAGCCGAGCGAACACTCGGCTTAATCCTCTTCGCGGCTCATTCCCCGAGCTCTCCGTCTCTCGGCCGAACGACTCAAAACGCACCGCGGCGTGTATTAAACTTAATTACTTTCGCCGATCGTTGATCCTCGCTGGTGAAAGACCAAGTGAAAACTCGAATCCTCCGAGGTAAGCTTGGTCATTCGTTTGCTGATATTTTATCTTAAGGATGTTGAGTCCCAAATCGCGAATGATGATAAAATTCCGAAAATTTGGTACGTTTTTGTGTGAAGTATTTCAGAGGTCGTGTAAAAATTTCACGACAATTAGGAAGCTCGTTATTGAACAATTAACATTCACGAATTAAATGTTGTTTTATGGAAACTGATGTAACTTTGCGATAAGTTTTTTTTTGACCTCTCAATTTTATAATATCTACAATATACTGAAAGCAACGGAAACAAAACGAAGTTTATTGATACATTTTTTTTTATTTCTTTTAAAAATTGTTCGAAACAAAATGTTAATTTTTTAATAACGAGCTTCCTCATCGTCGTGAAATTTTAACACGACCTCTTAAATACTTCATACAAAAACATACAAAATTTTCAGAATTTTCTTATCATTTTTTATTTCAACCCTTAAGGAGGTTGAAGTAATGATGATAGAATTCTGAAAATTTGGTATGTTTCTACATGAAGTATTCAGGAGGTCGTGTAAAAATTTCATGACGATTAAGAAGCTATTTATTGAACAATTAACATCAACATGTTTCATAGGGACTCAACATCCTTAAGGATACGTGAAACGGATTTGGACTGAACAATGATACGGGTGAAGGGTTTGGTCGGGTAGTCCGTGGATCCTACCCTATAGGGATTTCATGGATACGCCGCACGTAAGGGGTCCGCTTTCGAATCCAAGTGGATTTCAATCCACTTCACGTCGCGTCGATTGGGAAATGAGCACATTTTTTCCGCGCCCATAGGTATCGCCCGCACCCCTACGATGAGATTTGTACTTTTGTAAGATCTATTCATATGTATATCTATATATTTGTCTATATACGTCAATATACATCCACTCATATGTATGTCTATATATATTGTTTAGAAAATCCAACGTACAGAATGTTTGATGGAATTCATCACGAATCGTACCAGATTCGGTTCGATAGGGTGACAATCCTTTGAGATTCGAATTGGATTCGTCATTGGATTCCAATGGGGAATCCCGATTGGAAACCAATGTACGAGCAGTGACGGTTCAATGTAAGGCTCCAGTGCGATGACCAATTGGACCCTTCAGCAATTTTAGCACGGGAAGTGATGTGAAATGTATCTGGATTGGAGGCTGATGTTGGTAATGGTGCCAGAACTAGAGAGATCGACGGAAAATGTACTTCACGTCGCGTCAAGGTAGAACGAACGTGCGCTCTCGATTTCTATATGTTTATTTCTATATGCATGTTTGAGTGAAATTTCAAAACAGTCGACTATTTAGATTGGGAGATAATGGGGTTTAAAATGGTTACTTTTAACGCTGCAGGGTCTGCATTGACCGGCAGTCAGGTCACGTAATTCGTCGTATCATTCTATTGTGTTCATAAATTTTGAAAACGAATTATGTTTAGATAGCAAACTAGTAAGGGAAAGAGTAAAAAAGTTTGGATTTCCTTTACCAATCAGTTTTGCTAAAAACGTTCAGTAAAGATAAAATAATTCTCCGTAAAAAATATTTGTCTCCTATAATAAGAAGATATATGGCAACTCCGCAAAACCGTATTGTTTAATATTTCGAGAAAAAAAAATATCGCGTTCCTAAACTTAAAAACATTTATCATGAAAAAAAAAATTTGCTTTCCAAATATTATCATTTTATATTGCTTATGTTTTCTTCATGAACAAATAAAAATATTTGTTAATTAATAACTAATTGAAAACCTTTGTTCGATTGAAAATTACTTCCCAATAAAAATTTGTGTTGCAGTATTATTTTAAATATTAACATGAATATGATAAATTTTAAATATGAATTAGATATGAACAATGTCTGGTTAAAATTTGAACAAAATTTATAGATATCAAAAGCGCGCGCCCGGTCTGTCTAAAATATCATGCGCTTGGTCTGTCTCTCTTTTATTCTCGGTGTCCGGAATGAGAAATGGACCTGATTGGATCCATCAAAAATATCTGTGTTTATCAGAACGATCAGATAATAGCAATAAACTATAGCAACTGAAGAACATTGCCAATTCTTAAACGTTACAACTGTCAGAAATTGAACAGCAGTGACGTGAGCTGGCCGAATTGGAAAAATAAGTTAATGTACCGATCGTTACGAAATAAAAATGTATCGATTTTCGTCCGAAATCTTTATCGTTTATCCATTTCCCCCGAATCCCGAAATAGTCGAAACACGTAGAAAATTTGTGGAATCTGGCTTACCCCATTAGTCGTGCTATTCGTCAAGAATGATAAAAAACGTAAACGTTGATTTTGTTCCCTGGTCAAAGTGGCATCTGTTGCGTTCAATTTAATGCACCCCTTTTAAATGTGGGGTAAGTGAAAAACACTTAGTATACCCCCTTTATCTCTCAATTTCAGTTTTTCTTCAACGTACTTATAGTGGATTTCTGATCATTTTGCGTTATTAGAATTTCCGTTCGTGGTTCGATGCAATCGATTCAGATGAAATCGATTTCACCCTTGAAAACCGTTTTTCCACCGATAAAAAAAGATACGTATCTAATTGTGTTTAACGCTCTACCATATACACGAGTTTCCATATAATCCTCCCAAATATCCCGAAATCCAGTCAGCTTGTTTGAAAATCCTACAAAAAACAACAATTTGATTCACTTGTCGACAAAAACAAATGTATTCTTCGAGATCAGCGGCTAGTGACACCATTTTTTCCCCCAGTCTCCCTGAATCATCGAACTCAACGCCAGCACAATCGATGGTTAAAAAAAGATACATTGGCCAGGCTATCTGTAAAAATCTACAACAATCATTCGGAGGAGCCATATTGCTTTTCTTAAATTTCTTAATATCCGAGAAATTCGAGTGTACGGAATTGCAAGACTAGGATGCGACCATGGTGCAAGGTGGTGGGCGTCCTGCTCGTACGCCGAGAGACCTACGAAACGAGACGGCAGATGGTCCATAAAAGTGGGATCCAGGTAGACGACGAACGGATCCCCAGCACGAATATCGGTTCGCGCTGCTCTTCCAAAACTTTTCCAAACATACATACTGCATTCACCGCAAAATAGGACTACTCTTGGACGTAATATCGTTCAAGAGTGAATTTATGCGTGGATGAGTTAGACAACATTTTACGTGCTGTCAATGACCCGGTAATTCGCAGAGGAAACAGCCGCGAAATAAAATTACATGCGATTAAGCCGGGACACGAAAAGAACGGGTAAAAAATCGTTTTTTGTCGTTCGCATTTCCTCAACGGATACATATTCAATAATATGTGTAAAAAGTGTCACCTTGAAATGTTGAAACTTGACCAAGTTGAAGACGATTGAGTGAGAGCAGGTAGCGCAACGATTTCACGTATACCAAAACGATTCGAAAAATCGCGTTTTTCTCGTAACGACTTTTCTCGACCTGGCTTCATGACTCTAGCTATAAGTGTCCGATTTTCAATTTAAAAAAAAACAAAATTTCCGTTATCGCCGTAGCTATCGTTGTACTTAAGCGTTTTTCTAATTTTTGGCAATTCTTTGGATAAGTAACTTTTCCGAAAAATCAATCTGATTTTTTTGCTATTTTCTCATTTATTGGATTATAAATGATGACATTCAGTCAGAGGATGCTGACAAACTTTTTTACGAGCAAAAAATTATTGAAAATTATTTTGAACTTTTCAGAAACTTCTGTATTAAAACCCAAATGTGGGGCGATTCATAAAAGGAGCCTTCCTGAATACAAGAGAAGAAACCCAACGCCCTCACGCCGGAGGGAGTTAGGCTTCTTTTATAAATGCCCCCACCCTCCACGCCCCAATATAGGCGTCGAAATGTTCAAAAATTCCCGATTTTAGCACGTGTTTCCACGAACTTCAAAACCCCATAAATTTTTATGGGGTGGGGGCGAATTTCTGCTTCCCCCGACTGAATATCATCACTTATAACCCAATAAATGAGAAAATAGCAAAAAAAAGTCAGGCTCGTTTTTCGGAAAAGTCACTTATCTAAAGAATTACCAATTTTTTTCAACATCGTATTTCTTAAGGCCCCGAATATAAGTAAAAATTTCGTCAAACTTACACTTTTTGTACACTCTCCATTTCGTAACTTTTTTTCAAAAAATGACTATCCACAACGAGAACTACATTTATATAGATTATAAAACATTTTTATTTTTCCAACCAACCATTGTCAAGTTATCGATCCGGCCGATGGGCCACATTTTTTACGCAGAGGCTCTTTTATATCTCAATAACGTCAATTGAACACTTTTTCAAATCAAAATTGACACGCAATAAGTTCAATGTATGCCTACTAACATAGTTTTTTTTCCAAATTCGAACTAAATAATCTAGACCAAAAAAATCGGAAAAAACGAGCTTTTTTCGGCTGGTCACAGTGGTGTCCTCCCTTAAGGATGTTGAGTCCCAAATCGCAAATGATGATAAAATTCTGAAAATTTGGTATGTTTTTGTATGAAGTATTTCAGAGGTCGTGTAAAAATTTCACGACAATTAGGAAGCTCGTTATTGAACAATTAACATTCACAAATTAAATGTTGTTTTATGGAAACTGATGTAACTTTGCGATAAGTTTTTTTTTTGACCTCTCAATTTTCTAATATCTACAATATACTGAAAGCAACGGAAACAAAACGAAGTTTATTGATAAATTTTTTTTTATTTCTTTTAAAAATTGTTCTTCACAAAATGTTAATTTTTTAATAACGAGCTTCCTAATCGTCGTGAAATTTTAACACGACCTCTTAAATACTTCATACAAAAAAAAATACCAAATTTTCAGAATTTTTTGATCATTTTTTATTTCAACCCTTAAGGAGGTTGAAGTAATGATGATAGAATTCGGAAAATTTGGTATGTTTTTACATGAAGTATTCAGGAGGTCGTGTAAAAATTTCATGACGATTAAGAAGCTATTCATTGAACAATTAACATTAACATGTTTCATAGGGACTCAACATCCTTAATACTCGGCCGACTTACGCGGAAAGCCCCATAGTATGTATATATATATATATATATATATATTTATTTATCGAGCTCGAGTACAGAAAACAGGAAGAGAAGCTGCTCGATGGTCGATGGTGCTCTCGGTGTCCGAGCACCTGCTCGCTCCTCTCTCCAATTCTTACTTATCCTTCTCCTTCTCCTTATTGCTTTTTTTCATCTCGCGCTTCGGCCCGATGCCCAGCAATACGAGAAGCTCGAGCACCCAAGCGAAAAGATTTTTTCGTTTCTCCCCCCCCCCCTCCCGCCCCACCCCAGCAACGACACTCTCCGTCTTGGACTCGAGCCCGGTTGGCTTCTCCTATTTCGTCCATGTTCTATGCGGTATTTTGTAGATTCCGAAGCACGGAAGCAACAGCAGGCCAACAGGAGCGAGTGGTCCTGCCGTGGAGCTTCGAGCTGGAAAGAGGAGCAATAATCCGAACTCGCGGGTATACGTACGAAAAAAAATTTCCTGGCGTAGCTTAGCAATTCTCTCCCTCTCTAGGATGCCCTCTCACCATATGCCATTTGTTTGCAAAAAAGGAAAGGAGGCTCAGGCTACGAGGAGACGACTCGTTATGACATTAAAATAAATAATAATTGGGACAATTATTATAATAATAAAGCAATGAATACGTAACAAATAAAACAATTATGATAAAAAAAAGGAAAGAAAACAAATAGTTATTATAATATTAAATAGTTATTGTTTTGTTATTGTAATGACGTAATTATTATAATGAAAAAACTGTTATTATTATATAATTATTCTAATAATAAAACAATAATTATTTTGTATGACAATAATTATATTATTTTGTGTTTTTCAGTATTGTTGGTTTATTTTTTAGGTTAAAAACTGATTTTCATTGTACAGTCGAACCGTGATACAACAGCATAATAACATACATTATACTCTAATTACGAATTGCTTCTAAAAATTGCTTCCTTTAATAATTAAAACATTTTTTTTACTAAATTGCTGTCTTTAAAAAATATCCCTATAGTACTAATGTATTTTTTTAAAGAGCATTTTAAGGAACATGACTTCGATATAACGAAACCTCAATATAACGAAAACTCGATATAACGAACTTCCCTAGAAATTCGTTATAGGTATCGATGTTCGACTCTAATATTGTCCCAACTATTATTTATTTTTGTGTTATAATCGTTCCCTATTCACTGGATCGAAGACTAAGCTTACAGACACCATTTCAAAATATCTTCACAATGCCTGTCACAATATCTTTTTTACAAATTCTGATTTTTATATGCCATTTACGCGGTACAAGCATCTTCTTATGAAAACAAGCTTTTCCATTGAGTGATAAAACTTAGCTCGTCGAATAATTTTTGGATGAGCGTTTGGGATATATCTAGAAGAATCTTGTGTAAAATATTCGCTGACAAACCTATCAAGACACCACCTTAATGCATGCGTTAAGACACAGACACACACATATACGTGTACGTGCACTTCGACAACACGGCAGGTGCTGGCCGAGACTCCGGAGAGTTATTTCTTCTTCTTTTACATCCCCACTCCGACGCTTTCTCATACTACACCAACGGCTGTGATCTGTTGGCACAGCATCGCTCATCGCGTTCACCTCTCCCGGGCCTTTGATTTTCATTTTACGTTCTCTGCGATCGTATGCATTTATGCCATTTTTTTTCTCCTCTCCCCTCTCGTATTTTGCCTAAAAACCACTGCGTATGCAAATAAACCTTCGCTCTCATATAAAAGGTTGCACTCGACTCAAACGTGAAATGTTCAACGTGTCGTGTCCGCCGGAAAAAAAACATCCGGACGACATTTCCTCTCGCAGCCAAAAACTTTTCTGTAAAAATGAGTAGAATAATTGTAGATCGTTTTTTTTTTCGAAACCACGACGATGCTATGACTTTTTCGAAATTTTTTCCAAACGAAAATAGCCATTTTTCTTTTGGTTTGAATTATTTTACGATATTGACTGGCTGCAATTTTCTTTCCGCTCTTCTCGGTTGTAGGAAGGAGTAGGGGCGCGAGAGAAAAAGAGGGAGATAGATAGATAAATAGATAGATTTTATTATGCCTTCGTACTAGTACTTTAACGATGTATTGCCCGTACATTCCTTACCAGACGTGAGTTTCGGCGAGAATTTTAAGTGCTTTGCGACGAGATTAAAGTATTTAAAAAATCAACCACATTGAAGTTACTAAGAACATTAATTTCCGGTAATAAAAGTGCAAAAAAAGTTATAGGTAAATTGTTGAAAAAAAAAATTGTTCAACAAATGTCCGGTGAACTACTTTTTTCATAGTATAAAATGAATTCGTAGATTTTTCTGATTAGGTATGATTTTTTTAGAATTTTCCTTCTATTTTCATTTTAATTCTTTTGTAATTAAAAAAATGGACGAAGAGTCACAAATTTTCAATATGTTTTCGGAGCAATGTTCCATATTAAATCCAAGAAGTGTCCGGGGTATTGAACGAACAGTGTCATAGGGACAGCCTCTGAAAAAATCCAAAAACGGGTTTTTCGAAATAGGGAGAAAATACTTTACAAATCATACGTATTCAGAAAAATATCATAATTCATTTAATGTCACAAGAAATCAAGTTTACCGAAGATTTTTTGAACAAATTTTCGTTTAAACAATTTTTTAATAAATTTTCGGCATTCTTATCATGCAAAAATCAATGTTCTTTGCATCTTCAATACGATTTATTTTTTTCAGATTTTAATGTTATCGCAAAGTACTTAAAATTCTCACCGAAACTCACTTTTGGTAGGGAATGCACGGGCAATACATCCTCAAGCCAATTTATACATAAACTTCAAGATAATACACTTTCTCTCTACCAAAGTTACATAACCATTTCACCGGTGAGAAGGTATAGAGCCGACAATTACTTTTATAATACTTTTTAAAAAACGATAAAAATAAAAATAAAAACATTTCCTTGTCGCATTCGCAAAATTTTTAAAAATGTTGCGAATTAAAAAAAATTAAACTTAAATTAAATTAACAATTAAACTTTTATAAATTTTCATTTTGAATCAAAATAAAAATTAAAGAATAACAGATTGTTCGAATATTACAGCGAAAAGCGTGATAAGAAAGAGAGAGAGGGAGAGAGAGAGAGAGAGAGAGAGAGAGAGAGAGAGAGAGAGAGAGAGAGAGAGAGAGAGAGAAGATGAAGAGAAAGCTCTTAATAAGGAACTGTGGGAGGATTGGCGTGATATACTATCGCCAACGAATGCCTTTAATTTCTCCATTCCTCCAGCGCGAGATTGGTGCAACGTTGCACCTGCTCGATCTCAGTTCAACAGCAAATAACACACAAATACATAAATATAACTTTGCGTATATTTATCGATGTGTCCATATACACACACACACACACACCCTACGCAAACGTATATACGTTTACATTCACTCCGTACGGCGAAGTTATATCGACAAAAATCGACAACCAGATTGAAAAGAACGGATTAAAGGCTACCGTGCTCAACTATAGTGTCTGTACTTTTATATTTATGAAAAGTCGCCCGTAGGTGTTTAATTAACATTAATATTGTGCCGAAATATTTCCGGAGGCTGGGAAAACAATTCATAAAGTTCATAAAAATATAAATTAACAGCACGAGAAGAATATTTATTGAACAAATCGGTCATTAATGAAAATTAATTCATTTAACCGTTCAGGGTATCGTTTCCAACAAGTGTATACATTTCCCATTTTGTGGTCGAAGAAATTCAATGTATTTCACGAAGAATCCGTCATTTTCCGTGTTTGAATGATTCGGAAATAGTGTCAAAATGAATTTCAAGGATGACAGGAAGTACGCCGGTGCATCGAGAGGGGGATCGAATTCGGCAGTGAGATATTTTTTTTCAAGGGCTGACGAAGTGCACATCTGCCGGCTGTGCCTCAACCTACACACGTGCACGTATCCACATACAGACACACATCTAATAAAACTTTGATGGGTGCGTTGTCGATTTTTTGTAACCTCAACAATATTTCTTTACAGATCGTTAATATTAACGAAACGATGTTCCGAGAGAGGAAAAACATCTACAAGAACAAATAATCTGTAAATTTTTCCGCCTATAACTCATAAACTGCTAATTTCCGTGATCTTTTTTACAAAAATATAGTTAAGAGTTCAGGATAGAGGCTTGAACATTACGCTATATAGTGAATAACAATGGCAGTCCCCAAATGAAAAAAACGTTTAACAATAAAGAAGCGTGCCTTGTAGATAATAAATGAAACGACAGAAACTTTCGGAAACATTTTGTACATTGAATGGCAAAGTCATAAGATACGAAATGTTGAAAAAAAGATTATATAAGTTTATTCGGTAATGTAGCACTTACTCAATTGATGCACGTTGATCGCAGCTGCTAATGATGATAACTGTAAATAGTAACATAACAAGTGACTGTCAGATTGAAATTTTGATGCGTTCATATCCGAATGGGCTGCGAAAAGTGCAATAAGCTCAGCCTGCAACTCAGCAAGTGGTGCTGAGCCGGAGGATGAGCTCGTTGCGCTTTAGAGAGAACGATGCGTCTCTGAGCGAGCGATGCTATCACACTAGGTAAGAATCCCACAAATTGTGAAAAGATGAATATATTCATATTTGAATCGGCTGAGTGTGAGGCTGAGTCTGAGGCTGAATGTGAGGTTGGGCGTGAGGCTGAGTCAGACGCTGAGCGCGAGGCTGAGCGTGGGGCTGAGTATGGGCTGAATGTGGGGTTGGGCGTTAGGCTGACAATGAGTCAGACGGTGAGCGTAAGGCTGAGTCGGAGGCTGAGCGTGAGGCTGCATCGGAGGCTGAGCGTGAGGCTGCGTCGGAGGCTGAGCGTGAGTCTGAGCGTAAGGAACCTCCGTGGTATCTTTTATACGATCGTTCACAAGCCCGCAGCAAAATTAATGTTGTTTAAATAAGCAGCTAGATTGTCCATCAATCGAACTGAAGCTGGCTAAAACGGAGGCCACATCTCATATATACATACGCGTGCATGTGTATGCGTGTGTGTATGCGTGAAGGGAAATACGACACTGCTTACGAGAATATGGGGATGGCAAAAAAATTGAGCTTGCATTATAAATGGGTAGTGTGCATATATCGACCAATATAACGTATACATGCAGTCTGTCAGGTGAAAGGGCGCAATCGATACCTTAGAACAGGAGAAGTGACGTAGTTTATGGCCTTTTATTTGTCAGTGGTCGATATCCATCGAATGTTGAGGTTTGGCAGTCCCTACGGTCCGTGTCCCGGCTGGCCCAGAGTAGAAAGAACCACCTGCCACAATGGATCGGAGGGGACGCAGCCTGCCTCCTCTTCTCTCTCTCTCTCTCTCTCTCTCTCTCTCTCTCTCTCTCTCTCTCTCTCTCTCTCTCTCTCTCTCTCTCTCTCTCTCTCGGTCTCTCTCCCTCTCGCTGTTCCTTCGGCCCTTATCCCGAAGTTTCAACGGTGGTGGCAGCACCCTTCGGTATTTCCGAGAACAGGCAGGCTAGAGCAGCGATACTTCGGGGACAATAATCCGCATGGGAATTTTCTTTGCCTACGGTTCAGTAAAAGTCGTAAAACTACGGAGAGCTTGATGGCTCGAAATTTTCTAAAATAACTTTCTCTGAGAATAATTCTTGTAAGCATATACGATGGCTTACGATTGTTGTCGATTGAACTAACGACAGCTGCAATGAATATGCTTTCTTCGATGAGGAGTGATTAGTCTACCACATTTAACTTAACCATCAAGGGGTGGCTAAGGGCGTTCTTTTTTTGTAGTTTGCCATTTTATTTTCAGAGCACCACCACGATATCATGAAGTTAAATAATGTAAAATGAATTACTGACGAAAACGCTTTATTATTTTAATAGCAAAAATAATAATATTACTGTCAAAATGATTATTATTTGAATGATTCATTATTAATCTTATAATGATACAATTATTACTCCATAGTGGGATTATGTTCATTATTAAACTAGTTCTATATATAATACTTAATATAATATATATTAATTTCAATATAATATAATTTAAATATAATGTATACTTACTTGCATTATTATTATTTCAATAATAATAATTAGTTCATTATTTTTTTTCTATATTTTGCCATTTTATTTGCAGAAAGGTCAACGTCAACACTTAATCGCCAAGGTTAATAATGTAAAAGTGATCACAGACTAATTAGCTGTAATATTGTTGAATTATTACTACGTATCATTTTGTTTATCCAGCCCGTAACACGAGTTCCCTCATCGAGACCTATTCGAACCGCCGTCTTACCTCTGAAATCGACAGAAATCCCTTCGTTGACGTGCTCAGGCTCGCTTTGGCTATAAAATTAACAAATATTCACAAATGGCTCGTTGAGAGTATAGAATAAAATGGGATCGTGTAAGTACAGATGGCCATTTTACGAGGGGCTGTTTAATCGTTTGACCGACCCGTGGACGAGCCACTTTACGAGGAAACTTTTCAGCTTATCCTATGGATGATTCTCGGACACCCTGGAACGTTCCCATCAAGGTCTCCCCTCTCCTCTCCGCCATCCATCTCTCTGTCTCACGAGTGCGTGGGAGACAAACGAGCCCTTGGACGTATCTTTTCACCCTTCGCGCTGCATGCGAGGGCGTCCGCGAGAATGCAGCCCTTGCACATACCGCCGTCAGCCACGAGTGAGGACAACGACGAGGGTACGCAAGAGAGAGCGAGGAGAGAGGGGAGAGAGAGAGAGAGAGTGAGAGAGAGAGAGAGAGAGAGAGAGAGAGAGAGAGAGAGAGAGAGGGACTGAGCGACCATCTTAAGGGGGGTGAGCAGCGAGCGAAAGACGAGCGGAGGAGAAAAAAAAGAGGAAACGCCGAATACGCCGAGAAAGCGGCAAAGGTCTACGTCAGAGGACAAGTGGCGGTACAGTGGGGGAACTTGTCGAGTGGGGGGCAAGAGGAAGAGAGAACTCGCAAGGCGCCGAGTGGAGGGGGCTTCCAGTGGGCTTACGCGTCCCGACGCTCAGTTGCCGTGCGACCGTTGAAAGGCGCGCTTGTTACTTGTGTGGAGGTATCGAACGATTGAATTATCAAAAATTCACACATCGTGCGATACAATCGTCGATTAAAAAACAAACTTTCCTCCCTCCCTCCCCCGCCGATTGAACTCTCTTCTGTCATCGTCAATCACAAGTGAACAAACTCGGGAATTTAATTCGCTATTGTTCGTTGCATTGTGCAATAATATTGTGTGCTCCGACGAAAGACCCTATCCGTTTGTGTGACCAAGTAAAACGAAACAAAAAAGTATAATTTTCAAAGTACCTAATCGCCAAGGGATCTTGTATAAAATTTACTTTTTAATTTTTATGAGATAAAAACGACGAAGGATTTTATTTTCGGTTCGTGTACGGTGTGAGGAGCGTGCTCGAGTGATTTGTGAAATCCGTGCGGCATAAATCGATTTTTTTTATACTCGTCTCTAGGAGAAAAATTGTCGAATTATTTGCATTTTTTTTCGGCACATTTCGTAACAAGCCCAACGAGTACGAATTGTGCAGGAGGCGACGTCGTTTGTGCCAAAAATCAATGTGATTTGTGCATACTTTTTTGTGTTAATTTTTTTTTTTTAATAATGATGCCTGTAGGAAATAAAAAAGTTTCACGTGACGAGAGTGCGTGATCGGCGGGCATGTTGCACGTCTTGCCGTGAGATCAGCAGCGAGCTGAAAAACTACGAAATATTGCAATTAGGAAGAAAGTGGATGGGAAAATACACGACTTGAAGGATAAAGTTGCGAATTTCGAATTATTCTTCGTTCGGAGTATCTTTGCGGGAAAAAAGGAGAAATTGGATGAAGCCCTACGGCGGATAGTACTCACGGATCCGTGACATCGACAAACCTGACACAATATGGATACCGTACGCGAGTCTCGGATTATCCGAACGCTGAGGAATGCAACGTTCCTGATTTTATGCGCCGGTGAGTTGAGGATTTATCGGCCAGTCCGGCTCGAACCGAAAATTTGAATTTGTGAAATTGGAGAGGAATTTTCTATACCAACTACGTCGACATTTAATCCCCTTGATTAAATAAAATCAGGCTCGAATTAATCGAATTGATTGAATTAAGGGAGAACTGTTACGGGCCAAAAATACGTCGATTTTCCCTTTTTTTTGGTCCACTGGATTATTTATTTGGAATTTGGAAAACAGCATATTGTTAAGCACACATTGAACTTATTTTGTATACATTTTTATGAAAATAAAATAAAAAATTAACACCGTTGTTGGGGTAGAATGGATCCTGTGTATAAAAAATGTGGTCCAACGACCGAATCAATAACTTGGCAATGGTTGGTCTGAAAAATAAAAATGAATAAGTTTCATAATCTATGAAAATGTAGTTCTCGATAAACGTAGCCTTTTTTTTTCAAATCACAAAACGGCAGGTGTTCGAAAAAGTGTAATTATGGAGAAATTTTTACTTATATTCGGGAGTTTAAAAAATAATAAATAAAAAAACGGTTACCTAGAATAATAGCTACTGCAGTTCCGGAAATTGTGGCTTTTTGAAATTGAAAATCGTTGCGCTACCTGCTCCCACTAAATAGTCTGTAACTCGGTCAATTTTCGATATATCAACTTGAACATTTTTTCACACATTCTTGAATATGTATACTTCGAGAAAACGCAAAAAAAATCTATTTTTTACCCGTCACAGTGATGTCTCGCCTTCATCGATTTTTTCAGAATGCAATTTTTCGCGCGGTTTCTACCCTACTCTACGTTAGGCTGAGGAAGGTTGCCACGCCAGGCTCATGAAGCCTCTTCGCTATTTTATTCGAAACTGGAAATGTATAAATTCAAAAATTGGATCTGAAAAAAGCACTTTTCGAGCTACTAATATTTGTCCCTTTATCATCGTTTAAACTTAAAGTCTTGGGAACTTTTATTTACCATGGAACTTTTATTTACACATTCACAAAAGGGCCAGATTCCATTATGTTGAAATTTGCATCGCTGTAATGTAACGGAATGCGCTCTTTAATTTGCATTTTTTAATTTTTATTACCATCCAACCCCCTTTTCCTAAGTTTAGGTTGAGAAACCGTAATAAAGAGCACAAAAAATGTTGCAGTGATATGTATAGGCTGAATGTGCTTATACATATACATGCAAAAAGGCTTTTTAATCGAGATTTAGAGAGATTTAATTATTATATAACTTAATATATAAGTTAACTATATATTAAGTCATTATATATTAATATATTAATATATGAGTTGATTATATATAATTATAATTTTTACTTAACTCTATATAACTTAATAGGGATTAATAGAGACTCAATTCGCAAACAAAGCTTTGGACAATGATAAAAATGAACAATTGAAAATGATTAAACAAATCATAGCACTTCAACGATGCAAACTTCAACGTCATTTCTGCACGGATGTGACGAAAAATAATGATCATCTATTCAAACTGGGCGACGTGGAGAGTAAAATTCCCAGGACCACGTTGGCCATACACGTTTATTCGTCGGTACAAAGACACCGATCGACAGTGGCCGAAAAGAGGCACCAAAATTTCAACAGCGCCCAGAAACACCACGTACACGTGACACAGTTCTCTGCTACTCGCATTATTTATTCACACGGACAGCTCAAAGCGGTATCACCCAAATTCCGCAATGGCCATTCATTATTCATCATTACCATTATTTTCATTGTCGGTGCTGGTATTATCATTATTATAATTGTAGTGTCTACCAGCGAGCTGTCAGGTGCCGCGAATTTTGTCTCGAATTTAAAACGCTAAGCAAATATAATACTTTGCATGGTAATGTGACACTCCAATTTCGAAAGCGTGACCCATTGCTCGTATACCTTACAGACACACGGACACACGTACGCAAATATTGTACACAACTGGAGCGATGAAAAAAATCGTACGACTAAAAATTGTCCGCTCTACTTTCTACCTTTCACTCCCTCGAAATAAATATGCAGTCCCTCTCGTACCTGACTGCCAATGAGCAAAATTTCCGTCTCGGCGCAATAACTGTCGAGACCCAAGGCGTTCAAGATTCAAGTGCAACGCATAGTCCCCATCAGCTTTGTGTGTCTGTGTGTGTTTTTTTTTATCCTACAATTCCGTTGGATATTACATTCTTCGAATATTGCATGACGCGAAATGGACGTCAATGTCGACGTTTGCATCATTGGAATGCGATGATATTTTTTTCTTCATTTCTCATTTCTTGTTTTCATCATTGTCGAAAGTCTTTTTTGCACACTTAGATCGTTAAGATCGGAGCCTGAATTGCAAGGTCCAAAAAAGGCATTTTTTCGGGTATTTTTTTAGAGGGGTAAAAAACTATCGAGCCCTCTAACCATTGAGGTATCTTCTCATGTATATTTGAAATGAGCAACAAAAATATTTCAACATGAAACAAATGACTGCAGATTTATTAGTATCAGGGAAAGATGCAGCTCGTAATTCTTGACTGGTACAAAAGAAAAACCAATACAATTTTCAATTGCCATATATTTTTATTCTGGGTGAACGAGGGAAAAGCGGAAAAAATCATGAAATTATACCTTTCTCAGGCTTAAAAGAAAAAATGTGTTGAAAGAAAAAACACTTTAACGTGCTATAAAAATGATTTGAAGGACTTTTTCGATGACTTTTTAGTTCACTTAGAAGAGATTTTCATACTGAAGAAAATGAACTTTGGTTTGATGCAAAAGGTCATGTAGTTTTTTTTCTGTCACGTCCGCTTATTTCGAAAAATCGTGGAAATGAGTACTGGAGAGAGCGCGCTCCAAAGTTTTCACTAGCTCGCACACCTGCTCGACGCTTCTCTGCTTTCAGATTTGTATCTTCGAAAATGCTTATAATTGGCCTCTGTAACTTTGTAAACACATTCTTGGATAGTTTATCTATCGATTTAAGCAATAAAAACATTATTTTTCGGATCTTCTAATTTAGCCTCCGGCCTTAATCTTGCATAAAAGGACGTAAAAACGTTTGAGTGATTTTTACAGCCTCAATCGGCGAAGTGAAATTTGAGCAATTGGAAGAAAAATAATTTTCGTTCCAAAGATGCAGACTTGAAGATCATCGTCAATGTCGCAATGCTGTACCGACTTGTGCAAGAACGTGTCGTTTCATGGCCATTGCGAAATGTAATTTCTCATTGTTTTGCCTCGCAGATGCTTGTGACGGGGGAATTTGCATCTCAATGCAACGATTTTTTCGTCGGTGTTGGTTTCTTCTTTTTATTATAAAAAAAAAAGTTTTTTTTCGTCCCATTGTGGTTGATGTTGAAGTTTTCCGGTGATTGTTATTACCTGAATAAAGCAAAAAGAATTTCTTAACAATTGAAGAGATTTTTTCGTTGTGCTCCAACGATGCAAACTTCAGGATATTTATTTTTGTGGAGAATGAGGTTGAAGCTTGCATCGTTGGAATGCAGCGATTTTTTCATCATTTTTCATTTCTTCGTCTTCATTTGAGTGATTTTCACAGCCTAAACCGGCCAAACTAAGTGTGAAATTATAAAAAATCAGTTTACGCCGCATTCCAACCGTGCAAATTTCCAGGTCGTGAATCTTCAATAACAATTACACTTCACAGAACGGTAACGTGTAATACATTTTTACAAATGACACTAGCCACTTCGAATTGAAAATAAAATTCCGAACCATGAGACGATTTTTTATGACGTTTTTTTTCATTTCTTTATTTCAATCATTATCAAAAGACTTTTTTGCAAACTCGCGTCATAAATATGTAGTAAAAATACGTGAAAAAGTCCGAGTATTTTTCACAGCCGAAATAAGCAAAAAAAAATAATTGATTGATCAGAAAGAATTAATTCTCGTTGCATTCCAGCGATGCAAACTTCAACGTCATCATCGTCGTTGCATTCGCGTTACGAAATGTTATTTTTCATTGTTTTTACCGCCAGATGTTCATCTTTACAAGGCCTCGTTCAATTCGTAAGGAAACAGCAACGGCCTCCGATGAATACAAAGAAAAGAAACGTACCCACTGCTGCGCATAAGCATGCCCGAAAATGACGTTCAACGGACAAAAAAATAATTTGACTCGCGCGCATATGTCAGCGCGAAAGCAAATGTTTTGCTGCTCTCGTTTAGCGAATCATCACAGTGTAACGGGCGAAAAATAGCTAATGTTCGCGATGTTTTTTTCGATAGTTAAAATACGCTAATCAGTCGGATTTTTAATTTCATATTAAAGCACTCATGAAGAACAGAAAATTATTTTTCACACGTCTAGTTCTTTTTACATATTTTTGTAAGGTTGCAAATGTCTTCCAAAAAAAGGAGCCCTCACGGTGTACAGGGTTGTGGCCGTACTTGTGTTGTGGCCGTATATTTTCTGAAACAAAATTTGTAAAAACATTTTTAATTATAACAACCGTCTATACTACCCGATGATGCGAAAGAAAAAACGATTTTTTGAAAATCTCATACCGTGATTATTCCTTAAGGGGGGAAATCACAGTAGCACACAAAAAATAGGCATATTTTCGGGAATTTATTTTGGCTGCATCACAATCGAAAATCTGTAAAGTAGGTTTTATAGCAATGCTAAAAACGTACAGACTGTAATTTTTTCAATAAAAAATATTTAAAAATTGCGGCTGCGCAGTATATGCCCCAAGGCGCCTATTTTTGAAAGCGTATCGATGGCCGAAGACGTAGACTCCTTAATTTTTTACCTGGAAGAAAAAACCAAAATTTTTTAGTTTCCATATAACAACAGCTAGCGAGTTACGTAGGATTTTTTCGATATATTGATTTTTCGCAAAATGGTGCGTGTTTGAAAATAAAGTTAAATTTTTAACAAAAAAAAACGCCATAAAATCGTCGATAAAAAAAAACTAACCCATATAAAATAAAATATCCTACGTAGCTCCGTGGAGAAAGATGTTTCGAAGCTACTGTCAAAATTTCAAGTCGATGGGTAAAGATTTGTTCGAGTTATGTCTTCGGCGAGCTCAAAAAAAGTGGTTTCGAAAAAAACGCGTTTAAAGTTTTAAGTACTGAGAAACCATATGAAAATTTCATATACCTCTAATCAGCAATGCCTGCACCGTACAGTCGATTTTCGTACGCAGTATCCTTTTTCGTCCCTTTTCTAACACGACTCGACGATGTGTCACTCATAATGACAATGATTTACATATATCACTGTTTTTTATCACTATTTATGTTATATATGTATGCACGAAAGTGAAGCGTCGTGAAAAAGCGTTGTATTCAACGCAAGAAATTTGGGCACTCGGACACTTTTGCCGTATTCCATCATTTGGTATATTTTTTTTAAGACCCTAAAGCACCTTTTAAGCGAATTTTTTTTTTTCGAAAAATTGAAAGTTTTACTGTCATTTCCCCCCTTAACGATCGCATGCAAAGTCCCAACTAGTTGAACAAAATTTTCCTTAGCCCTGTTAATAATACACAGATGTTGTTAAAAAAAAAAGGGAAAAATTGTGCATTCCTTTGGACGTATGAATGATTTAATCCTAGGGTATTTTAAAACGCACGGTGTCCTCCTCCCGTACAATACCCCTGCATACCACGTATAAATGTTTTTCTGCACGAATATACCGTATGGATGTTACATAACGAGTACATGCGTTTGCCCAACCGTACACAGTTATTCCAAACTATTGCGATAGGCTTCAGGAATTTAACCTCAGGCACTAATAGCCGTACAAATACATTTGAGGCTACGGTGATTGTCGAACACTTGTACGTGAACACGTGCGTGTGCGCAATAAGCGTAGATTCAATTGCAAATCGTTCCTAATGAGTGTCGTGCCATATGCTTTCAAAATACGTGATTATGAAAATGGAAAACTTTCAGGATATCCGTTGAAACATTGTCAGCCATATACCAGCTCCGTTATAAATCTCAACAAACAAAAAAATACCCACGTTCGATAAAGTAATAATTTTTTTAAGTTTTGCGCTTTATCAAATTATAAAATATTTATAAAAATTCGATAAGAAGACAATTAAATAAAAATTATATTCGCGTATACAATAATATTTATTTATTTTATAATTATTATAAAATAAATAATAAATATAAATTTATTTATGATAATAATTTATTAACTAATCAGATACGCGAACGACTCGCGTTACAATAATAATAATATCAATGAAAATGTATAATAATAATAACAGTAATTTATAAATTATATGATAATGAATTAAAAATAGTATTTACGTGTTTTTTCATAATCGTATCGCAATTTTTCCAAGCGACGGTCTCGCACACAAAAAAAATCCAACTCCTCTGATTTCCTCATGATGAATTATTTTCACTGTACAGTCGTATGAAATCGCTTTTCATTCGGGCTACGCTTGTGACTGGTCGTAATCACCCGAGCACCGTAAAATTGACCTGGTATAAACTGAAACAAGATCTCGCGTGATCCTTGTCGTGTGGTTTTTTTCCTTCGCAAATCCAGTCGCAATTAATTTAATGACACACGTCGTTAAAATAGAAAGTTGAACGACTTCAAGACCTCGGGATCCCAAAAAAAAACTAAAATCTGGTAGGAAAGCCATTCTTTTGTCACGACCATGCTCGAAATGGAAGAATTTTGTGAGAAAGAAGGTGGAGACTCTCAGCCCTCCGATTTTGTCTATCGGATAAGAACAATGCACCATCAATGTTATCAAGGATACCGAGTATTACTGATACTCGCAGCAACAAGAGAATAATAGAAATGAAGAGAGAGAGAGAGAGAGAGAGAGAGAGAGAGAGAGAGAGAGAGAGAGAGAGAGAGAGAGAGAGAGAGAGAGAGAGCGAAGGGAGAGAGACGGAGGAGAGATTAAGAGAGAAACAAACGGGAGAGTGGGAAAGAAAAAGATCCGTGGCTCAGACCGTATCAAATGTCCAAGAATATTTCTACACAATGTTCCAGTATGCGCGCGCGCCCGTGTGCTGTGTGTGTGCGTGTGTGTGCGCGTGTGTGTGTGTGTGTGTGTGTGTGTGTGTGTGTGTGTGTGTGTGTGTGTGTGTGTGTGTGTGTGTGTGTGTGTGTGTGTGTGTGTGTGCGCGCGCGCGTGTGTGTGTGTGTGTTGATATGTATGCGTGTGTGTGGCTACGTGTCGCAAACGAATCGGTCGCCTTTAAATCAAGGCCGCGTAAAAGTAACCGAACGCCACGAACGTGTACGCCACATTGCAAAGTGGAGTAGAAAATGGTCCTGAAGTTTGCACCGTTGGGATGCAACGAAAATATTTTTCTTCTTCGTATTACCTATTTTTTCTGTCCATTTAAGCTACAAAATCATTTTCAACATTTTTTGAAGATCCATATTAGGGTTCCATAACCTGAGCTTGAAAAAAAGCGTCTAGATAGTAATAGAAATGAAGCAATGGGAAAACAAAGACTTTCCGTTGCATCCTGATCATGCGAACTTCAATACCACAGTGAAAACGATAATGGTCATCGTGTGCAGAAATATACGCGCGTCCACACAGATGAAAACGCGACGGTCAAGAATAAACCTACCGTATAAAAACTTTATAACTTACCGAGTAATTGAAACTACATCTTCGTTAATGTTGAATGCACCAATGGAATGCAACGAGGTCATTCTTCTTTGATTGCCCACATTTTTGCCACTGGTTGAGGGCACAAAAATCATTCGAACGATTTTTCTTATCCTCATCAGAGATCTACGACTTGTATCTTAGCAAAAACGATTTTGATGAAATTAAAGCATTAAAAAAGTGGTAAGGAAGAACTGTCGTGGCACTCCAACGATGCAACTTCAATGTCATCGTCACACGCTCGTACATCGGATTCCAATCGGGATGTCCCATTGGAATGTAACGTGAATCCTAAAGGATTGCCACATTATTGAACAGAATCCAATACGATTCTTGATGGTACGAATCCATGCGTTGAATTTTCTAAACGCAATATATAGATATACGAAATACGTGGATCTTAAAAAAATATAAATCCCTTAAAAAAGTATATCTTAAAAATCGATTTGAATCACGTCACTGAAAATCCACTGTGTCCACTTTGTCATAATATCAAAGCAGGTTATGTTTCAACAGGCCGAGTTTTTCTCGTGACTCTCCACATTTTTTTCGACTCGAACGTGGTGCGAATTCTCCAAGGGGGCTGATCGGGGAACAGTCCAGAATCCAATATCATCACAATCAGGAGTCCCTATGCGCGGAGTACTTGACAAATCCTTATAAAGATGTGACCGCATCTTGAGACTGCCCAATTGTGCACGGAATCACAAAAGGAATTTTTTTTTTGGGCCTCCAACAAATTTCGGTCGAAGGATGAAAAAAATAAAGTTATCATTCCGCGTGAATCGGAAAATAGCGCGGAACCCACTTGAATTCCAATGTGGACCCTCTACGTGCATGAGGTTGAAGTTTGCATCATTGTAGGGCAACGAAGACTAATATTACTGAAATCCTTCAATTTATTTTTTCATATTTCGCCGACAAGAATCTCGCAGTCATTTTTTAAGATACTTATTTAGCAATCTAATATATAAATCCATAAAAAAAAAACGATCTCCCCCGATAACAAAAATAAGGAAATTGAAATGTAAGAAAGAACTTTCGTGAAAATGCTTGCGGTTGTGCGGAGAACGAATGTGTCAACTCTGTAAGCGAAGCTTCCATAGGTGTGCTTTAACTGTTGGCTTTGCTGTTGGTTCCAACATACGTAGGTAGGTACAATTGTACGCAAGAGTGCTGTTGAGATCGCTCACCAGCGTGACCAACTGTGCACGCCTTTGTATCAACACTCGGTACACGCGAATGCATGTGATTATATATATATATATGAACGTATAAGTATTGATGCAAACATGCTCCCATACGTACACGTCCTTCAATGCCACACGTAGACGTCAACATTTAAGAGTGTGCGAGTGTAGGCAACGAGGAATTTTCACTCACACGATACGTTCGAACTTTCACGAGCACGTATTTTTTCCAACGTATCTCGCGGTCCTCTCTTTTTATTTCTTAAGTACTTTTAAACTTTTCAACCGCTTCGCGTTTCGCAGCAGTCAGACAGAAATAGCAATAGTGATTTGCCACGAACATCCTCGAAATGGCAACCTACGTCTCCCACTTTTACTATCTCTCGTGCTGTGTGATTCCTTCATTAAACGCGGCTCCGTGGACGGAAGGCATAAAAGGCCTAATCGATAGTAAAGTGGAATGGGAATTAATAGAATCAAAGTACCGTTTGGTCAATTTTTAGAATAATTCTTTTTTTCAACGGATTCCGGCTGGACGGATTGTGCGACGAAATTAAACTTTCAACTCGGTGGTGTCGGCACGAGCGGAGTTTCGATGTGAAACTCCACTCTGCGCGAATTCTTTTTGCAATCGGTTTCTCTTGAAACTGCCGTTTAGTTTATCGAGGTACGGCTGTTTTTCAATTTTTTGTGAAGTGAAAAAATTGGACCGTGTATTTCCGCGTTTTATACGTATTTGGGAACTTTTCCGTCGAATATATAATTTCAATGCAGCAAAGAAAAAAGTTAATTTATTAATCTGCTGTACCAAGAATGTAATCTACAACGAGACATAACATTTTTCATTTGTTTATTCCCGTGGCCTTATTTTCTTCTCAGCCTATTGCCTCGCGCACAACTCGTACAGATTTATGCATAATTTCAAATGTACCGAGCACGGAACTCATCGTGGACACTCGGCAAACTCGCTGGACATTTATTTTAGCAAACAAGCGTAGTTCGTATATTTATATACATATTACATACGGAGTTCCGGTATACCGTCAAGTCTGGTTGGTGACAGCTTCCCGGGTAGAATTACCCGTTAGGTAGACGCAATTTGTTCACAAAGGTAACCGTGATTGGACGGTGTCACCAAGGTTATGCTCTGCCTCTCTCTCCGAGGAATGCAAAGATTTTACGTTTGTATTTTTTTTTCAAATTACATCTAGTCTATGGAAAATTTCAAGTTGACATTTTATCATTTATGAATAATCTTTAATAATTTTATGAAGTATAAATAATTTTTCATAAATTTATTGAGTATAAATAATTTTCAATATATTTATCGACTAAAAATCATTCTTAATCATTTTGTTGAGTATAAATCATTTTTAATCATTTTATTGATCATTACTGATTTTTGATAATTTCATCGAGTACTAATCATTTTTAATAATTGTATCGCGTGCAAATGTTTTTTAATAATTTTATCGGGTATAAACAATTTTCAATAAGTCCGTTTCTAAAAGCACGACCAAGCAAGCAGACCAAAGACCAGAGTAACATTCCACGAGCCAGATTGAAATTCTTCATCGCACTTTCTCATTCCTTTCCCTAGAACACAAAATCGTTTATCGTTTTCCGGCAAATGAGATTGTGCAACAAAATCCGATGAAGCTTTGCCGCCAGGGAATGAAAAAAAAACCGTGACCACTGTTAAAAGCCAGTGTACGTCTCTCGGCGCCTCCAAGCTCTTGCAGGTTCTAGCTTTATTCCGCTCTCCTTATTACTTCCCTCGACATCATATCATTCCACTTACCACGCACGAACGCCCGAGGAAACAATAAATTTTGAATTGAAGTTTCCCGCGTGCTTGGTTATCCTGTTCAATCTTCGTACCTTGAAAGATTGGACGAGCCGCGCCAGAAAGAAGTTCATAGGAAGACAGTAGGTGACTTTTACAGAATCACTGATGATAAAAAATGTTCTATACTTAATTCACTTTTATTGCCACTCGAATGAAGTGCTAGAAGGAGTTACAAATGGATCAGCGCATGCTTTCAGTATTTTTTGTGATACCCTGCCTAGTGATGAAAATGACAATCAAAAAGAGCGCAATATGGCAACCTGATACAAGAGGCCCTATGTACCATCTCATTTGTGCCACGTGAAAGTTCCTTTATTCCTGAACACGCGTATCCCAGATCGAAATTCCCAGGCTGCAGCCCGGAAGCTGGTTATTCACAAAATTTGCATGTCCAGAGGAAACATCGAGATATTCGAAAGAATTTCACTGGCATTTCAAAAGTGGCGCAAAAAGAATGTAAACAGAACATAAAAGAGAATAATTTCATATAAAACCCATTTATTATTCTTACATTAGGAGTCTGGGTGACTAAATTTTTTGTCTCTGTTGATTTTCCACTTTTTCAGTGCAGAAAATACCGGCGGTGACTATCACATGCAACACACACACGCGAAGAACGAAAAAGTAGTCTGCTGGTGTGCACATTCGCCGATGTTTTAATACTTGACGTGACTCCCTGATGAGTTTTTCTCTCTTATCAGTGGGGCTATCCCCACAATCGCAACTAGAGAGCTGGTCCATATATACCGGCATATCTGAGTCTGCCTGTACGAAAACCCATACTCCGTACCATTGCAAATGGCATGTACTTTTCTCTCATTCCAACTAATGGATTCTCTATGAGATATCCGGGGATGTCCTGGTTGTGGATATTCAATGAACCAGCCTAAAACAAAGCGCCCACTATCTATGGCAAACAATTCCAATCGTCCTATTTTACCTAGATGTCATAAGAAGATCTCTTGTCCATTTTGGATAGACAATTGATAGAATCCGATGAGCCAACAGGTCCGCAGCAATGTAACGAAAGGCAGCTGCTGCTTCTCCACTCTTCCAGTAGCTATGTCAACTAGAGACCTGCTCCATATCCACCGGTATCTCTGAGTCTGCCTGTACCCAAACCCATGCTCCGTCGTGCCATTGCAAACTATCCATGTAGATTTATTTCATTCCAACGAATAGAATCTCTATGAGACATCCCCTGATGTCCTAATTGTGGATATTCAATGAACCCGAGTAAAACAATGTACCCACTACGTAGCGCCGCAGCAATTCCTACTGTCCAATGTTACCTCGTTGTAATAACATCACTTGTCCATTTTGGATAGGCAAGTTATGGAGTCCTATAAGCCAACAGATCCGTGGCAATGTAACGAAAAGCAGCTACCGGTCCTCCGCTCTTCCAGTAGCTTTGTCTTCTTCCGTCCGTAATTGACGCAATGACCCACCCTGCCATGAAATTACGAAATTGCGCGCACTACACGCCATGTGAAACGCTCCCAATGAAACCGAAGCTCACATAGTTATCCTCACAAGAGCATACATTTTTCCCCGTCTCCACATCTATGCGGAAAGTTCAACGGATATGATACCGTGTTGTCGCGAATTGTTCCGACGGTCGCATCAAGTGTTCGTCAGCCATTCTCCACACCCCTTGGTCGTACACCTCGTTCTCCAACTCATCGTGACGTATATTATATTGCGCCACGTGTACAAATAACTCCGCTTGGTATACACTCGACTCTAGTTACGCGAAACGTAGTGGACCCAGTCGTAGCCCAAAGTACTCGAGAGCGTACATGTCGCCAAGTGCACCCGAGACGGAAAATTATGGTACCCGGGGGTCAAATGAGAGTACCACGCATCAGAATCTCCCGTATCTAAAATATGTACAGGTACGTAGGTAGCTCGCGTGAATTTGCGCGGTATTTCGACCAAAGTTCATAGCTACACTTTGGCTCCAGGATCATAATGTCCTCTCTTTGATGATTAGTTATAACGGCAAATTTCGTTATCATCGACATGATAAATTGGTCGGTGGTCGCGTACCATCTGTGTCCTTCATGACTCATGTTTGTTCCGCAAATTATGCGTTCCTAAATTCTGAGAACGTTCGATCGACCTTTGTCCAATATGCTTTTAAGGATGTTGAATCCCAAATCGCAAATGATGATAAAATTCTGAAAATTTGGTATGTTTTCGTATGAAGTATTTCAGAGGTCGTGTAAAAATTTCACGACAATTAGGAAGCTCGTTATTGAACAATTAACATTCACAAATTAAATGTTGTCTTATGGAAACTGATGTAACTTTGCGATAAGTTTTTTTTTTGACCTCTCAATTTTATAATATCTACAATATACTGAAAGCAACGGAAACAAAACGAAGTTTATTGATACATTTTTTAAATTTCTTTTAAAAATTGTTCTTAACAAAATGTTAATTTTTTAATAACGAGTTTCCTAATCGTCGTGAAATTTTAACACGACCTCTTAAATACTTCATACAGAAACATACCAAATTTTCAGAAATTTCTGATCATTTTTTATTTCAACCCTTAAGGAGGTTGAAGTAATGATGATAGAATTCGGAAAATTTGGTATGTTTTTACATGAAGTATTCAGGAGGTCGTGTAAAAATTTCATGACGATTAAGAAGCTATTCATTGAACAATTAACATTAACATGTTTCATAGGGACTCAACATCCTTAATGAGCTGCAACGACGAAAAATCGTTTCACCGAAACGGCCCCGGAACTTTTTCGTGCCCATAGCTTCGTCTGGTTTCGAGAGGAAATTTCTGAACGTTTTGGAATTCCTTCGAGACGACAGGTACAATTTCAGAATTGCCAGTGTCAGTGAATTGCGACTCGTATTTCGGCTGTCGAGAAACGACGAACCGAGGCACCACAGCTCATGGGACTTTAACTTTAAAAACGAGAAACGCTTCCAATGATTGTATCCCGGCAGCGAGAAAGAAGTTTTGATGGAACTTTTTTACGAGAAAAAAAAACTGAAATACGTCAACTTCGAGTGACGAACGCCGAAATTCCCGTTTGGTTTTGTCATTTGGCGTGAAAGTGGCGTCGATAAAATTTGCCACGATTTGACCAAAGCTCTCTCCCTCGCTGTTTATTCCGCAAGGCCTTTAATTACGCGCGAAAACTGAGCGACGTATCGACCGATTGCGCTTCAGCGGAGTGCAAATAAAAAGTATATTGACGTTTTTTTAACGAGTGGAATTAAAACAAAAGTTGAACTGGAAATTGGGAACTTTGGAATGGCGTACTCTCGGAAATTTGCAGTGAATTTGAGTTTGTTGGGTTTGCCTGGGTTGGAAGGTTAGGCTTCTCGTTTAAGGATGCATTGCCCGTACATTCCCTACCAAAAGTGAGTTCGAGCGAGAATTTTAATTACTTTGCGATAACATTGAAATCTGGAAAAAATCAACCGTATTGAAGATGCTAAGAACATTGGTTTTGAATAATAAGAATGCAAAAAATTTACAAGTAAATTGTTTGAACAAAAATTTGTTCAGAAATCCCCAGTAAACTTGAGTTTTTGTGACATTAAATGAATTATGATATTTTTCTGAATACATATTTATGATCCTTTAAAGAATTTTCTCTCTATTTTGAAAATGCCGTTTTTGGAATTTTCAGAGGCTCTGACCTATGACACTGTTCGTTCAATACCCCGGACACTTCTTGGATTCAATATCGAACATTGCTGCGAAAACATATCGAAAATTTGTGACTCTTCAGCCATTTTTTTTAATTGAAAAAATTTAAACGAAAATAGAAAGAAAATACGAAAAAATCTACGAATTCATTTTATAATATGAAAAAAGTAGTTCACCGGACATTTGTTGAACAATGTTTATTTCAACAATTTACTTATAACTATTTTGCATTATTATTGTCGGAAATTAATGTTCTTAGCATCTTCAATGTGGTTTATTTTGAAAAAAAATGTAATCTCATCGCAAAGGACTCGAAATTCTCGCCGAAACTCACTTTTGGTAGGGAATGTACGGGCAATACATCCTTAACGGCAAAATGCTCATAGGTGAAGCTTTGAAATAGTCGTATAGGTGACGCTTCAAAAGTTTTTCAAAAGTTTTTCAAAATTTGAGTTTGACGGTTTCTCTCCTCATTTAGAAGCAAAATCCTCACAGGTGAAACTTTGGGAATGAAATTTTCACGTATTTACAAATTTGAACAATGCTCCCTCCTTTTTGTCTCGCTGTTTATTCCATCCTTCGTTCTCTCGTACCTGAGGCGAAATTGCGCAGGTTCGTTTATCCGTAACACGTTTCGCATCTCTCTCCCTCGTTCTCCAACACACCGAGTCAGTTTAGCCCCGTTACGGGAAAATTGTGAAATTGCCTGCAATCAAGCGCCCAAACTACGCTACCCAGTTTGATACGAAAGTCTAGTTTATGTCTTTCGGGTCGCGAGAATTTACTCACTGGTAAAACGCGCTATACACGTATCGAGGTACATAGCGCAGTTGGCATCGAGTTGAACAGTGTCAATACACTGTGTAGGCGTGTACAGGTGTATTTCCCGAGTAAACCCGGGCACTTTCTTTCGGTATTATTTCCCCTCGCATTTTCATAAGCGCACGCAGCATGTTATGGCCGATTGAATGTGAATCCGATAAGCGATTTCGCACTTGGGAAAAGTTCCACGGCGCTTGGTTGCGCGCTAGCAAGTGCAAAAAAATTGCATTTCCCGTAACAATGTTGTTGCTCCAACGTCAAGACAATACTGTACAGCTGATGGAAAGCGTAGCCCATCGCTGGCGCGGTTCCAACTGGATCATACGGTTTCCCGTGTGAACTAACCCGCAACACCAAAAAAGCAGCCGCAAAAATCGGCCTTATTACAACCTGATCGGACCACCTATTTAACCTAGCTCGTGGCCCCACAATAGAAGAATTTTCATGATTTTTGCCTGTTCAAACGTGCGTAGGTTATCGATTTTTTTTTACTTTGGAAAGTATGGTTTTAAGTATCTTTTACAATTTTTGCATCCTTTATTATTTCTATAGATTTTGTTCAAATTTTAATCAGACCTTGTTCATATCATTATGCGTGTTTGAGTGAATTTTCAGAACAGTCGACTATTTAGATTGGGAGATAATGGGTTTTTCAAATTGCAACTTTCAACACGGCAGGGTCTGCATTGACTGAAAGTCAGGTCACATAATTCCTCGGACCAATCTATTGGGTTTATAAATTTTGAAAAAAAAGATGCTCTAATAGCAAACTAGTTAGGGAAAGAGTGAAAAAAGTTTGAATTGCCTTTCCTATTCAGTTTCGCTAAAAACGTCCAGTAAAGACAGAATAATTTTCCGTAAAAAATATTTGCCTCCTATAATAAGAAGACATATGGCAACACCGCAGAACGGTATTGTTCAATATTTCGAGAAAAAAAAATTATCGTGATCCTGAAATTAAAAACTTGTACCGTAAAAAAAAATATTTGCGTTATAAATATTAATACTTTATATTGTTCGTATTATATTATTATATATTATATAATATAAATTATATTATATTAATATTTTATATTGTTCGTATTATCTTCATTAACAAATAAAAGTGTTGGTTAATTCATAATTAATTACAAATTTGGTTCGATCAAAAATTACTTCCAAATAAATATTTGTGTTGCAGCATTATTTTGAATATGCCGCGCAAACTTACGTCATTGGATGCGTTGAACGATGCGATATTGCGATATTTCTTCGTATTAATAGGGGACAAATATTTTTTGCGGAAAATTATTCTGTCTAAATTTCAATGCAGACCCTGCAATGTTAAACGTTGCAATTTTAAAACCCGTTATCTCCCAATGTAAATAGCCGCCTGTTCGAAAATCTCACTCAAACATGCATAATGATATGAACAATGTCTGATGAAAATTTGAACAAAATCTATAGAAATCAGGAGCGCGCGCTCGGGAGGTTTCTACTTACTACGCGAAAGCGTGCAATTGTGCACCAATTTTTTACGCCGCAGATATTAGATATAGGACGTTGAAATTTGGTATGCTTACTAAGCGTTCTTTTCTGAACATGATAATGTTTTTTAACGTTTGACAAAACATGGTACTGGGAGTGGGAAGAGCCACGTATGTCAGTGCGCTGGTGATGATATTCTTCGAAGGTCCTAAGTCCTGAACAAGTGATTTGAAGCAAAAAAATCATATTTTTACTTCGTACAATATTGTGTATAAATCGAACTGGAGTGAAGAAGAAAAGTTGAAAAATAATAAAAATTGTGAGCGATCGATGGGAAATTTTAGTATTTTATCCAAAAAAATTTGTAGTTTTTTGTTCACAAAATGAAAACGTTTGAATATTTTTAGATAATCCTAGGTCATTTGATGAAAATGTTTGTTGTACACGCGCCTGCCAAATTTCATAACGATTGCTTATATAGGGCATGCAAAAGCACTTCCGCAAACTTGGAAAGCGTGGCTTAGAAAAAAACGCGTTTAAAATTAAACTGAAGTTCACGTGCAAATAAAATGAAAAGCTTCATACTTGCACCTAATCTGCTATACCAAGAACCAAGAGGAAGGTGTAGTACTTCCTCTTCTTCGAAAAGTACCCAAGCCAACAAAATTTTAAAAAATGTTGGCCTAACCAAGTAGAAACCTCCTCTGACAAAATATTGATTTTGGAAAAAAAATTGCCACAGTCCAAACTGAAAGCGCCTATTTTCGGTAAAAAAAAAAAGACAAAGCGCCCTATTTTCGTTGATAAAAAACCCTATGCGTCAAAAAAAAATACTCCGTTCAAGCACTGCTTCTTAGAAGATAAAAAAAGCGTGTAAAATTTAAAGTTGATCGGTGCAGTAATTGTTCAGATGTAATCACCGATCCTAGAAAAGTCATTTTGATACCCTATATACGCCCAAAACTTTAAGTTTCTCAGAGAATATTTTTGAAATGTCATCCTGTGAAAATCCGTCGAAAATCAAAAAAAAAAATTAAACAAAATGTCAACCAGCTTCAAATAAGCCCAACAATGCAATATTTTCGTGATTCTGCCCGAGAGAATAGATTTTCAATGGCATTCCCCAATGTCATACCTAACTGCCTTCGTGCACCCAATTGTCCATTCTCTCATGCCAAATATCACTCATTTCCTGAGTGGTGTTCAACGCTCCCGTAGTAAATTCCAGAACGAACTGACGTACCTTTTATTAGGTGACTGTAGTCTCGGGCCATTCTTCAGTTGAGGACGTTTGCGCGATCATGTCCGTATCGTCAAGTTTTTCGTCTCAAGGATCCCCACGAGGCTCTTAGAGCAGTTGATGCCGAAACGCCACGAGAAGAGACATCCTCTTTCTCCTCTCGCTCTTTTCTTCTACTCGTCTGCGTCTACCTTTATGCGTTTTTCATTCCCTTTTTTATCGTTGAGTGCACTCACTGCACGTCCATATAAATATATATACCCGGGTACGTATATTTATTTTTCCATATATATATCGGATGCTGGGTACTGGCAAGTCGGAGCACATAAAGGGTTGAAACGGCAACTTGGGGAAACAAATGAAAACGGTGCTCGACAGACGCGTGGCAATTTCTTACGCGCCACAGAGCCCAGATCACGTTGTAGGGACGGTGAAAAAGAAGAAGGAGAGGGATTGGTAAGGAAATGGTACAAACGTACAGGAATAGGAAGAGGATCAAGAGAAGCTGCTGAAGACAGTCTTATCGCAAAAACCCAAGTGTCGTGTATGTGGAAGTGTACGCAGAGGATATTTGTACGAAGGTAAATCGGACCTATCGCACGTCTTCACCAACTACTTACGCTCCGAGACCCCTTTATTTTTCCTCTCCTTTTATTATACTCCTCTCCTCCCAAACCTCCTGTCTTTTTCCGCTCTTTAGCCCCTCCTCTTCTTCGTTTTTTCGCTTCCATCTCAATCACGTAGCAGCTCCGCTCTCCGCTCTCAGTGCCCATTGAATCGTTAACGATATCGCCGGGAGAGAAGAAGACCAGCGCAGCCTCATGGATGGGGAACGAATCAAGGAACTCCCAGAGAGACGTGGATTTCCACGTGAGTTCGCAGTAGCCGAGGGAGGGGGGTGGCAGTAAAGGACAAGTCAGTCCCGAGAGACCGAGACTCTCGGAATCCTTTCAAGTCTTTTTTTCATCGATTACTTTGATTATTACTATTATACGTGGATGAATGTGTGAATGCAGTATACACAGATATTAGAACTCTAAGCTCTATCCTCCACTAACGAGTTCTGCCGAGTCATTATTGGGATATTTTTTTTTATCGTAATGGTAATATCTACAAAAATGAGGTATTGAAAAAAGTGTCTATTATCAAAAAAATCAAACGGATTTCGTATGTATTATGTACGTTTATGCCTATGACTGTGTGATGGAATTTCCGAAATATCGAACTTCAAAAAATGGCGCGTGTTCAAAGTGAGAATCTTGATTTTTGCGAAAAAAATTGGCATTTTTCGTTCATCAAATCAAAAATATATATCGAGGAAAAAATCCGGTAATTCTTTAGATAAGCGACTTTTCCGAAAAATGAGCGTAACATTTTTTTTGTTGTATATTCTCATTTGTTGGATTATAATTTATGATATTCAGTGGAGGGAAGGTGAAAACCATCAAAGTGTTAAAAAATGCCCTATCTTATCACGTGTATCCGCGAACTTCAAAACCCCATAACTCTTTAAGGGGGAATGAATTTCAGCTTCCTCCGACTGAACATCATCATTTGCAACCCAAAAAACGAGAGAATAGCAAAATAAGTAATTTTAGCCCCTTTTTCGGAAAAGTCACTTATCCAAACAATTACCAAAAATCCATTAATCGAATACTAGATTGTTATATCTAGCAAAAGCCCTAGAAAATTTCCAATTGCTAATCGCCTTTGAAAACGTACTTCCAAGGACAAAGCGCTTAAAGTTTTGAACGACGTTCCGAGCGTTCCAACGGGCACCAACATAACCTATATAAATCTGTCGATGTTTCTCCGATCACCTTGAAATTTCGAGGGAGCATTTATATAGCGATATATTGTCAAAATACACTGATTTTGAAAAAAATTGGTTGTTCAACTTTTACAACTGGCCGCAACCCCTTGATAAAATATTTATCTATACAGACCAAGATTCAGTTTACTTTTGCGCTTCAAATTTCGTCGAGAAGTCAAGTTTTCTTCACTCACTGCGTGACTTACTTTTTCCTGGGCACGGCTACATGCAAATGGACGGTTCTTGAGGCCACCAGACTCTGCTCCAGTTTCTCGCGTGTACATCATATTTCTACGTAGCGCGCCGAAGGGAATCGTGAGATACGAGAATAGTGCGAAAAAGAATTCCATAAGCAAATTCGAAAAAATTGATATCTCTCATCCTCCACGTGCTTTACATGACTAAACCAGTCACGTGTTTCCTATAAATTCCATCCGATCCACTGCTGTGAATTTCTCATTTTTTTTTTTCATCCACGAACACGTCACTTTTTCACGACTTCGAAAAGTTTCCTCGTGTCGCGTATTTCAGGTAGACCCATTCGGTGGAAAAGTCCGTTTTGGATTTTTCTTCAATGAGGAATAGAAAGCAATGGCCCGCGTATTATTTTCTTCGCTAGCTAAGAATGTTTTCGCGCGCTTTTTTTGCTCCGTTGTTGAAATCGGAGGGTATTGAGGATCACGAAAAATGTCGAAAGAAATGCCAGATCCGCGAGTGAGTTAATTCGCTAATTCCCGAGTACTTTCTCTTCCACTTTAACTCGATCTCCCTTATACTGGAGAAGCAAGAGCGGAACTCATAAGCACAATTGATCGCAAGACCGTGCCAAAAAGAGCCAGCGTTAACCTGTGTACACTCTCGATTCGCTGCACCTAAAGCAGAGGAAGAGAGGGAGGGAGAGAGAGAGAGAGGGCCGTGTGAAAAGAACAAGAGAGAGAGAGACAGAGAGATGCAACGGTTTTACTAATACTCCACTCACCAACACGTGTTTGCGATAAATTCATTTTCGCACGGAGCGTAAATCTGCGGCAACCCCCACGGCTCGTTCTGCCCCGTGCAGAAACTAGTGCAGCAGTCCGTATACGTATTTGCATCTGTGCACCAGGGCCGGACTTAAGGATGTTGAGTCCCAAATCGCAAATGATGATAAAATTCTGAAAATTTGGTATGTTTTTGTATGAAGTATTTCAGAGGTCGTGTAAAAATTTCACGACAATTAGGAAGCTCGTTATTGAACAATTAACATTCACAAATTAAATGTTGTTTTATGGAAATTGATGTAACTTTGCGATAAGTTTTTTTTTGACCTCTCAATTTTATAATATCTACAATATACTGAAAGCAACGGAAACAAAACGAAGTTTATTGATAAATTTTTTTTTATTTCTTTTGAAAATTGTTCTTAACAAAATGTTAATTTTTTAATAACGAGCTTCCTAATCGTCGTGAAATTTTAACACGACCTCTTAAATACTTCATACAAAAACATACCAAATTTTCAGAATTTTCTTATCATTTTTTATTTCAACCCTTAAGGAGGTTGAAGTAATGATGATAGAATTCTGAAAATTTGGTATGTTTTTACATGAAGTATTCGGGAGGTCGTGTAAAAATTTCATGACGATTAAGAAGCTATTTATTGAACAATTAACATTAACATGTTTCATAGGGACTCAACATCCTTAAGGGGACCAACAGGAGCTGCAGCCTCGCAGCCTAGATTCAATTTTTTGGGGCCATATTGGAATTCCGAACTTTGAATTTTGAAAACTTGAATGTTGAAAACTCCGAAGGAATACTACGCCGAAAGATCCCAAACTCCCAAAGAATCTTACCCGAAGGACCAAAACTCCGAAAATCTCAACAACATCAAAATAATTCGGCTATGGAATTTTGAAAAGTTTCAAAATTTTCAATCAAACGAACTATTTCAAGAATTTTTTTCATTAGGAAGTTATTTGGCGTCAATTTTGAAATCTGTCTAGAGAATTTTGAAATTTTTCTAGACAATTTTGTACGTTCTACATCACTTACAGACAACTGTGTAGACTTCCACTGGCATGATCTTTACGAAACTTGTTATTTCGGAACATTAAAATTAGTAATTGTAAACCGTTGGAGCATTCAAAGTTCGGAATTTTAAGCTGACCCGAATTGTTTTGGTAACATTTGCTGACGACTGGTATATGCAGCACTCGGTGAAAAAAAAATCACGCCGGAGGTCTGACGAAATAAGGTCAAACTTTTTGGATTTTTTTAAATTACATTTTAAAGCTTATTGCTGTAAAAAAAATAATAAAAAAAACACCAAGCACGACGAATTCTCTGAAAAACAATATATTCCATGATTACAATTTTTGAATGTCGCGTTGATTGAGTCGACCATTATTTTTTTCAAATTTGGCAGTGTATCCGGCAAAAATGATTATTTTTTTAATCACATTGTTTTTTACATCCGGTAAAAACGCCAATAAAAATTTTAGTACTCAGAATCAGACCCTAAGATCGGCCAATATATGCTATTAATCTCAAAATAGTTTACCTTACAATTGTATAGCAAATGTAAAATGGTGGGAAAAATGGAAATGGAATAAGGCGCATACGTAAAGGGGGAACGACCCCGTAGGATGGAACTATAAAGGCCAAAATACGAAAGAAAGGGGACAAATAAAAAGGGAAAAAAGCGTTTGAATCTGTACATCCAACCCATGTGTAGTGTAGTGTACGTAACTACACTATATCACACGATAAAGTATATAATTGCAACATTGAAATGCAACGAAAATTAATGATTCATAATCCCTCAATTTTTTGGAAATTTAGCATTATAAAATTTTTCGCATTATTAACATTATTAGAAATTTACCATTATTGAACATTTAAAAAGCAAATTTATTGGTATTAGAAATTCGCGACTTAATTTTCTTTTAATCTTTAGATAATGATACAAATACAGAAGATATTTTTTAAACCGATCAATTCTCACGATGCAAACTTCAACCTCATATTCAAGCGCACTAAAAATGAATTCATTCACACGAAAAAAAAAGTGGAAAAACCACTATAACTGTAGTCGAATTTAGCTGATGTCAGAAAACGTCTTCTTCCTTAGCGTCAAATAATGTACGTACTTTGCAAGCATCTCGCTTTGGGGCAATAAATTCTTTAAACCCCTTAAAAAAATGTCATCTTCGAAAAATAATCAGGGGCCTCCCACTTCTTCGATGAGCCGGGGCCTCCACATCTTCAAATTCGGCCCTGCTGTGTACGTTCATCTGCACACCTACGTACAAACACACGTGTGCCTCAATAGCTGATTGTCAGGAGGGCGGTATTCACGTGAATTGACGCGTCGCAAATGGGGCTGGCAGCGACCTTCTGATCCCCAGACCAGTATATAGGCAAATATATATTTGTCCGTAATATAGGCACGTATATATCTATATGTGCTATAGTGCATCTGCATCGCACTGCATCGTCGCACCGCCAGTTTTTGCACGTTCTACATAACCTCGCAATCCTTATATATCACACGTATACGAATGAAGGAATCCCCCCAGTTCTCCTGTATAGTTGGCTCTGTAATTGTAGGAGAACCTCTGCACTCTTGCGTACTGGAGAGTTATGAACCGAGGGTTGTATTCAGGCGCAGATATCCACAAGAATGGATCGCCATGGAAAAACGAACGGGTGCGAAGAGAGCGCGTTCGTACACCTTAAATAAAAGATTCTCTTACCTTTAATCGATATAATACCCACGCTCGGTACAAGGGAGACACAATAAAGTGAACGAGGGTAGGAAAAAAAAGGTCTTGAAGTTTGCATCGTGGAAATGCAACGAGAATTTTTTTTATATCTTTATTCCCGCATTCTTATGACTGTACAAAAGTTTTCTTCCGACAGATTTCAATACAATATCTCAAAATAGACGAATTGAAAAAGTATCGGGGGATTTTCGCCACGAAGATTTGCCAACAGAAAGTCGAGCAGTTGAAAGATGATAAGTTGCATGCTGATAAGATGAATGCAATATTGCATCACTGCATACCAATGATGCATACTTCAATCTCGGATAAGAAATGATAGCGATGAAATTTGCAGTTTTACTGGACTCCTGTTAAATAGCTGTTTTTAGGAATCGATCAGGGACAGTTGTTCGAATTTTAAAGCAATTATAGCATCCTATACTAGTAAATGGACAGAAGAATATTTAGTGCAATTTATCGCCTATCGTAATGTATCACTTGATACGACTTTTACGAAGCCTCCTTTTTTCCTTGATGGAATCCTCAAAACAGCTTTGTATTCAGGATATTCATGCGAAGAGCTGTACCCTTGGCCTTTACAGAATTGAGGAGCAAAAACAATCGTTGGATTGCAACGAAAATTAATTCATTTTAACTGCTCAATTTTTTTACCCATTGAGGGTGGAAAATCTCTCAAATGGTTTGAGGTATTTTTAGCAGAGATTTATTACCTCAATTCGCAAATAAAAGGCTTTGGACACTGAGAAAACTAATGAAAATGGATTGAATTGCATTCTAACGATGCAAACTATAAACGTCATCAAATGTATTTGATGACGTTTTGATGATGATTCAACGACGTCTAACATTGAAGGACTGAACATCAACGAGATGAAAATCTCGGCTATTTTTATGACACTTTTCGACGACTTTACTTCTGTCTCTCATTCGGACATCTCGCACACCTGTCTAGACCGCTCGGCGTCACAGAAAGGCCGCCCTCGACAACCTCTCAGCGCATTTCAAGTTCTCTTGCCGTCCACGAAATTGTGGTGGTTTTGCACAATAGTAAGATTGACAATGTTGTGATAGCTCACACGAAACGTCGATCTTACGTGCACCTATGAATTGAATACGACCGTTGCACGCGCTCGATCAAACGTACGCTCGCAACTGCATAGCCCTCTGTATACATATGTGGAACGAAACGCTCCAATGCATTCTATGTACAATATATACGTATCGGAGTCGGTAGCTCTGCTGTGTACGTATATACAGAAATATTCAATTGTTTACTAAAGTAGTAGATATTCGCCAAAAGTGAAAAATTACCTCATTAGGGGTCTCGCTTATCAACTTCCTTCCCTCTTTCCTTCCTTCGTCGCTTCGTAATCATTACAATTAACTGAGGGTTAACAAATTCCTGTAATGGACCTGACAGACTGGCCGTAATTCATGCGATGATTGACGGTAATCGTCGGGGCTGCTCCTTCACTAATGAAAAATCAAAAAGAACTGTAACTTAAAACCGCAGGATGAGATATTGTCTTGAGGTTTCTAATTGATGACGTCCAATACCCTCAAATCCAATTGATCGATTCTCCCATAATTTATTTATATGATGATTAACGCTTATCATCACGGTTGTTGCTTTTCCAAAGGAAAACAAAAAAGAACTGTAACTTAAAACGTCAGTATAAGATATTGTCTTGAGGTTTCCAATTGATGACTCATCCAATACCCTCAAATCCAATTTATCCATTTTCTAATCATTTGGTAATGCGATGATTAATCGAAGTTTCTTTTTGACCGAACGAAAATTCAAAAGAGCTGTCACTCAAAACCTCAAGACAAGATATTGTCTTGAGGTTTGTTCACGACAATCATCGAATTTTTTTTTGACCGTAGGAAAATAGAAAAGAACCGCTACTCAAAACCTCAGGACAAGATATTGTCTTGAGGTTCCGAGTCGATGAGTTGAGTCGATGATCCAATACCCTCAAATTCAATTTATCCCTTCATATGATGATTAACGGTAATTCAATTGATGCTCTAACGGTAAGATTTCCAATTGATGACTCATCCAATACCCTCAATATCCGATTTACTCATTCTCCGATCATTTACTTCTTTATAATCGAATAGATGTGGACATCGAGCATTAAAGAAGAAAATTTTCGTCAGGCTTCACTGTGAACTGGGAAATAAATAAAATTAAATATTCATACTCGATGACAGTATTGATGACGCTGGTCCTTTCCGGCGTCGCCTTCAGACAGTCATCAGCTCCTCCTCTCCCATATTCTGGCGTTATCTTCGCGCGGGAATATTTTTTCTGCGTACCTTTGGAACTTTTTTACAGCACTCTCTATCCGCTGCTTTTGACCGTTGCGTTGGAAAACTGTTTGCCTTGAGGCAGCAAATTTAGACCAGTTTCTCCACCTGGGTCTAGACTCAGATCCTTCAACCAGAGCACATCGACGTCTCTTTCTCGTTCGTTTGACCTTTTTACTTTTCGACATACTTTTCTCCGCACTCTGACATCTTTTTCCTCTCGCTCGAGCAATTGGTCACCTAAGCGGACGACGAGAGAAGAACAGTTATCGGCACACTTCTGTCGCCCTCTGCCTGAGGTAGTTCGTGGCAAAAAAAAAACGTCAATGACTCGGGACCAATCGTACGTGGCGCGCGTTTTCCTCTCTCGCTCGTTTTGTGCATCGAGTACTGATGCCCAAGGGAACACGATAAGTCGTCTTGAGTCCTCGTCGTTGCTACTGACGACGAACACGACGCAGGAAGCTCTCCGCCGAGTCATTAGCGAATCGGCGCAAATCGACAATGAGAATTGCCGCTCGGATGAATCGTTGAATGAAAATAGTTGGAGGATAAAAATTGGAGTGAATGCGGGGGAGGGAAATGGATACCGAAGAGAGACGATGAGCTTCGCTTGAGACGAAGCTGAATAAACGGCCGTTTTTTTTTCTTCCTCGCTTCCTTCCATTTCCTTTTTCTAATATCCGTGACGAAAAAAAAAATCGCAAATATCCTCAAAACGTGCTCCGACGACGTCTTCGTATTACTTTTCCTTTTATCATTCGTATTCCTCCTCGCTTAAAGAAATATATTTTTTGTCGTGTGAATTATAAAAAAAAAAAGGTCTGGAACATACTATTCTCCGATAATTCACTGAGAATAGGACGAAGGACCTGTTTCCTAACGTCCTATGAATAGCTGGTTCCTCCTCAAGTATATTCGCCATTTTACCGTCTCCGTACGGATGCTTCCACCTGTAACTTCTCGTTATGACCTCCTACCAATGCCCGTCATAAAGTATACGATTGCCAAATGGCAACGGTCAGGCCACGGTTGTTAGTTCGGTGGTAAACGCGAATGAACGCAGGCACTCAAGATGGAGAGGGTTCGGGTCCAGATGAAGCCGTCGAGAGCCCCAGGACTAACGTTAGTTTCAAGTTTGGTGGCTGCCTCGTCTGCTATACACGAGTACGGAGCAGCAGCAGCCGGAGAACTCCGGACGTACCGTTATACGACCCCATACGACCTACATTCGTTTACGCCTTTGGGACCATTTGACGCATGTACACACTTTCTTAATAGCTCATACGACGTGTGTAGGATGCGGATGGTATATACGTATGGAAAGGTAACTTCTTGAACGCTTCTGACTGCTAGGACTGCCGTTCAATGGCAGCCAATTAGCCTCGTGGAAAGCTCGTTATCTTCTGAATACTTAGACTTTGGATTGGTGGAAGCATTTTTCTATCAAAGTCATTGCTAGGTACGTTCTGGCCCACAAACAATCCTGATTCGAGAACGAAATTTGGAGGGCTCTGAAACAACCAGATGTGCCTCTCAGCCAACATTAAAACGGGTTCCAAAAATTCTTTTCTCATTTATATCGAGGGATCTTCTCACTTTAGACGCTAAAAAGGCTATTTTCATGAATTTTTGTGATCGGTTTATAATATAGATATTGATATAAAAGTTGTCACACTTAATAAATACGCTACGATCTTTATGAAATTTTAACCACATATATTTATTACAACTACAGCTATAGCGCATATCAAGGATTTTTTACATTTTGGTATTTACTTTTTTGCCAAAAACTGCCAAAAAAAGACGTTTTTTTTTGCGAAAAATATCCGCCATTTCGATATTTTTGCATATATCAAAAATCGTATGATATGCGCTATAGTTATTAACATACTGAACCTAAAACCATTTGATTTTTTTATTTCGGATGATTCATCTCGGAAATTTCATCAACAGCGCAGACCTATCATTTTTTAGGACATTATTTTAACTACCATTTTCGTCTATACATATAAACGAAACCTATAAATAGTGACTTAATATATAATATATATTAATTAATATTTAAATAGTGACATAAATAAATAATTTTTTCAAATTTATTTCGAAAGTATATTTATCAAGTTGACTTTTTAACTTTAGCTTATTAACTTTTATATGTATATCTATAATATAAAACTATCCAAAAAAATCATGAAAATACCCTGCTTATTAGCGTCTAAAGCGAGAAGACCCCTTAATTCTCAACAGATTTAATTCTGAAAATTGACACAAGATTCAAGTACTGTACAAATTATAGCAGTATAGGTTAACACGCTAAGTTCTTGTTTTTACGGAATGCGATTTTCAATTTGATTCACATTGAACAAAAAATGAAGCATATTTTCGCGTTATCATTGTAGCGCAGCCGGATCTGTGGTTCGTAAATTCTGCATATCGTCTTACGCAATCACGACGATATTTTATGTGCCTTCACCCTGGTCCGGCGAGTGCCACGATTCTCCAGAAGAACGGTACACTGCATTGGCCGGTCGATCGGTAAATCAACGAGAAAATGTTTTACATTGGTATTCCAGCACTCTTGGCGCAATCGTGCTTGAAGCACGCGTGTGACCTTTTTTTTGTGCATATCTAATCGAAATCGGTAAACGGCACTCTTTGGAACATTTCCTCTAACCTTTGTTCAGAAATTTCGCGCCAATAAATAGCAACCTGACGAAACTTTCGATAACCAAAAAAATGGAATATTCAGCAGGAATTATCTACAAAGGTCACATAGCCCTGAGAAATAATTGCCCAGTATTTTCGAATAAAAGGTTCGTTCTTTCGCGACATTTATTGAGCCTACGTTGAAAAACAAAAAGGGGTTTCGAAAAACTTGTGAACGGATCTAACTTTTCATCAGACTAGCCCTTGTGCTTCAACCGGTCCATCAAACATTTTGCTCAAAAAACAGTGAGTGATGAAAAGAGGGAATGGAAGAAGTTGAATAAAGGAAATACCAAGCTTTGACGTTCTATAGAGCCGCGTGTGGATGACTCCCTTCAGCGAGATACAAAAATATCGACTCTTCTATCGCGTTGTCCAATCCCTTCTTGAAAAACTCATTTTGAACTTTCCGCTATGCAGGACTGCGTGACTTCAATCACTGAAGAATATATATATATATAGTGCGTAAATATATGCGATTGAAATCATTCCTGGACATATCCTCCATCTTATCTTTTTTTTCTCTCAACCTCGGTACGATCCGTAGATATCCAACTTTCTACTCTTGATACAATACGTCCTGATCGATTCCGAGGAGCTCGATGAAAAGCTCCGTTTTGCAATTTGGCAGGTTCTCTCTCCCAGTGTACACAGGATTTTTGCGGTCCACCGAATGACTGAAAGGAGGAATTCTTTTGTGTGGAGTTTCACAGAAGTAGCCGTAATTCAATGGAAAATAGTTCAATATGGATTCGAAAATATACCCGAAGATAGTGGAACCATCAGAGTCCCCGTTATTGGTGGCCCGGGGGTTTCTCTATGTGGAATTATGACTTGTTACGAAAATACATTAATTGCACGTGAAACTTTTTCTCCTCAACGTAGTTTTGAATTATAGTTCTTCATTCTATTAACCTTGCGTTGATACACTTGATCATATTGACCCGGACGAATTTTAAATAAAATGCTCACTTTGCTAAAATTGAAATTGTTCAATAATTGTAATAATTGGGCATTTTTATATAACTTTGATAAAAGAACATTTTCCATGATGGGACTAATTGAAAATATTTAATAATTGCAATTATCGGAAAAAATCAATAATTGTAATAATTGAACATTTTCAATACTTGTAATAATTGAAATTTTGCAATATTTATTACAATTTAATTGTTGCAAGAATCCAAACGAATTTCAATAATTGTAATAATTGAAAATTCGAATACTTGTAATAATTGCAAGTCTTTGATATTGACAATAATTGAATTGTAACTTAACTATTGTAAAAATTATTTAATTACAATTTAATTGCTGTGAAAATTATTTCCAACGATTAAATTGCTGTAAGCTTTATTTCCGACAAATCAATAGTTGGAAATAATTTTTTACGATACACAGCAATTTAATTTCATCTTTTCCCAATTTCCATAATCTTCGTATTAAAAAGTATTACTTCGTATTAAGTAACGTACGAAGTATACTTCGTATTAAGAATTCGTATTAAGAAGTGTTAAAAGTGTATTCTGATTTTCTTAAATGCCAACCGACCGAAGCTTCGTCGTATCGATCCGGGTCCAATTGACCCTGTCTGTTAAAATCGTGGCCAGAGATGTTAACGAAAGGTTGATTTTCGAATCATAACGTCTCCACGGTCTAATTCGAACGCGTTGAAAATCATATATTCTGACTAGAATAACTATGACTCATTGGACTTACAATGAATTATTTTACACCTAAAAATTCTTACCACAAAGCTAAACTTTCGTAAAAATGGCTCATTGCTTCCTAATAGAGACGAATGTTACCAATGATTTCGATCATTGATAAATATTGTCCGAAAGTACAATTTTGATAAATATTAAGTTGGAACCACCAAAGTATTTTTCCTTCCATGAAAATAATTCTTTCGCTCATCACGAACGTACATCAGAGACCGTATATAGCGCAGAAGCAGTCCCATCGTGTTGGACGATATCGCGGCCACTTCCTACGTTACAGGGTTCGGTGGATCTACGACCAAAGAGGAGAAATGTAAGGGAGAGGTCGAGCTTCAAGGCAGTTAGCTGCCCCGTTCGGGAAATATATAGCGCAAGTCCGCGTACATCTATACTGAGGCAGTGGAGAAAAGCTCCGTCCTGGAGACATATATATCGCTCATTTGAGGAGGCACCGCAAGCACCCAGGCTCCATTCTTTGAAAACAAAAGACTTTCGTTTGCGAGCTTGGTAAAAAGTTGTTCTGGACTGTCCAAAAATAAGCCAATCATTTATGCATCATGGGTGATGAGGAAAATCCAGTCATTGATGATTCATTGGTGATAAGGAAAATCTAATCATCGATACCTCATTAGTGTGAGAAAAATCCAATCATTGATGCCTCATTGGTGATGAGAAAAACAATACCTCGTAATGGGATTGTTCGGGTTTGTTTAGGTTTGTTTTGGATCACTAATGAGGTATCATCGATACCTCATTAGTGATAAAGAAAACAATACCTTTACGGAGGCAACGTAAGCAGCCGGACTCAAGTCTTTAAAAACAGAAAACTTTCGTCCGCGAGCTTGGTGAAGAGTTCTAGATTGCCCAAAAGTAAGCCAATAATTGATATCTCAAGAGTGATGAGGAAAACCCAATCGTTGATACCTTGTTGGTGATAAGGAAAATCTACCCATCGATACCTCATTAGTGTGAGAAAAATCCCATCATTGATACCGCATTGGGGATGAGAAAAATCCAATCATTGATACCTCATTGGTGATGAGAAAAATTCAATCATTGATACGTCATTGGTGACGAGAAAAATCCAATCATCGATACCTCATTGGTGATGAAAAAATCCAATCATTGATAGCTCATTAATAATTAGGAAAACAATACCTCGTGAAGAATTTGTTTGGGTTTGATTTGGATTCATCTGGGTACGATTGGGTTTGTTTTCGCTACCTCAATGACGTCGCATTAGTGATGAAGAATAAAACACCTCCCAATGACTTTGTTCGGGTTTTGTTTGGGTTTGTTTTGCCAGTGTTTGGGTTTGGTTGGGCTTTTCTATGCCACCTAATGGATTTTCAGTAAATCGATATACAAATCTGACATCAATATTTATTCTGATGTGCACTTTGACTGCGCACACGGTGGAAGCGACAAGACGCCGGGAAAGGTGGCGCCGATCCGGTGATATCGTCTTACGCCACGAGGTTGATCCTCGTGAGACACTTTCGGATCCACGGGCGTCTTCTCTCCACATGCTGAGCTAGGTGATGGCTGAGAAAGATTTACAGAGGAAAAAGTAAGAGAGATAGAGAGAGAGAGAGATAAATACAGAAATGAACACAGCTGGTTTCGCGTTTCTTCTTCGCGCTCCCAACGAAAATTCTGCGTGCCTTTCTCGGTACAAAGAATGGCAGTCCACGATGGGAGATGAAATCGCTCCCGGTCCCATTTTGCGACCGACACTTTGATATTTTATGCGCTATAAAGAGGGCATCCACATCGAGCTTCTCATTTCTATCCGATATTCTCTTCTTTTCGTTTATCCTCACCCTTTTTGCCGGCCCGCATACCCCAACGGCGAGAGCTTATCGTCCGGCTATGGACGAGACTATAAACGTTGTGAAAAAAGGACGATAACATCGACGATACCCATAAAGAATGGCCCTAGGTGTTAATTTTTCTCTGCCGGAGAGGAAAATCCAGCTCCTCTAGTACCTCCACCTCCATATTTTACATGCAAAGAAATAAACGACGCGAGATGTCCTCGGCAGGGTGGAGAATGTTGCTCTGCTGGTGAAGACAAAGCTGGAGGCTTCTCCATTTGCTCTGGCAGTTGGGGTTTGTCGCGGAATTATTGTGACGTTGTAACAATTGTTATTAAAACGATGCATCGATGGGATTCAACGGGTTTCCTTCATTTTTTAATTTATTTATCTTCATCGGTATCTTTTTATGCGAGTTGACGTAATAAATTTCCGATGAGGATGCCTGACGCCGTTTGACGGATTCCTAATGCTTAAATAAGAGACAAAAATGTATATGGCAGTCGAAAAGAATGATTTTTTTGTTGAATTCCAACGATCCAACGATTTTTTTCTTCCATTTTTTTATCATTATCATTATACAAAACCTCTTTTTGCTAATTGAAGTCATGAATTTCCAATGAGTATTCGCCAAGATGTTTGAGGGATTCTCAAATCTCAAATGAGAAAAAAAAAGATTTAGCCATTGAAAAGAATGAATTTTTGTCGAATGTCAACGATCGAACGGTTTTTTTTTCATTTCTTTATTTTGATTATCATCCAGAACTTTTTTTGCGAATCCACATCATGAATCTCTTATAATAATCCGTGAAAACACTTGAGGGATTCGCAAAGCTTGAATAAGAAACAAAATGAGACAAATAAAAAATTAATTTTCATTTTATTCCAACCATGCAGCGATCTTTTTCATTTCTCCATTTTCATCATTATCTCAAGCCTTTTTTGCGAATCGAAGGGCCCAATCTCCAATAAAAATACATGCGAACGTTTGAGTGACTTCCAACCCTCAATCGACAAAAAAATGAATCAAATTAAAATCAAAGGTAAAAAAAGAACGTAACCCTCAAATACGTGCATTATCGAATTTTCTCCTGCTCCTCAACCCGATTGGCTCCCTCAGGCCACGGTTGCAAAAAATTTTATCGTGGGAATTCCTTGCATTATTTTTTCTCCAGTCGAAAAACTCAAAGTTGTTTCGTTTCTCAAGCCTTTCGATTGGCAGTCACGTTTTTATCAATTAGTTAGTGTATTCTGCATGGCCCCAAAAGCTAACTCGATGTTCATCGTTAATAGGAAAGTTTGTAACAAAGTTTTGTTGATCTTGCTAGTGCTTCGTTAATTAGGAGTAGCCGTATATACCGTTCCATATTAGATCAAGCCTACCTGATAGAATGGAAATCGCTCGAATGTGCGGAATACTCGTATATTATTCACGAGGACACAATATTATTGTTGGCTCGGTAGTTGGCAGAGAACAGTGCTACATAAAACATAATGGGATCCACGGGCGGTGTATGGTATATAATAGCAACGGCGAAATATACCTATATAACATTGAATTATACGGATGTAATCGTATTCAAGTTACGTGGGATAAAGAAGCTCTCGTAGCCGGCGTATACCTGTACGTACCCTCAATTTCAACTCTCTTCAACCTAAACGAATCTGCATTCATTTTTTTCACCCCTTCCCCTCTACCGAAACCCGTGCTCGTCTTCTCCCACGGCGAATTATACATTTTCCTTATAATCCATTGTCGCAGCACTATAGTCGGTGCTATATACTCGTGGCAATTTTTTACCTTAATGGATGTACGCGTATAATAACGCCACGAATATGACGTACACATCGTGCACTTTAAATTTGTGTCGAGTTCCCGTAGCAATGCTTCCCTCATTTGTACCTGAACATACATTCAACCAGGTGAATGAACGATTGGCGAAATGGAAAACAGCCGTTTCCTCGTGTCGACAAAGATCACAAACAGACAAATTGTCACTCGCTTTCAATATTATTAATTGAATTATTATTTCATAATTTTATTCTTTAATATTATCGGTGATAGTAAATCTAGGGTTAATTGATGATACTATTATTTATCATTATTGAATATTGAATATCATCGAAGGGGATTAAATAAATATAAAATATATTAATATTATTGTTATCTATTATCGTTCAATATTGAATATTGGATGTCATTGAACTCGGACAATAATGATTAAACTATTCATTTATATTCTATTCAATATTTAATAATAATGAATAATCATTTTATGGTTATTTGTCATTATTAAATGTTAAATATAATATAAATGAATTATATATAAGGGAATACATATTAATAATGTTATTGTTATTTATTATTATTAAATATCACTTATTAGATTCGTTCAACTAGGGTAACAATAATATTATTAATCTAGATTATATTTATTTTATCCATGTTATTTTATATTTTATATTTAATAATAACAAATAATAACATTATTATTTGTCATTATTTAATATTGAATATCCGGTGTCATTAAACTAGGATAATAATAATAATAATATTGCATATTTCTATTCGTTAATGTCCATTAATTTACATTGATATTACTATTATTATTATCCTAGTTCACTGACATCTGTCGTAAATACATTGTGCTTTAGTGGTTTGACGGGTTACCCCCACTTGTAGCGCAAAAAAAGGCCTTTTTCATGATTTTTTTTAAAGAAAACTACAAAACTTTTTTAATCGATCAATACACCATCTTAAAGAACACATCTTGAAGAACTTTCAGTAATTTTTTTATTGAAAAATATTACATTGTTTAGTGGCAAATGGCCGTCAATGAAATAATGTTTTTATATACACGGTTTGCGGTGACCAACATTGCGGCGAAGTGGATCATCTGAAAAAAAAATGCGGATGGATTTAGTCAAATATAAGTATTCATTCACAATCCTTCCAGAGCTCCCGACATTCCTTCCAGAGTTCCCCCGCAGAGTGTTGTTGACCGCAGCCACTCTTTCCTAATGCACTACTGTATCGCATTTGCACGAGGGCCCAGGGAAACTGCGGAAAACCTGGGCCGATACAGGCGGCTATATTTGGCTGAGTTTCAGTTGTATTAAACATCAGAAACTCAGACAAACTGCCTCCCGCTCAAAGGTTGACGCGCAAACCAGTGCACGGGCAAGCGGTCACCGCTCCAAGTATTGGCAGCCTCCAATGCTGCTTAACTTCAGTGACCGCCGAGCCCGCACACCGACCGCGCGCCTACCTCTGTCGGTCAAATATAAGTATAAACTAGTCTTTAATCGAAGGATTTTAAAAAATATTCATTTTTCAGAAAATGGCGGACAGTCAAAGTTAATGGTTCGATTTTCAACGAAAAAAACGGCCGTTTTTTGGCTATAAAACGGCCATTTTTTCGAAAAAAAAATCGAACGATCAAAGACTACATTTTTATGTATTAAACAAGCCTGCAAAATTTCAAGAAGATCGGTTCATTAGTGTTCGAGTAATCTTGGTCACCGACTTCAGAAATGCCATTTTGAGAAAAAGGCGTTTAAAGTTTCAATTTCAGTTCTTCAATTCACGGATTCTTCTCTTTCAACGCTCATATCTCAGTCAATTTTGTTCGGATCGACTTGAAATTTTCAGGACATATTCTCAGATACTTATACTTCAAAAAAATGCAATAAAAAAATCGATTTTTTCAAAATCGCAAGTGGGGGTAACCCGTTAAGGTATGCAAATCCTAGTGCGTTGATCACTTTTCTATCGGGACAAACCTACCTCGAGAATTATTGAAACAACTTCCGAAGATCACGATCGTCAACAATAAATATCCTCGTAAAATTGAACGATGAAAAAAGTCCTCTAATCACAGGCGACTTAGTATCTTCGTGCGAATGGAATACTGATCAATATCGCGACACTCGGTCCTTTATTCTTCCCGTTTCCCTCTGCCGTTTCAACGTGGCCAAGCAACAGACGTAACCGACGAATGTTCCAACGTTCCTAATCGTTGACCGTAATGTTTCAGCATTGACGAGTGTGGTAGCTGTCGAGGAGACCCTGGTGGACACGCGCGAGGGTTCAAAGGTGCGTCTCGAGTGTCGCTTCCCTCCGCCGCGTGAGAACGCAACGTGCTTCTGGCTCACCCACACGAACAACGATCATGACAACGCGGCGATCGACGGCAAGGCATTGTCGCCGAATTATCGTGTCTACATGGATCTGAATAAGGGAATTTACGATCTCGAGATTCTGAATGTCTCTTACGCGGGTAACAACGGCAAGTACGAGTGCCGCGTGAAGGTGAGCGGTAGCGGTTACAACCTTCATCACAAGAACGTGACGCTGACGGTGCTGCGAGAGCCGGGACCGCCGTCGATATCGCCGGTATCGGCATTGGCCACGGAGGGAGAAACGCTGAGCCTGGAGTGCAACACGTACGGTGGAAGTCCCGAGCCTGAAGTACAATGGTACCGCGACCACAGCAACAAAGTATCCACCGGACGTACGCTGGTGATAAATCCAAGGAGAGAAGACGACGGGGCAACTTTCCACTGCGTCGTCCATAATCGTGCGATGGCCGAAGGTTCGAGCCTCAACGCGACGGTTCGTCTCGCTGTTAATTATTTTCCCCGCGTCAAGGTCGGCCCGGCTAATCCGCTGAAGGTCGAGGCCAACGGTACGGTTACGTTGCGCTGCGACGTCGACTCGAAGCCAACGGTCCATATGGTACGTTGGTTGCGCGACAAGAGCTTCATAGCCACCAGATTCGAGCATCGAATATCAACGGTCACCGTACAAGACGCTGGCAACTACACCTGCATGGCCGACAACGGTTTGGGCAGAGTGGGCGAGGGTTCCCTCTACCTCGACGTGTTGTATCCGCCGAGGGTCGCGATCGAGGGTGACAACTCGCGGGTCGCCCAGGTCGAGGATACCGTCACCGTTCATTGCAACGTATCGGCCAATCCCGAGCCAACGATCGTCGAATGGCTCAGAAAAGGCAGACCGGAGTTTCGTCAGTCCGGCAGGATATTGAGGCTGACCCGAGTGACGGCCGATCACACCGGCAACTACACGTGCAGCGCCACCAACACCATTCATCCCAGCGGTGGAGATCCGCTGAATTATTCGGCAACCGCCAGCGTCAATGTTCGCGTTAGACACAAACCCGGACCTGCCAAAGTCACGCCGGATTCCCCGAGCGCCGAGGAAGGCTCACGCGTTATTCTTACCTGCACGGCCAGCCCGGCTGGTTATCCCGAGCCCGAGTACAAGTGGTGGAAGAAGGGCGACGGCAGCTCGATTACGATGACGCCGGAAATTTCTGGTCAACAATTCCAAATTGAATCGGTCAATGTCAGCAGCGACGGCGAGTACATGTGCCAGGCTATGAATGAAATCGGAACTGGAGAGGCCGCTCACGTCAGACTTACCGTTTATCAAAAACCACAGATGATCACGAAACTGCAACCTCAGGTCACCAAAAAGTGAGTAACGACAGGAGTTCAATTTCTTCCGGCTCCCACACTCAGCGCTCGAGAAAGGTCTAATTGGGTTTTTTTTTTGTATCGAGGGATCCTTGGTGGCCAAAAGTATTGTTTATTTGCAGTAGCATCTGAAAGATCGACACATGCTCAGTGTCTGAAGACATCAAAATAGTGTTATTCATCATATTGTCATTATTATTCACGTTTTAAGAACAATCGCTTTTATGTTCGTAGTAGATGACTAGTTTGTAGGAATCAGACTGCTTATTGAACGCGCTCAGTGACTTGTTTCACTTCCGATCGTTCCATAGGACCGCGCTGCTTGCATGCGACCTATCAGTGGAAAACAAGATGCTAGGAATCAGTGTGCCCATTCAACGCCCTCAAAGACTTGTCCCATAGTAAAGACTTAGCTAAATTCCTTCTCGAACCATTTCCAACTGTTACTTGTATATGACATACCGGTACAATAACAAAACCCAATGTAGGAATCAGTCTGCTCATTTAACGCTTTCAATGACTTTCCCCAAAGTCAAGGCCTAGCCGAATCCCTTCTGGAACCGTTTCGAAGGACCGCGCCACTTGTATACGACATGCCGGTACGATCACAAGACGCTACTTAGGAATGAGTCTGCTTCTCAACGCACTCAATGACTTGTCCCAAAGTCGATACCTAGCTCCCTTATCGAACCGTTATCGAACCGTTATCGAACCGTTTCCAACTACCGTGCCACTCGTATAAGACATACCGGTTCAATAACAAGACCCTACTCAACACATGTATCTGACTGTCGCAGGATCGGTGGATCGCTGTTCAAGGTGACGTGCGTAGCTCAGGGCAAGCCGAGGCCGGAGTTGCGCTGGTTGAAGGACGGTAGGAATCTTACCGCGAACGAGAATCTCTACCAGGTGACGACTCATACAACGGTAGGACACGGCAACGTGACGACCGTGAACTCGACGTTGAGTTTCCTGGGTAAAGCGAGAGACCAAACCGACAGGATAATGGCGAGCGATCGTGGCAGGTATACATGCGAATTCCAGAACGTAGTTAAGGCGGTAGCGTCGGAGATGCTGCTGAAGGTCGAGCACGCGCCTATAGTGCTGCACAAGCACAGCAAGGTGGCGACTAGCGTTGGTGAGGTGGCAAGTGTGGCGTGCAAGGTGCAGGCCTGGCCGAAGCCCGATATCCAGTGGTATCACGCCAACAGCTCGGCCTCGCTCCGCGAGCAGGGCTCCTCGAGCGACGGCCATTATGAGACATCAACGATGGGCGACGTAGACGACATTTACACGTCCGTTTTGAAAATAAGAGACATCAAGGAGTCGGACTACGGTGATTACTATTGTCGCGCGTTCAACATCCACGGTAACGAAAGTTCCACCATAAAACTACAGCGAAAAGGCGCACCCGAGAAACCCACGAAGGTGACCGCCATGAGCATCGGGCCAACCCACGTTGCTCTAGCTTGGGAAGTTGGCTTCGACGGTGGCTTACCAATTACCAAATACTTCGTCTCCTATCGTCGGATCCCCGCTGAGGACGAAGTCGTGCCCCCCGACTGTGCTCCACCCCGTGGACCTGCCGGACAATGGCTCGAGCTGGATTGCTATCGATCCAATCCCTGCAACATCACCGACCTCGAGCAACATCAAACTTATACCTTCAAGGTCAAAGCCTACAATACCTACAATCATTCGGACTATTCGGACGAGGTTGTCGCCACAACGGCTGTTGCCAAAATACCAACACCCCTCCGGGTCACTTACGATCCGGAGAGTCGCACTCTAGCGATCAACGTAGGGGCAACCTGTCTGGAGCTCGTGGCTTCGATCGAGAGTTCCGAACACGACTCACCCGACACCTGGAGAACTCTGGAGAACTGGGCTCTCGATGTACTGGGCAGTGCACCCACGCAGAGAGAGGGCATGCTCAATCAACCGGACCCTTCAGCTACCGATTCGCGCATCAGGGTACGACTTTGCCTGAAAGCTGATCGTCACAAGTGCGGAGATTACGCCGAGGCCAAGAGTAAGTTCACCCGCACTCGCTTTCATCATTCCCTCGTTAGTGACTTCGGGTCGAAATTGAGTCATCTAGATAATTACAAGTTTATGGCTGTTGGAACATCATTGGGTGTCTTACCGATGAATGTTGAAGGAAACGGATTTATCTTCGGACGTGCCGAGCGAAAGTTCAACTTAAAGTTTTCTCCCGTAACACTGCGAACGTATGACCCGTTTCGAGCACATTGAATCGCGATTGGCCTGTGACTTTCGTATTGATGATCGCCATTGGCATTTCTGCAATATATCAACTACGGCTACATTCGAAACTGCCAAGAATGCATATTTCTTATTTTCTTCCGATAACGATGTACTAGCGTTTATGGCAACTTGGAAGTTGAACTTGCAATCGACACGACTTACGTACGAAGTATGTCTTTCAACGTCACAAGCAATTTTTTGTTGGCATACCCGAGCTAAATGACAGCACTAGTGATAACAAAATCGTTTCTACAAAGGTGAAGGATACACACAACCTTTTTTTAGCAAGGAAGAAAAAGATCTCGGTGACATTAAATTTCAATCTAGTTTGGTTGATGTTTTCGTTAACTCTATTTTATCAGCAGCGAAACGTCATCGATTTCAATTTGCCAGGGCTGGGGTCATCCAGCTCGTGCGTTCTAGGATTCAAAGTCCACCTCCAGAATCTCGGAAAATATAATTTCACCTGGCTGCTATATTCATTGATGGTACTTAATGTGCGTTATTTTTTCATCGTTACAGTTGGGCCATCCTACATAGCCCAAGCCGGAGCTCTCGCGACTCCGACCCTCATAGCTTTAGTTGTCAGCGGTGCCGTGTTCCTTCTCTTCGCCGCGTTGCTACTTCTCTTTTGTCGCTGCCGAAGAAAACACGCCGCCAAAGCCAAGGACTACGAGATGGACTCCAACGCGTAAGTAACGATGTCTATACCGATCTATATCGATTTATACCGATCTACACCGGTCTATACCGAACTACACCTACCTACAGAGATCTATATCGATCTATCTTGATCTGTAGCGATCTATTGATATTGATCTAAGGCGATCTATATTGATCTATACCGATCTATATCGATCTATATCGATCTGTACCGATCTACACTGGTTTACCGAACTACACCTATGTACAGAGATCTATATTGATCTATACCGATATATAGCGATCTATATTTATCTGTACCGATCTATATCGATCTATGCCGATCTATACAAGCCCAAAGTATTTTACGTTTCGCGTTTAAGACGATGCGATACGAAGCATCGTTTCTCTTGATCTCTCCAGCTCTTTCACCCTCCACCTCCCGCCCTTATTGTATCGGCAATCCTTTTTTTGTCTTCGACGTGAGCTTTTCTACGCTCTCGCATCGTTTGCCTCATTTCCGCGGAAATGGTACTGTCGTAAGCTACATCGAATGCCCGTAAACCGTGAAATGGGAGTCTCGGCTTTCCGGACTTTGAGACGCTTCGATGCGAGAGACGAGATGAGGAGGAGACGATGGAAAAAACAAACCTGCGATGTTGTACGACGAGAGAGAGAGAGAGAGAGAGAGAGAGAGAGAGAGAGGGCGGGACGGTAGGAAAGAAAATTCTCTGCTTCGTCACCTCGAAATCTTTGTCAAGACTGGCGACCTTTTTTCCAAATGAAGGAAAAAATGGTGCCAACAATGTTCTCGCTGAGTGCACGGAGAGCAATTTGCGCGGGAAACTGGCGGCGAACGATGATGGCGTTTGTAATTTTCTTTTTTCATTGTTTTGTTTAACGGTTCTGGCTGCTGTAGCTACAGATATTATCTCAAAAGTATTATTTCACAGCTGAGAAATTTAATTATTGACAATTAATAATTATTTCTCAATCTATTAAATTTTAGTTTCGAAAATTAATAATTAATAAAAAATGTAATGAAATATAGTTATTTGAAATTGATAAAAATGTAATTATTTAAAAGACCGACACTGGTGTATGGGCAGTCGAGGTTAGGCTCTAGCGGAACTTCGAGTTAAGCAGCATCGTGCGTGGCCAATACTCGTTACTCAGGAAGGAATTATTCCGGAAGCAATTGAAACCACAAACCACTCGTTATTTAAAATTAACCATTAATTCGAAATATATTGAAATGTAGTTATAGAAAATGAATAATTCATTTGCAATTTATCAAACTGTAATTATCTGAAATCAATAATCATTTTCAATCATTACATTTTAACGAATTTCATATCAATTGTTAATTAAAAATGTATTAAGATGTACTTATTCCGAATTGATAATAATTATTATGAAGACTCGCGTGCGACTATTGCATTTCCAGTTGGCTATTGTTATCCTCAAAAACAGGGGGATGATCACGAAAGCCGTCAGGGCAAAAGTTGCCCGGTACAAAAATAATTCCCTTGCTACTTTCCTTTATAATTTCTGGCGACTCTCTGCGCTGCCAATATTTTTCTTAGCCCCGCTGCAATAACAGCAAATGCACTTTTTCATACGAGAATACGGGATGGATCGTGCTTGAGTTGAATCTCAAATGCATTTATATCAGGAACATATTTGGCTGCAATCTTTCTGGGAGGAGTGGTAAACTCATTTGCATCGATGCAAATAAAGAGGTCGTCATGATATTGATTTTGCGCGTATGCCCGATCACGCATAACAGCGAGTCCGCCCTTTCGTCCCTTATATAAATATAAGTCACGTGTCATCGCGTTATAAGCTTTATCGAGCATACTTTATTTTCTTCTTTTTCTTCTTTATCCATCGTAAAAAGATAGAGAGAGATGGGGGTGGGGAGCGCGCGCGAAAGAAAGAGCCCCATGTAGAAACGGGTCGCCGTTCTTCATGGTCTTGGATTTACGACCATCCTCTATCGAAGCAACCGTATAGAGGGTAAAAAAAGCCACTATAGAGAGGACAGAGATGTTCTCTTGCGTGTGCATTCTCCGGAGGGCTCGTTGCAGAAACAACCTCACTGCGGTACTCTCGAGCTTTTGCCTGACAGATTTACGATTTTTTCCACAAAATAGAATAACAAAAAACGCACCCCTGACTTTTATGGCAATCCTTGGGAGCTTTAGTTACGCCGCTTTTCTAATATCGTCCTTTTTCTGCATATCGTTGAACGGGCGTAAACGATGATTTGTATTTTTACCATTCAACGGAAAAGTTTCATCGTGGGGGTGCAACTTTGCTTGAAGCTTTGCAAGCTTTGGCTCGAAGCGTTAAGGTTTTCAAAACATATGCCAAAGAACGCCTCTTCTCTCGTTGCGAGAATCCGTCGTAATTTGCACGCTCCTTTTGTCCGGCTTGCAGTGTCCGACCGAGCTTGGTGACCGGAAATGGACAACAGACCCAGGCCCCACCGCCTTACTACGCCGAGAACAAGGCCCTCGAGCACAGTCTCGACCATGCCCTCGCCCTCGAAGACTCTAAGACACCCGCTTACGCCCAACCTGGTTACGGCTATCATCAGCCCAATCACAACATCAATGGTGAGAATGGTAAACAATCGTCGCTAAATCACTAACCTTCGAACTGTGTTTGTAGACCCACTAACGTCATTACGAAGAAAAAGGTAAATGGCGACGAAAAGCACTTATTCGTCTGTAAAAAAAAAGACCATCGCCAAGGTCCATATGTTACTTTTGATGCCAACTGATCAGGCAGTTCAGCCTAGATCTCGATTTTACTTTGCATCCAACTACGTTATGACCCTCACTGACACAAAGTTGCTTTTTAACCTAAACAAACTCACCATTTGTGTATCATTCCTTTATTAATACTTAGGACCACCGATTGTTGTTGCTCCACGTTAATCATATCCCACCTATGCATTATTCAAATTGCAATTTGCCTTCGGACTACAGGTGTCAATATGGGCTACATGGACAACAGCTATTCGAACTCGAACAATGGCGGTTCGGTGAATTCGCAGGATTCGATCTGGCAGATGAAGTCAGCCGCGGCAAATGGAATAAATCCACCGTACGATCTCGGCGGATACGCAACAACCGAGTCCGATTATCCTGCTCATCCGCACTACATGCCACAACGCGAGGATTACCGCGAGAGTCATAATCTTAGCCGGCAACAATTTTGCACCGAGCCTTTCGCAACGGTCGTCAAGTCGCAGAAGCATGTCGGTCAGTGAACACAAAAATTGCCCCTATCCTTTCAATAATGTACTGATGAACTGACCCCTTCTGACGGAACTGGATGAAAGTTTGGGATTGTTTGAGATCTTATGAGTTCGTTTGAGTTTAGTTGGGTTTGTCCGAGTTTGTATGGGTTGGTTTGTTTTTTTTTTTTAGTTCGTTAGGATCTGTTTGGATTTACTTATTGTTTGGGTTCATCTGTTTGACTTTGGGGTTGTCCGTTTTACTTTGTTTCGGTTTGTTTGGAATCGCCTGGTTGACTACGTTTGGATTTATTTACTGTTTGGGTTCGTCTGCTTGACCTTGACTTTGCTTGGATTTGTTTGGGTTTGTCTGTTTTACTTTGTTTGGGTTTGTTTGGGTTCGCGAACATAAATTTTAGTTTTTACTAGGCACACCTCGTTGTAACGAAGGCGTTCAGTCCGAATGGATTTGAAACGTTTGAGTTTGGTTTTTTTGGTTGGATTTGTTTGTTTGGGTTCCCAAGCGTAAAATCTAATGTCTACCAGGCGAACCCAGTTGTGACGGGGCGTTCGGGTTTTTACTGAATAAATCACGGTTGAACTTAAAACCGGATTGAAGTGTTTGGGTTTGGTTGGTTGTTTGGGTTTTGTTTGAGATTTTAAGCATGCATTCTAACTTTTACTAGGCAAACCTAATTGTTGTAACCAAGGCGTTCAATCAGAACGACTTTTTACTAAATAAAACGCGTTCAAACTGAAAACGGGGTTTAACTATTTGGGTTTGGGTTCGTTTGGGTTGTAACGAAGGCTTTCGGTCAGAACGGCTTTTTACTAACAAGGAACATCCCTCAGGTGACACCCTTCGATTTTGTTAAAATTTGGATATGTTATAAAGCACCGAAAAGTAAGCGATACGTATTTTTTTTATCGGCGGAAAAACGGTTTTAAGGGGTGAAACGCGCCCTCGAAAATAGGGGTGTTTTTCGTTTTTCGTCGATAATGGTATCGTTCTCATCTCCAATGTATAGTACATGAAAAAATAAACATTGTTGCAATTAAAATTTTTTTTATATCTCATACCGTTAAAACGTTATCGACGAAAAACGAAAAAACATCCCCATTTTCGAGGGTGCGTTTCACCCCTCAAAACCGTTTTTCCGCCGATAAAAAAAAATACGTGGCTCAAAATGTTTGATGCTCTATCACATATATGAGTTTCAACAAAATCGGAGGCGGACACCTGAGGGATGTTCCTTGTAAGTAAAGCGCGTTTTAACCGAAGACGGGTTTTAAGTACTTGGGCTTGGGTTCGCTTGGGTCTCTATGCATAAATTTCATTGTTCACCAGACTCGTAACAACGTCGTTCAGTGAAAACGGCTCTTCACCAAATGAAACGCGTCTAAACTGAAACTGGTTTAAGGAGTTTCGGGACAACTGACGAAATATCACCGATCGATTCAAATTTATCAAATTTGACAATAGAATTTTCTATATAACCGAGCCTTGGAAGAAAAACAATTTTTAACACGGCCTACGCTCATTCCTGAATGGCATTTTTACGCATGGAATAGTGTGAAAAAATGTTTAAAATGTTGTGAAAAACAAAAAACACTTTCAACATAGACCCCTATGCTGAAAAGTGCTTTTCCAAATGTAAATTTTGTCGAAACGGTTTGAACGACCGATTAAGCACGTGTAGGGTGCATTCAGCATACGACAGAGAATATACAGGGTGGATCAATAAGTATTAGCACCTTGGGTATCTTCGAAACTATAAGGTTTACAGAAATATTTGCCGAAATGAAATTGCACAGTACGAAAGGGGCCATCCGATAGCGATAGTAGTTTTTTTTGCACGTGGACGTATTTCGGCCATTTGAAGGTCAACTCCATTTTTCAAATGGATCGGTGTGTTTTTTTCTTTTCCCTATCGTGAAAGTGGAGCTTAAAACGAGTTCGACGACCTATAACATAAGGTCATTGAAGGTCATAGAAAGTACAGAAAGGCGACAATACTTACAGTTTCGGTAGTAAATATGTGGATGTGGATATCGTTCACCATACAACGTTTTTGCCCTTACATAATTTTGTTGGTATTCGCCATTAATAAGAAGCATATCGACTTGCTCTTCAAACGAATACATTGTACTCGATTGACCGATTTATCGATACTAATCTTATCATGTTTATCTTATCCTGCAAACTAATTAAAGTGTCGTTGAAACAGTGTTTATCTTCAGCTTAAGTAAACCGTAAGTATTATCGCCTTTCTGTACTTGCTGTACCTGTCTAAGAAATGTGTAAACATACGTAATAACGTACGCATTGATATTGATGGTCGTCATTTCGAACGCTTACTATAAACGTAGTAATTTTATTTACTACACTGAAAAAAAATAAAATTCGTCCATCCATCCATCCAAAATTCAGTTGGTTTAACAAAATGTATCTTTAAATACGTTCAACCTGATTTTCGATTGGCATAACAAAACAGTTGGTGGTAAAGCAGTACAGTGGTTCACACCACTGTACTTGTGGCTTATTAAGCATGTCCGAGCAACGGTTAAAACAACAAAATTTCGAGACAACAAAATGCATTTTGCACATTCTACGATTTCTTTTTCTCAGTGTACCGAAGCTGCAAATATTATCGCCTTTTTGTACTTTCTATGACCTTCAATGACCTTATGTTATAGGTCGTTGAACTCGTTTTAAAGCGTTACCCCCACTTGTAGCGCAAAAAAAGGCCTTTTTTATGAATTTTTTTAAAGAAAACTACAAAACTTTTTTAATCGATCAATATACCATCTTAAAGAATACATCTTGAAGAACTTTCAGTAATTTTTTTATTGAAAAATATTACATTGTTTAGTGGCAAATGGCCGTCAATGAAATAATGTTTTTATATACACGGTTTGCGGTGACCAACATTGCGGCGAAGTGGATCATCTGAAAAAAAAATGCGGACGGATTTAGTCAAATATAAGTATAAACTAGTCTTTAATCGAAGGATTTTAAAAAATATTCATTTTTCACAAAATGGCGGACGGTCAAAGTTAATGGTTCGATTTTAACGAAAAAAAACGGCCGTTTTTTGGCTATAAAACGGCCATTTTTTCGAAAAAATAATCGAACGATTAAGGACTACATTTTTATGTATTAAATAAGCCTGCAAAATTTCAAGAAGATCGGTTCGTTAGTGTTCGCGTAATCTTGGTCACCGACTTCGGAAATGCCATTTTGAGAAAAACGCGTTTAAAGTTTCAATTTCAGTTTACACGAAGAACGGATTTTTCTCTTTCAACGCTCATATCTCAGTGA
>OX632366.1:13259937-13391653 GCA_951751655.1 Ophion costatus | reverse complement strand
CGATGATTTCCCTAGCCTCCTATAACCTCCTATATTCCCTCATATATATGTATATGAGGGATTCTCCGTCAATTCAGCCACTTTTTTCGACCAGCTCAGATCTGTCCCATAATTGGTTATATCAAAGTACTACTAAAAGGCATTCTATGTGATTTTTTTCAGATTTTTTAATTCAACATTTTAGAAAATGCCGTTGTTTCCAAATGAATATATCTCGGAAACTAGAAGTAACTGAAAAAAAAATGTCTGTACATAAACGTTGTAGTTTGTGTTGGCTTTCGAGCGGATGACTTGAAATAATTTTTACGTTCCGGTAACGCTGATTTTTTACCAAAAAAGGGGGGAATTATTTTTTTATTCAAAAACGGCCATTTTTTGGCTGAAAAAATTACAGAGTCTTCCAGTATGTCTGACGATATCGCAAAGAAATCGCCAGAGTGGCACGGATCAAGGTTCTAGGGTAAAGAAAAATGCAACCACACAAATTAATTTTTTTGTTTAACACACACACACACAATATTTTATATACATAGGAGGTATGTTACAAAAATAAGGTGACCTTTTATTTTTCTCGACAAATATTGTTTTATTTATCAATATCTATTTTGTCCCCTTCAAAGTAATCCCCCTCAGATATAATGCACTTGTGCCAGCGTTTTTTGCAATCCTCGAAGCACTACTGATATGCGCTTTTTGGTATGGCCTTGAGCTCCCTCAGCGATACGGCCTTTATCTCCCCAATCGTGGCAAATCTCCGTCCTTTCATGGGTCTTTTCAGTTTTGGGAACAGAAAAAAGCCGCAGGGGGCCAAGTCCGGTGAATACGGTGGCTGAGGCTTGATTACGATGTCGTTATTGGCCAAAAAATCACGAACAAGCAACGATGTGTGAGCAGGCTCATGATCATGATGCAAAAGCCAAATAATTGTTTTGCCACAAATCGATAGCAAAAAATCGCCAAACACATCAAAACACGTCTCACCTTTGTATCTGTCAGAGACAAACTACATATGCAAAACGGCTGATAATGTCGACATACGTTGGGAACATGTGGACCAACATAATTTTTAAAAAATCGAAAATTGAATGTACGTTGCCCGCGAAATTTGGAAAGCCAGCTTATTTTTTTAAACAAACCTCGTACATTTATTAATAAAACGTATTATTTATTTGGAAAGTACGAATACCTTTGTTTCGATATAAGGCACAAACACGGAGGTTATGTGCGCAACACAATATCCGACGAATGGTCCCTGTTTGCAAACGTTCACGTTTTGACGAAATTTTCAATAACATTTTGGCATAATTGCGGACTAATTTCATTAATGGTGCGCCCCATTGCTTCCTTGAGCTCCGGAATGGCCTGTGGATCATTGGCGTACGCTTTTCCTTTCAGAAAAGCGCAAAGAAAGAAGTCCAATGGCATCGAATCGCACGATCTTGGTGGCCAATACACAATGGTATTTGTCTTTCAAGTCCACGCCGTTTATGCTATTTATCGGATATTGTGGTCCACACATAACCTCCATGTTTGTACCTCATGTTAAAATAAAAATATTGTGTACTCTCCCAAGTGAGCGATGGGTTTTGATAATAAATAAAAATGTCAGATCATGCTGAGACACGCTTTACGATGATTATTCTGTCGGTATAGTAGAAACGCTGTGCTTACTTTTTATCAAAGATTTTTTTACTTTCTTTTTATTAAGGGGTTACCCCCACTTGCGATTTTGAAAAAATCGTTTTTTTTGTTGCATTTTTTTGAAGTATAAGTATCTGAGAACATGTCCTGAAAATTTCAAGTCGATCCGAACAAAATTGACTGAGATATGAGCGTTGAAAGAGAAGAATCCGTGAATTGAAGAACTGAAATTGAAACTTTAAACGCGTTTTTCTCAAAATGGCATTTCTGAAGTCGGTGACGAAGATTACTCGAACACTAATGAACCGATCTTCTTGAAATTTTGCAGGCTTATTTAATCCATAAAAATGTAGTCTTTAATCGTTCGATTTTTTTTTCGTTAAAATCGAACCATTAACTTTGACTGTCCGCCATTTTGTGAAAAATGAATATTTTTTAAAATCCTTGGATTAAAGACTAGTTTATACTTATATATTTGACTAAATCCATCCGCATTTTTTTTTCAGATGATCCACTTCGCCGCAATATTGGTCACCGCAAACCGTGTATATAAAAACATTATTTCATTGACGGCCATTTGCCACTAGACAATGTAATATTTTTCAATAAAAAAATTACTGAAAGTTCTTCAAGATGTGTTCTTTAAGATGGTATATTGATCGATTAAAAAAGTTTTGTAGTTTTCTTTTAAAAAAATCATGAAAAAGGCTTTTTTTTTTGCGCTACAAGTGGGGGTAACGCCTTAAAATGCCTGTGATCGGTTGAAAAATGCCCTCTCCCCATCCAATTCTAACTTTCTTATTAATTTTTAAAATGTATTACCTCAATGGATCATTATATTTTTTTGTTACTAATAAAAAATCAACTCATATTATTCACACGTGCCTGTTTTTCATTACCCGAAAGGTCTAATTACATTTTCAATGGCATGAAACAGTTCCACTTTGTGAAACTGTTCTGTACACTGTATTGTATTCCCTATTCCTCATTATACACCGCTTTGCGTTTTTTACAGCCCACTCACATGTTCATACAGTTGCTCTTAAATGCTAGTCCTTATATCTAATGCTTCAAGCCGCCAAATACTTAACTTGTAATGTCTGAATATGTTTTTTTATTAATCTGTAAAAATTGGCGAAAGTATCCCACGGTCTTCTAGACTGCAATTTCAAAACTGGCGTGACGTATGCCTCAAAAACTAATCGATCGCTTCTGATTAGATTTGGTGTGCGTAATAATAATAATCGAGTTTTATTTGCACAACTTGCTTTACAAGTTTTTTACGAACAAAAAATTGGTGTAAGTATTTCTAATCCTACTGTCTAAAACGAGATCCTACATGTTTTTAAAAATGAAAAAAAAGTGTTTTTTTTTTTTTTTTCAAGAGGAAAAAGATGAGAGCGACAGCGATCAGTAGTGGTTAGGATAAGTTGTTAGGTGTAAGTTCGTGAATGAGAATGATGGTAAGAAAAGAGACTTTGTAAAAAACTTTATAACAAGTTGTGCAAATAAAACTCTATTATATATATATATATATATAAGTGTTTTTTTTCGAAAAATTCCATCTATTTGTTTCAAAGCGTACCATTTCATCGATTTCGAACATTTCTCACTTTTTCTTCACCTCGTCTGACAATATGCGTCGCAACCCGTTTAGAAGACCGTGCCATATCACTGCTATTTATAAAGATTAATGGAAAAATACCACGTAACAGCCAAAAGCAGTAATAAAGGATACGATAAGTTAAAAAAAAGGTGAAGAAATATTTCCTTTAAAAAAAGAAATAAAAGAAAGGAACCGGGACGGCTACTAAAATCAGGCTAATTTTTGTTTAAATAGTTATATATATATATATATATACCTATACAATTAACCTATATAAATATAACTATAAAATTAACTATAAAAAATAAATATAACCATAAAATGAACTATCAAAATAAATATAACTATAAAATTAACTATCAAAAATAAATATTACTATAAAATTAACCTAATCCTAGCAGGAGCCCCTCTACCGAATATTTACCCAAATTTGATTCAAAGACTAGCAGACTTGATAAATCCAAAAATTCCAACGATTTTGACCAAATTTCAACGTTGATTACGTGTCAGTGTGGAGGAGGAGAGGGGGGTGTGGTATTTTCTAGCACGAAAGTAGAAAAAGATCCGCCCTCGAATCCGACAAAAAAAACAACAAGTACCAAACCCTTTTTAGTTTCCACCGCTTTGATATAAGCATACGCATTCATGAATTATACATTGCGCAAGCGTGTATGATGAGAGTCACGCGGTTTTATTTATACCGGCACGTGTGTAGCTATAGTGTAAAAATAATGGGAGAAAAAAAAAGAACCCGGGATGAGTAGAAAAACAGAAAAAAATTCGTTCGACATCGCGCGACACTTTTGGGGCGTAAAAATATCGCGACGAAAGATGCGATCGAGGCGCGCCTGAATTTCCGTCCCGATCGCGCAATATATTCACGCGTCGCGTTGTTCGTCGAGCGCGTACCCACGCATCAATCAACGTTACAATTTTCGGGCACAGCGTAATCGCACACTTCGCGTGCATCGTCGAAGAACCGAACGGACCATCGAGCCTTTTTTCCGATACAAATGATGGAAAAACGAACGCAAAAAAAACCTGAACGTTCAAAGACTTAACCTTGACTTCTCGCGAATAAGATTCAATAATTAATTATCATTTATGTTTATTTTGGGTATTAATTGATTTATAAATCATTAATTCTTTCTTTACTTTAAAGTTATTTAAACTTCACTTTTACTTTTTGTGAATAGAAGTTTATTTTATCATCCGAATTATGAAAAGTAAAGGAAGAAAACCCCTAAACGTAAAATGTAATCATTAACTTTGATTTTGAGAACTAATTAATTTAGAACTGATCAATTCTTTCGTTGCTTTAACGTAATTTAAAACTAACTTTTATTTCTCGTAAATAGTAATTTTTTTCTCGTCCAAATTATGAAAAGCGAGCGAAAAAAATAACCTAAACGTTGAATGACTTTTACTTCTCGCAAATAAAGATGAATCATTAATTGTCATTTATTTTTATTTTCGGAACTAGTTAATTTATAACTAATTAATTCTCCCTTTACTTCAACGTAATTTAAAATTAACGTTCACTTCTCGTGACCAGTAATTTTTTTCTCATCCAAATAATGGAAAGTAAACGAAAAAACACCCTAAACGTACAAAGACTTTTAATTCTCTCAAATAAAAATTCATAATTTCATTGACAATTCATTTTCATTTTGAGAATTGATCAATCAATAAATAATGAACTCTTTATTTACTTTCGTAAAATGACTTTTCGTAAATTAACTTTTATTTCTCGGACACCTTTCTCCTAAATAAATAAAAATGTACCCGTTTGCCCATTACCAAAGAATCTTTTCGCCTCTCGTTATCCGTTATTTCCTTCGGCAAACGCCAGCTGAGAAATGGCACGAAATCCATTCTTTCTTCCGTCTTTATTACCGTCCGTTCGAATTCTTCAGGAGTGCGGACTTTTTCGCGGAACGAACGTGAATAATTTAGCAATCATTCGAGATTAGAGTGATGTACGGTAGGGGAAAATGGAAGTCGCAAGATCGCGATGTTTACTGTCGAGAGCGACCGACCGACGACGACGTTGACACGGTGACGTCGAACAAGCGGGCACATATACACAGGTGTATGAGCGTAATCGCGACTATACATCCCTGGCTCTATCCGTCCATATATGTACGCACATATAAAAGAAAATTTTGAAGACATTCGAAGTCAAGGAGCGTCCTCATAGTAGCCAATAGTCCCCATACTCGACCTTATATAAACCCATATGTCTTCAAAATCACCTTTAGATATATATATATAAACTTTATTTTGAAGACATTCAAGTTCGAGGACCGTCCTCATAGTAGCCAATAGTCCCCATACTCCACCTTACATAACCCCAGATGTCTTCAAAATCACATTCAGGCAAGCGGAAGCCTATTTATATAATTATATGAAGGTCATTCCAAGGATCGTTTTTGTCCCCAAAATAAACGATTCGTTTTGAAAAATTCACACAACCGATTCTCAAAACCGTCGGATGTGCTAAAAACCAACGTTACATACATGTAACGGGTTCAAAACATTTTTTTCAGTTTTGTGTGTGTGTGTGTGTGTGTGTGTGTGTGTGAGAGAGAGAGAGAGAGAGAGAGAGAGAGAGAGAGAGAGAGAGAGAGAGAGAGAGGGAGAGAGTATGTAGATATACGCGACTGTATAGGAGTAGTGTAGAGTGCGCGGGACGGAAAAGTCGCTAAGGGCGGTGCGGATCGATGCTTTGGCCGAGGTAGCAGAACCCGGACGAAGGCAAACCGATCTCTCTCTCTCTCTCCCTCTCTCATTCTCTCTCTCTCCCTCTCTCTCTCTCCCTCTCTCTCTCTCTCTCTCTCTCTCTCTCTCTCTCTCTCTCTCTCTCTCTCTCCCTCTCTCTCTCTCTCTCTCTCTCTTCTCTCCGTGCTTGCCTCTGATTTTCAACGTCGACAGCAAAGCACAAGTGAAAGCTCCGCGGGCTCATTGCGCGTACACACATGCTCCGAAGTATATAACAGCGGACAAGAATCATCACTCGTAAAGTGTCCATCCGAATCAAAATAATAACGAGGAAAAAGAATACGAAGAAAAGAAAATTCAACCGCTGACCCTCACTGGGATAGATTTTCCCACTGTAGTGAGAAAAAAAAACTGAAGTCAATGAATACGAAACGCAGTAGGCGCAAAAACAAGAAAAAATGGGAAAGGAGCGAAGCGAAAGAAACGCGGGTGTGCGAAACAGTGCGACCTCTTCACTGGTCGTGTTGTCATTTTTTTAGCATTGATCACGAACTTCGGGACTTTACCTCGATCCTCTTTGTAGATGCTGACTCTTCTAATGGCAAATTTTAAGTATTCCTTTCACGAATGCGAATATTTAACAATTAATTGATTTTCGTTTATCAAGTAAAAGTACATTCGAGTATAATGGTAAAATTTCAGCCAAGTTACCGAACTTTTGACGAAAAGTTACGACTCTGAAAATCGTCTCATTTATACGGCGCTTTAAGGGAGATATTGAAGTTTGCATCGTTGGAACACAACGAAAGTTCCGTAGCCCAATATTTTTTTGGCAAATTCAGGCGTTCGAAACTAGTTAAACTTTTCTCAGGATCGGAGATCTTCAGCTTAAATATGCAAAGAAAATGTTTGGATGATAATGAAAATGAGACAATACAAAAATTAAAAAAAATTCTCGTTGCATTCCAACGATGCAAACTTCAACATCGTATCAAATCAATCAAATCGAGTTTCATTTGCACAACTTTTTCAACAAGTTTTTTTTTACAAAATGCAATTTTTTCTCTTACAACTACCTCAACTTATTTTCCACTCTGCATACTCTTGTTCTCTTGTCGCTATCTAACATTTCTCTATTTTTCTTAGTTCAATTCTCCCCTCCAATCTCTTTCTCCTCCCCCTCTCTCATTGCACATTTTTCTATCTGAATCTACTAAATTTTCGCCGAATCATGTATTCCAGTTTATCGCTGGGTATAATAATTGATTGTCATTTATTTATATTAAGCGCCACTGTAATTTACCAATGATTCAGAAGGGCCCTGCTTATGCCCCCACAAAATACGGCCCTCCGCGATAGAAATACTTTAAGGATTCAGAGACCATATGATTGAAAAAAAAAATTCTTAAAACGAAAATCAACTCAGTCAGCTGTGCCGGTCGTGCTCGCGCATTGCGTGATACATTCGGGACGCTTCCTCGGCTAGTGTAATAAGCAATGCACTCGCGTGTACTCTATTGAGAAAATTCTCTTACCATTATTATTATTATTGTTGTTGTTGTTGTTGTTATTGTATCGAAATATTTTCTTGTACGAAAGTAGGAAAAGCTTCGACTCGAATTCGAATTCGAATTCGAGGCGGAGCTTTTGACATTACGTCAACGGAAAATTTTCACATTAGGGTGGAAAATTTCAATATATATATATATATATATGAAGTATTCCACGTGAATCCGGTGAAATTTTTCCCTGACCACCGCCAATTCGATTTATTTTTTTTTTAATCTGATTCCATTGACTCTAAAAGACACCCTGATTTTTTTTTCATTTTTCGGAACAACCATTAATCAAAAAAAAAAATTCCGAAAAAAACGTCTCGATTGAAAAATCTGAAAAAAATCCCAAAAATGCGTGATTATATGTAAAAATTTTGAAGCTATCACCCGCAGTGGAAGTACGATTTTTTCGTTAGCAGCCAAAAAGTTCTGGTATTAATTTTTATTGAAGTCGTCTTCAGCACAGAAAAAATCATACTTCCCCTGCGGGTGATAGCTTGAAATTTTTTGCATATAATCACGCATTTTTGGGAATTTTTTCAGATTTTTGAGTCGGGGCGTTCTTTCCGGGAAAAAAATTTTTTGACCAAGGGTTGTTTCGAAAAATGTTAAAAATATTCAGGGTGTCTTTTAGCGTCAATGGAATCAGATTAAAAAATTAATCGAATTGGCGGGGGGCAGAGAAAAGATCCACCGGATTCACGTGGAATACCTCATATATATTAGGTTGGCACATACAGTTGGTAAATAAGTATTTGCACAACTAACACGAAACTGTTGTTAATTTGGCTTTATTTGTTTGTTCGTGTTTTCCCAAGATTTTCGTGAGCAGACACCATGTATATTTAGGATAAGCTATCGAACACAGAATCGTGATAAAGCATTTTATTTTTTTCGTAGGATAATTTGAAAAGACGACAAGTACAAGTACTTTTTTTTAGCCACTGTAAGCAACGAGCGATCTGTCTGGAACTTTGAAAGCTCATTACTTATGTGCCAACCTAATATATCAACCTAACTGAAGTTTTCTCTAATGACAACCTAGCAAATTCAAATCCCCTTGTTTGTACTTTAGTTTCTCTCTTGTTCGAACTTTTGAAAAATTGAGATTTCATATACATACATACATACATATAGTCCTATTTCATTTCAAAACAAAGAAAAAACAAAACTCTTTCCATTAGTATTATAGTTGTAATTATTATTATTTATTATACATATATATTACATTATAATTACATATTGTATATCGAGTTATTATTTATTATTATTGATCGTTATATATCGATAAGAAATCAATATTGATTGAAAGGTAAACTCGCCGAGCTTCTTTTTCTGCTATATTATTCGACCTAAAAGAGCCCCGCCTTTTCATCTTTTGTTTTTCTTTTTTTAGACCATCTTCCAATATACCGGGATTTGCGTGAGTGTGATAATAACAACACGATAGGATCGCTGAGCATAAACAACGGGACCACGATCTCGGTAATAAATTGTTTCAGGGGTCGAGCGAGGGTTACCGATTAGCGGAACTCAAAGGCCTCGCGTTATATCCGACGTACAGTTGAAGAAAATGTATCGAACAATATTCGCACCGATTCACGTATACAGTCCGACCCCCCAATAAGAACGCAAAAGCCCACAAGGGAAAAAGTTTTAGAGTACCCCCACCAGGCGCTCGCTTCGCGCTCGCTGACTCTTTCTGTCTCTCTCTTTCTTTTCGGCATGCGAGGTTCTGAATAAGAACGGCCGCTCGAACCACTGTCAATTTGTAGCCCATGCGCAAGACGTTCTCTGTCGCATTTGTTCTACTTAATGAACAGTTTCTTTTCAATATTATTCATACATATTAGTAATTGAATAATAGTGGATGATCACCAACGATATAAAATGTCACGGAAGAAACGAAAAATAGACTGTTGTTTATGAAAAATCGTTTGTTGTAAACCCAAACAAAGTCTGTACCACAAAGTCGTACTAATTCTACCGAAATAGAAGACATTGAAAAACTCCATTTCTCTGAGACTTCATGTTCAATGGAGGATTTCGGCTGACTTGAAAATATTCAACCTCCAGTTCAGTGCCCCATGGATCAAAGTGACTTAACACAACGAAAATAATTTTAATCATTTATCTGAATATTTGGCTATTTTGTACGACAATCTTCAAATATACAGACTTTACTTGTTAAAAATGGAAATAAATTTTTTATAATTGTCTCGAAAAATGCATGCGTTCGATTGACAAAAAGTGTTGATTTCGTATTGTATAGCAACATTTCCTCATAGTATAACGAGAATGGTTTAAAACGGAAATGTACATTAAAATATTTATCTCATTTTACTCTTCTAAGGTCTCCCAGGCTGGGCGTTCTTATTCAGAAACCCGCACGCGAAATGACTCGAGCTCGGGGTTCAGGTCGGAGTGGGGGAAGCGCTCGAGCGAGAAAAAGGGGAAGCGTTCTTATTGCGGGCGCTCTTATTATGCTTATTATGGTTCTTATTATGCTTATTACTGATTAAATTATTTAAGGGGTTTGCATAAGCTGGAAATTTCAAAAATACGATTTTTGTCTCGTGGTTTAATATAATGAAATTTGCATGATTGGTACGCAACAAAAATCATTTTTTATTTACGTTTTTCTTCGTTTTTATTTTCATCCCAAATCATTTGTCATAGGTTAGGGTTGTAGGTATCCAGTAAGGATCTTGAAGAAGTTTGCGGCAGCTTTTATTTGCCGAAAAAGTGGCAGGTGGAAAAAAAATGATTTTTATCGCGTTCCAGCGATGGTAATTTCAATATAATAGTTTAATAGCCTAGGATCTTGTTCAATATACAACAAAGATTCTTGTTTTTAAAAATCATTTAAAAATATTTAATATCGAAAGCAAAAAAATTTTAAGATTTTAAAAATAAACACTTTTAAAGAATTGATGAAAATTAAAAACAATTTAGATAGAAATTAATTTTTTTACTGACAACAATTTTATAAAAACTTTAAAAAAGTGTTAGAACATTTTTTAAAATTGGATGATGTATGTCGATTTTTTGGAGGATCAGATCGCCCATTGCGCAACGGCGAACCGTCCCCGCTGCGATTTACCCTTTTTTCTTTGCATTTTTTCGAACGCTATACTTCATGAAACGACGTGAGTTTTATCTCCAAATCTATTCGTCCGATTCACTTCACATTCGCACAGAGCCTAGTCTATAACTTTTTTCATCGTGCGACCGGACGATTTTTCCATATGTTAATCCATTTGTTAATAACAAATTATTAACGTTGTCTTTAATAATCGAAAATCGAACTTTTCTTCTACCGCTTGGCACTTTCATCATTTTTAGAGCTTCAAAAAAGTATCCGGCCATACGAAACTTTATTATTATACTAGAAGTATTTTTTTCTTCATTTTCGTTTCGCATCGCCCCTCGTTTATTAAGACGATGTATCAATCCTCTATAAAATCTCGATCTCGACATCCCGATAGCCTCATCGAAAATTATCGAAAACATTCCGAATCTCGTGATCTTCACGATGGCTCGGAGAATATTCCGACCGCGATCTGGACACCCAAAAAGCACCCCGTTTTTGCACCAACGACACAGTCGATTTCGCGTTTTCACCGACACTTGACGAGCAACGGGACACGGAAGTCTCGTAATATGCTCGTACCTGATAATTCGACGCTCTTGAGAGTGCTACAGATTTAACTTGGATGTATCAACGACGGTTTCGACTCGGCGATAACGCACGCGCTCTTGGACATGCCACGCGTTACTTCACAATTCCTCATTGCATGCAATCTATACGTACATCTGCGTTAGTATAAAGGGTGTCTAAAAATGACCTGCCATTTTAAATTGCGCGCCATTTTTCCTTGTGGCGAACATAGAGTACTGATCTTTGACAACTGGCATCGGGAAGTATTGAGCTTTAGTCATGGAGAATTATACGATTGAGCAACGCATAGAAATTGTTATTTGCTGCATTGTTGCTGCATTGTTATTGCAGACGAAGTTTCATACACGGAGAAAACAGGGGCCTCGGAGTTAAGAATTAATACTATGCTTCTAAAAAAAAATATCATTAAATATCAAAAAGTATTGAATGGAAGATAAAAATTGTAATTATGGTATAGTAATAATGAAGAAATTTAAATTTTAACCTGCGATATGGCACGTAAACTGATACAAGTAATACATTTTATTCGGCATATTGTGATTTTTCGTAGTATTCAACAAAAATTTGGCCCACGTGATTGGAACAATGAGTTTCCAGTATTCTACAAAAAGTACACGGTATAAAGAGTCACATTTTACTAATCAACTTCGTAATATTTTTCGCTATACGCCGAAGATTAATGCTATGCGTATGGTAAAATCTATACATACACGAAGATTCATGCTATACGTATAGTAAACTCCATATGAAAAGCGTGCGCGCGCGCGCACACACCGTCGATTTCGGGGACAGGACAATCCTTGAAATGACCATCATATAAAGATACTGACATTCATCCAAGCGTGATTTTAAAAAATATTGAGATAATTTACAGAATGTTGAGTATGGGGACACGTGACTACTACGAGGACGGTCCTCGAAGTCATTTGTCTACCGAATCACATTTCCCCCACATGCACTCACACGCTATCCGTGAAAATTCATGAAATTCATAAAAATTCACAACTGAAAATGTACTTTTCGAAATCGATCGCCGACATCAAGTCCGTCCGCTAGTATCCTCGCCCGTCCATACACATTATATACGCATAAACGCGGACGACACGCACGAATATTCTAGCAACGATTATCGCAAGCGTATGGGCTCCGAATTCGACCCTCTCTTGCAGTCTATTACACGGAGACGCTCACACACCCACGCCCAAAACAAGCACACACGTACACTCCTACGAGTGACGTAATTTTTTTTTCACTTCGAATGCAAACGTGTTATCTATCACGAGGAGTTGAGACGATCGCAACTCTTTCTCTGCATCGGATTTTCATACTTTCATCTCGCGTACACGTACGCGGATTCACATTCATCGTGTTCGGATTTATCGAGAATAATGGTTTCTTATAATACTGGATAATTACAGTGGGGATGTGAAATTACGATATCAAGGGAGAAGATATGACAAATATGATATTTTTAATTCTAAGGGGCAAACATGGCTAAGCGATATATTATTTTATACCTGAGTATGTAATTTGCCATCGCTATAAATGTACATATATGTGTGTTAGCTACACACGTGTGTATGGTTGGCGAAAATCCCCTAGAAATTTCCGTTCCACCACTATTGATATATATATATATATATATAACAATAGTGATGAAACGGAAATTCCATCACTTTATATATACATACATGTGTTTAGCTATATATATGTCGAAAATCCCGTAGAAATTTCCATTCCATCACTGGGGTGTATGTGTGTGTGTGTGTGTGCGTATGCGTATTCTACGAGAGAGCAAATGAAGGTCACGGAAATTCGTGTTACTCACCGCCGATGTTGAGTGTTCTCCATCGGGTTTTTCGTTTGTAACCCTTCCCCATTACTCGGAGGAGACCGTGTTGGCCTCACTCCCTCGACCGCTCTAATTCTCGTCTTCGTCTTCCGTACTTCGAATAAATTTTACCCTTTCTCCCCGTGGTGTTTTTTGTTGTATTTTTTTTAGTTTTTCGCCTCGTCTCGATTCAACGATTCGGCAGTCCCTCGTTTTTTACGTACAACATCGCGTAACCGACGCACGGCTATCGCGGCCCCGCACTACCTTCGCGATTGCATATTCAAGAATTGTTTTTTCGGATTCCGTTCGGCTGCTTGTCGATATGTCTCGTTTGTTCGTGGAATCGTTAGGGTCGGAGCACAAGGGAGGGATCTCGTCGTTTCGTCCGCGGCCGGTGTGAGAGGAAAGACACAAATCGCTGATAAGACGAGATGGAAAAATGTTCTTGTCGAGTTTCACTTTCTCGGCTAGTGTTGTTGTTTTCGTTTGTTTTTTTCGTAACTTTTTATTTTCTGGAAAGGGGTAGTCGTTAGGAGTCGCGTGTGTGTTTTCTTTAGGTGATTGGTAAATCGTCTTTGCGCTGTGTATCGTCTGCGCCTTAGGATAGAGAAGATAGTAGCGAGGAAAACGAAGCGTTTACTCCGCACCCGCATCGGCCGAGTTCCGACCGCACACTGCGGTCCCCACCCCACCCCTCACGCGTAGCGAGTTCCCCACCTAAGGGAGCGCTTCCTCGCTACATCCCACCGAGAACGGTCTAGCCCCCTACGCCCCGCCAAACGCGAACGACGTGCGCTTTGAACGCCAATAGTTCGCACGACGATCGAAGTGTCGACTAATGCGACGGTGTCCTGTCGTCTTTGTTTTAAAAAAAACTATCGCAAATCGGACAGCGATCCATGGAAATCACTGTTTCACTTGGGAGCTCGCGAAAAATTGACCAATTTGCTTGAAAAGAAAGGCAAGTCGCGTGACCGTTTGTGATTCCGTGACGGAAACACGTGCGTCGTCAAGAAGATCGCGATAAAGAAAGAAAAGTCTAAATACGCATGGACGCATATGAGTTTATTAGGAGGCGCATTGCGTTTTTCGTTCAATTTGCGCTACAGGGGCTGTAAGGCTCTCTCTCGGCTATAAACGCCGTAGAGAAAATGAAGCCTTTTTCCCGGCTTCCGCCGTGTGCGGTCGTTACCAACGGGCGAGCATGCGCAACGCGCGTGCGCGACGTTTTTCCTCATGCCAGCATACTAGTTATCTTCCTTTAACCTCGTCGCACTCGATTGTTTTCAGCCTTGCCATTAATCTCGCAGTATCAAAGATCTGCGATGGCTGAAGTGGCGAGGAAATGGATTTTATCATATATGTATGGCGTATACCAATCGATTCCGTTACACAAGAGATTTATTTTATATGAAACTATTCACACGAGTAATTTTTGCATCCCTCTTTCTCCTTTTATTTATTCAAACGCCACAATGTCCGTTCGCACTGCAATGATTTATTTGACTGAACTTCCGGTCCATTTGAACTATTTTCTTTGACCGAGAGTGCAATTTTTTCATGACAAACACGTAGCGCATTGGAATTTTGAAGATATCAATGCGGTGTGTGCGCATGCGCGCAGCCGTAAAGGACAGCTGCTGCACGTTGTCGCTCTCGCACGGTGACCGATTGCAGCGCCGTGGCTCAGTAACAATGTCCACATCCGCTGCAGTTATCACGTCGAGCAGAGTTGTTACGTAAGACGCGAACAGAGATGAGTAGGGAGATGTAGAGCGCTCCCGTTTTCGGCGTGCCTCGGGAATGGCGCTTACTCGCAGCGGCGAGTTCGGGAATATCATTTTGTGATCATCGCCTCTGTCGAGGTTGCAGATTTCCTTGTAGCCGCGCGAGTCATGATCATCACTCAAGTCGGTATCGCCGTCAGCGTGGACACGAATGGGTAGCTCGGTGGGGAAAAAGTATCCGCCCCTCGCATATCGTGCTTACTCGACAGTGTCGACAGGCAAACGGAGCGAGGTTTTCCGTCCCATCGAGATCGACATATTTGTGTAGCCGTACTGCGGATTAGAATATGCATTAAATGAATTTCAAAGTGAAAAACATATATCGAGATCATTGTTTTCTCTCGGTTGCCTGTTTATACCGAGAATGCGGTTTAAAAAATTAACGACGAAACGCGTTGAAAAATAAAACGCTGAAACGACCGTTGGAAAGTTTAAAGAGAAATCTTGAGCCTTTGCCGCGGTCGTTTCGGCGGTTTTTTTCAACACTAAACATTATAGATGAGTGTGTATCATAAATGTTTCTCTATCCTCAATGAGCGTCGTGGTTGAGTTGGCAGCCTGACGGATCGCCAATGCTTGCGATCCTGGTTCGATTCCCGGTGAATCCATTTTTTTTCTATATTTCATATTGAAAAAAAATCGAACTTCCTCTCGCTTTAGCTACTTTCGCCTGTTCAGACATTATTTGTGATGTTTAATTCATATATGTTGAATATTAAAAAAAAGACATTGCTACCGGGGATCGGACCCGCGTCATCCGTACTCAGAGCCCGCACACTGATATCTCAGCCGCGAGGCTCTTGTGAGGGAGCGTACAAAAATTATGTAACGCAAAATTTCCCATTTTTTGACTAGTTTGACTTTTGCAGTCACCAGAGCCTAGAGCACCAGAGCATAAATATCATAAATAATGCCTGGACAGCGAGAGTAGTTAAGCGAGAGGAAGTTCGAATTTCGTTGAATAGAAAATGAAGAAAAAAAAATAAAAAATCGATTCACCGGGGATCGAATCTCGACCGCAAGCATTCTTAAACCCACAGGCTACCGACTTAGCAACGACGCTCATTGAGAATATGAATATGAAATTAAAAAAGAAAGAAAAAACGAAAAAATCTAAGAAATTGAAGAAAAACGAAAAAAAATCAAATTAAAAAGGCAAAAATAATGAGCGAAAAAAGAAAAAAATTTAAAGGAAGCGGAATCTGGGGCCATCGCAGTATTCTACACACCCCACGACGCACACCGTCCGAGTTGCCCTCTGCCCACCCCAGTGTTCTACGCACCCCACGATTCGACAAACCCAAGTTTGTTTAGGCTTGTTGAGGCAGGCAGGGGGGGGTGGACCAGACAAAGATCCGCACAAAGCGGAGAGTGCGATAAGATATATAGGTATAGCCATAGCTGAGCAGCGTCAGCTTTAGACAAAGCATCGGAAAATTTTCTGGTCATACAATAGAAAATATCGTAGATAAACAAAATTTAAAGTGAATTTTATAAACTGGTATTGAGATAGGATTTTTTTAATTTCTAAAATCTTGGTTGCAAATTAAAGTAAATACCCTAAAGTATAAAGTTACACAATTGAATAAATCCTCATATCGAAAGTTCAATCTTAAGCCAATGCCTCAATTTTTAAATGACAAAAAATCACATTTCGGTAATTAGCTTTCGTTTTCAAAATCGAAAAAACTATACTTCAATAGAGTAGTCTATTTCATATTTTTCAGATCCAAAATAATCCAAAAGTGGTAACTGCCTGTCCTCAGAGTTGTCGCTCGAATATAACTATATTGTGTGGCGCTGGTAGTCGAGTGCCCGGTTGACTATATATATATCGATTCTAGAGCATATCGTTCGCATTGTTGTTGGTAGAGGGCCGGGCTGGCCGGGAGAGTGTAGAAGATTCGGTCTGCGGCTCTCTACTCCCGTAGTTTTGTTTTGTCCGCGGCTTGTCCAGGTTCTGTAATGTCGGTAAGGTAGGAAGAGGCAGGAAAAGATTTATGCGTTTCGTCTTGGGTACAGTGACAGACTCATCAGTAGGGCTGTGTCACTGCACCCTGCCCTAGATGCGCTGGGCGTTAGGATCTAGAGGAAAGACGGTTGTATATATTACAACGCATGCCCCTACGACCGCTTGTGAGAAACGCTGGAACGATATGTAGCCGTGTAGCGGTGAGATGGTGGAACTAGCAGGACCGCCACAAGAGCGAGCCGGGCACATGACATCCAACGCCTCTAGCGGCGAGCTACATTTGGTGGTCCACTGAAACTGCTCTGTGACAGTGACCTGCATGGGTCTGAAGTTAGCATCGGTGCGACGCAACTGATTTTTTCTCCCAATTTTTGGATTTTAAGTATAGCACATCCCGCTTCTAGGTATCTATAGAAGATAGTGGAAAATATTTCAAGGGATTCCGACAAGCTCTTAAGGCAGGATTGTTGTGTGACAATATGAAAAAGTCGTTTTTTTAAATTCCATTCTATTACTCAACAAACTTTTCTGAATACGTTCATGAAACTGTTTGATGATGCTCATAAAATTAGCCGAGAATTATAAAAATGATAAGGAGGACGCTCGGTGATTGCGGCCGAGACGCAACAACTTTAAACGCGTTTTTCTCGAAACTATGCTTTTTAAATCAGCAACCACGATATCTAAATACCAACTTGGCCGATTGAGACGAATTTTGGCGTACACCTTCCGTAGAATGTTTTTTAACGTTGGTAGTAGAATTGAAACGAAATCATTTGTTTTTTTTAAGTATAACTCATAGTATGATCAGAAAAATAGCAAAAACATTGATGATTTTCATTTCCCGGAACCGCCCTTATCAGAGGGTAAAGTAAATAATCGCATCTCCCGCCGTATGGAGATGGCTGTCTTTTTAATTGGCGTTACAGGCCTTAGTTAAAATATTGACCATTTTCAGAAAAATTTATTTCTACAAAAATCCTATAGCCACGTTTTAATGCGTAGGATATATTCTGGTCAGCGAATTCATTTAATTCATATTTCCGAAGCCGAGCCTTGGCCTAATCGTTTTCTTGCACTTTTAAACGGGACGTTGTATTCTTTGTTAGCATCGTTGGGCATTAAGTCACTTCATATTAATAATTTTACAGTTACTCCGAAAATATAGTTGTGAAATCGAAATGAAAATTTATATTTAAAACGTAAGCATTTATGAAATCTCTTGATAATAGAGAAATAACTGTAGATTAATAGAATCGTTGGTTCGGTAAAATGATTTCTGTTTTTGCCTTTACCAATTCGACCACGAGGGTTACTCTCCCATTGGTTAGTTAAAGCTGTCGCAACGACTGGAATCCGCTTTGCGAAAGCGGGGCTTTAGGCTCCATACTGCCCGCGTTTAGCGAACAGCGATATCCAATGGGAGCTAAGGTATTTCAGAAAACTCCTGGAAAAGTGCACCTCCCAATATGTGTCACTCATCGCTCGACGCTCATCGCGTATAGTGTGCAGATGCCATTACTGATATATAGTGGCATTAGATGCAGCCACGTCAATTGGAAAATTGAACTACACTTCATGCTAAAGTTAACACGAGTCGTACGCACGATCTTACATACAGGTCTGGAAAATCCGGCGTTTTTGCATGGTGCGCACCATGGAGGCTAGAGTGGGAGGAGTCCGAACTCTTATGGAGAGGCTTGAAAAAAGTGACTACAAAAAGTAGTCACACGGGGATGGCGCCACTATTGCTAAGACTTCGCGACGTGTACTGCGTCTGACAGAACGGAACAAATAAATCATGAGAACTGAGCTGTGTGTGAGGCAGAATAAACTTGATAAGTCGGCTGCGTCGAGAGAGATGTGAAATGATATATACCAGAGAGGTCTCCATAAATGCGTAAAGATAGAAGAATATTTTTAATATAGCAATGCCCAAGGAACAATATGCATTAGTTGCATAATTAACAGTGAAAAAGGTCGAAAATAATAATAAGAATGCAATACGCAGTGATAGAAAAATATTTTTATTTTAACAGTGTTCAATTTATTTTTCGATTTGAGAAAAACATTGTAATAACAATATAAAGTCGAAGCGATATTGCTTGCTTCAATGTTTTCAAGATGAAAACATGCTGTGATGTTTTAAATATAAAATATCTGTGTCCTCTTGTCAGCATCAAGGCTCGTTTGTCTCGAAAGTTCGATTTTAACAATTCTCAAATTCTTCGAATATTATGTTTATATTATCGTATTTGTTGGTACAGTAGAACCTTGTTCATCCGATCTTCGATTAACCGACTTGCCGCATTATCCGAGTCACCTAACTCACTCGAGTCCTCCGCATTATCCGATGTGTATCCTCGAATAATACGCAGAATCTCGGATAAAACGGAAGAATCTGCTATGATTATGTGCAGAGTAGTCCAATGTTGCTACTGTTTTCCGTATTATCCGCGATTTCACTTATACGAGGTACCCTCTGCCCACATTACTTCGGATAAGCGTGGTTCTACTGTACTTGCGATGGAGGCTAGAATGCGTATTCGATCCTCTTTCATCTCTCTCATACGACATCGATACTCAGCTTACTTCTCGCGGTCTTCGAGATAGTAGCGCCACCCCTGTTTGACCACATTTTTGCAGTCACTGGAATGCGAAGATCAGACTCCCACTCTAGCCTCTATGGTGGGCACTGTCACCCATAGCGAGGCAAACACATAGTTCCTCATCTATCCACTGGTGGCGCTGTAACGTAGAAGTCTTGTAGATATAGATATACGGCACATGTCGAAAAATCTCCTTCATTGCACAGCTGTTCGTACGCGCGTGCGATTGGCTCACTTCTGCGTAGCAGCGCTTCCGGTGGCAAAAGCGAGAACTGCCACTTTGCCTCATTACTGAGTCACTCCCCACCTTACAAGTCACACTCCCCGCCTTACACTTACACCTTTCACACCTGCATGTAAGACCGTGGCAGTACGCTTTCGTATAAATCTATCTTCTTCTCTCTCACACAAGATCGTGTTGTAATCATGGCGGAGTTGTTACTCGATCCTAATATTCGAGGATGGGTATTTTTGCCTATAGTAGTCATAACATTCCTCGTAGGAATAATACGGCATTTCGTTTCAATTTTACTCGCATCGCAAAAGAAAGTTGAGGTGCATCAGGTGCAAGATAGGTAAAAAAGAAAATGTTATCCCTACTTATATGTTTCCGTTCACGCTCGGAGCAGAAAGCTTTTTCGTAAAAGATTTTTTGTTTACGTTCGCAAAAATCTGTGCAGTATTTTTCTAATTTAATTTAGTAGTTTTCCAGTTCTCTGATATAGATTTATATAAAAACTAAACCGTGAATACCGGGCCAACTGATACAATCTTTACTTTTTGCCTAAATTACTTTCCCTCGCTGCAGGAAAAAGGATTGCTCTACTGTCAACCAGCAAAATTTACCTTCATTTGCCGGCATTTTTGAAAAGTGTAAAGTTCGCCAGGTCGATAGTGGAGTATACAAAGTAGTCGGAAACTTTACACGATTGAAACTGTTCCGTAAACACAAAATATGTTTTTGTCATATTTTGAAGCCAGGTGATGATTCGCTCGAGACTTTTGCGTGAAAACGGACAGTACATTCCTAAGTCTGCATTCCTGATGAGACGGTTTTTCTTCAACAACGTGGAGACCGGTTACTTCAAAACACAAAAACGTTCACCGGTGTCCCAAAATCCTATGACGGATCCAAGCATGATGACCGATATGTTGAAAGGGAACGTGACGAACGTATTGCCTATGGTACTTATCGGTGGATGGATCAATTGGATGTTTTCCGGTTTTGTAACGAGTACGTATTTCATTGATAACACTAAAAATCAGTTTCGTCGAGGATATTTTTCACCAATGTAGTAATTTATATTTAACATCTGCCAAAGTACGTTCAATGCTTTGCCAGACCGTTTTTGACATACACAAAGCTTTTAAATTATAATACTCTTTTTTAGGAAATGTAACTATTTTAGTACTAAAAGTACAGCTTTGTACAAAATTTTGTATTGATATAGAGAACAAATGAAAGTGTATCGTTCGATTTATGATTACGAGTGACCCCGGTTTTGTGAAGGTTGATTCATTGGAATGCAACGAAAGTTAATTTTTTTAATCACTTGAATTTGTCTCTGGCAAACTTAGCATGCGAAAATTGCTTAAACGTTTTTACGTACTATTATTAGAAGTTTACGACCTAGATGTGCAAAAAAGGCGTTCAATGAAGATAATAATGAAAAATGAAAAAACAATATCGTTGGGTTCCAACGAAGCAAACTTGAACGTCATGCGACACAGCTGCGGTTTTCAAGCAAATTATTTATAGTCGGTAGATATTCAGAACAAAAACAAAGTCTCAAGTATCAAGTCTACAAAAATGACTTCACAACAAACACGGTCGTTTCCTTTCATAAAAAATGTTACATATCATTTTTAATAATTTGTCCGAAAAATTGTCATCTTATACCTACTAATATTTGGGACTTTTGTTTGAGATATAGTTATATTTAAAAATGTCGGCTCATATTAATATTTGGGAATACTCGAGGATTCGATTAGGGTTTGTTTGGGTTCTGCATTGTCAATTGTAGCAAAATTCTTCCAGGGTTATATTTAGGACACTGATTAAATTTGAATTTAATTTGAAAAAATACAAACGTCTCTTTAACTACTCATTAGAGTACCAGATAATGCGTTTTTTCATACAGTTTCAGTTATTCGCACGAAGCCAGTATCAGCATTGCATTTATTATTCCCTTGAAGAGTGGAAATTCACTAATATTATAGAAACTTAGTTGCCAAATACAATTATTTCATTTTATAAAACATTATCGTTGAAGACCCATAGAATTAGTGTGTCTTCAACAATTAAGACACATAGAATTAGTATGTGTCCATTGACTATAATTAGAAAATTATAGTCAATAATTTTTTAATCCCAAACCTCTTGTTTAGGTTTGGGATTAAGAAATGGGCCGCGGTTTTTATGATTTCATTAGTTTCGTATTTACCTGATGTTTAAAAAAAGATTTTGCAAACTATCAAATTTGCTGATACTTCTTTCTCCGGACAAACGTTTGCTTTTATCAAATAATGCTGGTGGAAAGTTCATGTCAGGGCACTTAAGGATGTTGAGTCCCTATGAAACATGTTAATGTTAATTGTTCAATAAATAGCTTCTTAATCGTCATGAAATTTTTACACGACCTCCTTAATAATTCATGTAAAAACATACCAAATTTTCAGAATTCTATCATCATTACTTCAACCTCCTTAAGGGTTGAAATAAAAAATGATCATAAAAACCGGAAAATTTTGTATGTTTTTGTATGAAGTATTTAAGAGGTCGTGTTAAAATTTCACGACGATTAGGAAGCTCGTTATTAAATATTAACATTTTGTTAAGCACAATTTTTAAAAGAAATTTAAAAGAAATTATCAATAAACTTCGTTTTGTTTCCGTTGCTTTCAGTATATTGTAGATATTATAAAATTGAGAGGTCAAAAAAAAACTTTTTGCAAAGTTACATCAGTTTCCATAAAACAACATTTAATTTGTGAATGTTAATTGTTTAATAACGAGCTTCCTAATTGTCGTGAAATTTTTACACGACCGCTGAAATACTTCATACAAAAGCATACCAAATTTTCAGAATTTTATAATCATTTGCGATTTGGGACTCAACATCCTTAAAATGATGAGCATCATGGCAATGTAACGGAGTGGCTTTTGTTTTTATTTTTGTTATGTTCAGGGTCGCCTACCAAATATTCAAAGCATTTTTGTAGTTATTCTAGAGAAACTCACATCCATAGCTCCAGAAAATTGTTTGAAACAAAGATACATTCTATTGGTGCATTTAGTTGTACTTTAAAGTTAAGGCAGGCCTATCGGTTCACACTAGTCATACCACTGATCATACTTGAGACCTGTACAATTTATATTTTTAACATGTGCAAAAAAAAAATTGTAACAACTAAAATTTTCCATTTGTAAACTGGTTAATGAATGTTAACATTTAATTAGAAAAATGAAAAAATAGATATTCCAACGATTCGCGTGGTATTTCTACGTTTGATATTTGGCAATATTAGTTCTATCTCCGTCTCTTTTTACTGATTCTGGCGAGTTTAACCTCCATGCTTTTCAACGTCGATCTGTCAAAAAAATGTTAGGTGCGGGAAATGTAAAGCATTGTATTCGGGCCACGACTGTTAAAAAAGCGTGGAAAATTTGTGTCGGCGAAATATGTCGGTTAAAAATGACATATGTGTGGAAATTTGAACGAGTGAGATGAGGTTACGACTACAGTCAGCTGTTGCCTTGCTGCCACGTCTCTTTATCGTAGCAAGTGGTAATAAATCCAATACCGGAAGTTCAAATTACACTTGATATTACATGAAAATTAGGTCAATAAGCGTATTTTTTTTCTGAGAGCATTGGATTACTGCAACTGTTAAGTATGTAAATCTGATTATTTTTAAGAATCTGACGGATTCTCACTATTGTATACACTTTTGTAGCGACCGGAAATTGGGTTTTTGTATGTCGTCTCGGGATTCTTCACAAAAGTACGCAATTTTTATATCTTTTTTCTCTGCTGTAAGGTCGATAACCGAGCCTGAAATGTTTACAGAGACGATTATTAATATATTTAACGGAGCTCAATAAAAATTATGAAAATCCTATGAATTGAAGCCTGGCGATAGAACTACCTTGAGCCTGATGGAAGCTAGGATAATTTTGTTTAGAAAATAATACATTTTGTCCTTCAATTGATATTGGAACAAATGTTAAGTTGGCAAGAAAGTCTTGCTACACTAAAGTGGTCGGTTAAATATTTTTCCTGGCATATTATAAGCTCCTTGCCTTTAGATACTAAAGCACTAGGTGCACATGACGAAGTTTGCATCGTAGGAATGCAACGGAAATGAATTCTTATTAATTGCTCCATTTTTATTACCGATTCTCGTGCGTAAATCACTCAAATTTTTTCCGCGTTTTCTTATTAGAGATTTATGACCTCAATTTGCGCAACGAGTCTTTCGATAATAACGAAAAATAGAAAAATACAAAATGAAGAAAAAATATCGTGGCATACCAACGATACAAATGTCAACGTCATTAGGTGCACCCATTCCATTGGTCGAATACGGAGATTCTTAAAAGATAGGGAATTCAATGAAAGGAAAGGTTTTATCCAATGATAATTTGAACAAAGAATATAACACTCACGACATTTTTCTGAAAGTTATATTTGACCTTTATGAGGTTAAGTATTCTGGCATGGATATTCCGTTTTTTCTTCGTTGAAACATAATTTCGCGTATCACGAAACAGAAAAACGGTTTTCATCAATTAAGCTATACGTTTTCAAGCTACCAGCTTAATTCTTATTTTCAGCTGGAATAGTACATTTAATTTGTGTGCAACAATATATCCCATAGCTATAAAAAGTTCGTCCCAAAATTCGTAAACCCCAACAAATTGAACATGATTGAAATTATTGATAATAAATTAGCGATTTTCCGTTATCAGCCAAGGTACCATTTCCTCTGACACTGAGATTCAAACCGATGTTGCAACGAGGAATAGAACTGGCGACGCTGGACGCTGCCTGGGTTTCATCCGCATCTTGGTATTTCCTCAACGTATTCGGGCTCCGATCCATCTATACTCTGGTATTGGGGGAAAACAACGCTGCAGATACATCGCGACTTTTGCAAGATCAAGTATCGGGCGCTGCAATGTCCATGCCACCCGATCCGAAAGCGGCGTTTAAATCCGAATGGGAAGCTCTGGAGATATGCGAGCACAATTGGGCGCTCACCGGTTTGGATTTCGAAATTACGAAAGTCGACAGCGAAGTTAGTACGACGGACAATATATATCATCAAAGCAAGACTAATTAGATTTTTCACGAGTCTTTTGAATTGTACCGCGGAACAAATATATACTGCCGTCAGCTGTGCCTATTCCGTTACTTTTCCTCTCGCGAAGGGAGCTCGGACTGATCATTGATGCGGTAGCGATAAAATATTCAACAGCATTTGGCGGTCAAATTATATGCGGACAACTTTATTGTGGTTTAAATAATAAAAGCGTGATCATTTGATTTGCACTTCGTAAACTCGGAAGACGAAAAATAATTTAAGACGGAAGAAAACATAAAAATAATAAAATAAACCTCAATGTTCCCTGTAAGTTAGTATTCACTTATATTTGTGCATACGCCGTGATAAATATGGAAGATTCCGCATTAAAAAGGCGATTACCGACTCATCGCTTCGTGGCCCATTGTTCTACTAATTCCATAGTCGCTGGAAGTCAGTTGCAAGGTCTTATCATCGGATATAAATCCGTACGGCGATGGTTCTCACAAGGCATATTTCTGCGCACGTTGTTTAACAACTCCAAGTCAATTTCGGCGACGGCGATTCCAGTTTTCTCGGGACACTGTGCAACAACTGCACCCCAGGGGTCGACGATCTGAAAAATGCGAGAACGGTCCAATGTTGAATAATTACTAGATTCATACTAATGACTCAAGGCGGGATATACATTTAGACGGGGAAAAATAAGCAATTTTGACGAATTTTTTAAACTAAGAGATAGTCATTCTACATTTTTCAAACTTTGGGTATACTTCAATAGTATATTTAAGTATACAAAAGAATTTGTTGCAAATCGGCGTTCCGTAGACGTCGATTTACAAAAAAAAATATTTTCAGTTAGAACATAGTTTCTATTTGAGAGTAATTAGAATGAAGAAAATTCAAATTCAAGAGAATGGCACGCATTTAAAAAAAAAATTAACAATTCACGCAAAATTTCGGTAAAGTTTAGATTTAAAAAGTAGTCTTTAAGGAGGTACGATCGTTACTACGAATCCAACTTTCGGATTTGAAATTTTTATATAATTTTGACGAATACTTTATGCGCCGATTGCCAAAATTTGAGCTGTTTTGACCGTTTAGTTTTTTGGCAATAAAACTGCAAAGTCGAGCACTTTGAGTTACCGAAGCACGTCGTCTTATGGAGACGGTCAACCGGAAATGCGGTAATCGTGGTTTTTCTGCTCACGTATCCAACTAAACCTAACTGAACCTAAACCTAAAACTGAAATTCGTTAGATGAGATACAATAGATATTGTAAAAAATAAGAAAATCAATCTTCACCGTGTAGTTAAAGTACTACATTACAAGAAAGTTTCAATTTCCGGTTGAAAATTGTCAGAACGACGAAACAGCAACCACAGACTTAGCAACGTCGCGAGTAACAGCTGATACGTTTGGCGAACATAGCCCAGCTTTGTTTTTAAATCAATTCGAATAGAAGCCGCCACAAAATATGCAAACAACAATTTATGGAGTTTTATCATTTATCATGTATCAATAATATGTATAATTATATTCTGTCTATCGTGTTAATTCCGCTGAGGTAATTCAAGCCTATTTTAATAGGTTTCCGGCTGACTTTTTTTGTCATTTTAGTCCGTTTTTATGGTGGATATGTTAATATTATTATTACAAAGATTACTACCGAGTCGTTGACTATCTAATTTATCAGTTTTTATTTATTCACGTGCAATAAATTAATAATTTACCACAATATTAGCACACTATAATCGATAATACGAATAATCATCATGAGTAAACATCAATCAGAGCAGCTGTGGGTAAAGTAAATTTAGACTCTTTTTTTGACCCCGTGGAAGTGATCGTACCTCTTTAACATGACTTCAAAAACAATTCTCGTCAAGTAGAAGGTAGCAATATTATCGATATTTCTACCTAGTTTCAACTCAATCGGCTTAATAGTTTTTGCGTAATCCTGCACGCCAATGTCAAAAATGCAGTTATGAGAAAAAGGATTTTGACGTCCACGTCTACGAATTCGAGCGGTGACAGCGTTGACGGGCTGTAACATCGAAGTTTTTCGAATTTCGTTTTGAAACTTCAAGAAAATATTCTACATATATAGATCTATCGGTTAAAGGAAAAAAATCGATTTCTTTATCATCGTAAATGTATATGCCGCCTTAATTGACTAATTGTCACAACTGCCTATTGTACTGTATAGTTACCATCGCGTGACCCCAGCTTACACGTTTTTTATTGTGTGTACCAGTTTGAGCGGCTGCTATCACATAACATTGAGTTTCGATCGCTCGCGCTCGTAGCAACACTTCCCAGTGTGCTGCTCCCGTTTGATAAGTGAACGCCGATGGGAATGTTAAAATTTGCGCTCCCATATTTCGCAGAGCAATAGACAGCTCGGCAAAACGCATGTCATAGCACTTTTTAGAAGTCAAGAGCTCATCTCAAATAATAATATTCTTATAACTATTTCGAAGCTTCAAATATGCTGCCACCTACCGTCAATAAAATCGATTCGATAGCGAACGATAAAAATCGGAAAATTGATGAAAAAAATCGGCGTTGAAGTATTCCTTTCGCGGAGGGCCGTGTTTTGTGGAGGCACGAGCAGGGCCCTTATGAATCATTGGTATATTACAGTGGCGCTTAATAAAAAAATGTATTAAAATTTCGTGCAAGTTTAGTACATTTGGACGTTTTTACATTTTCTGTGAAAAGTCGCCACCACGAAAACTGTTCTGCTAGTCACTTCTACCATTAATATTTTAATATTAATAATAATTAATATCAATCTATCATTGATATTAATAATTATATTAATAATAATTAGTATTAATCTATTATTAATATTAATAATTATTATTATCAATATTAATGTATCATTAATATTCTAATATTAATATAAATGTTTTATCATTAATATTTTTTTTAAACATTCGCCCTTACGGTTATTGTCGTTATGGAATGTTTGGAATTTCATTACACGCGTGGAGCAGTTTAAATCAGGCATATAGAGTTATTTAGTGAATAAATTATTAGAAAGCAATGTGGTCAGCGTGTCATCTCCATCAAACGTCACATAAAAAAGAACGTTAGTAGTCGAAATTTTTCGTTAAAAGTTCGGTAGTTTGACTTGAAGTTTTGGCAGCATACTGGGATGTATGTTTTACTTCGTTGTAGACGAAAATCAGTCAATTGTTAAATATTCAGTTTCGTGAAAGAAATACATTAAGGCCTCAGGCCACAGTAACGGATATAAAATCATGTGCGAATTCAACAATCTATTTTCGCAAGATAAAGTGATTGACTCATAAAATAAATTACACATCTATTTAGGATGAATACCAAGCTGTTGGAATATATATTAGGTGTACAACTTAGTTCGGTCCGTTTTCAAAAGATGGCTCTAGGTCCTATAAATGGTTGACGGCAACAGCTGATTTTTGCTGTATCGTGAAGTATCAACATCTCTTAGGCCCGGTTCCACAACTCTCGGTTAACCGAGTTAACCGGAGTTTAGCCAGCCAAGCGTGGTTATTTATTGGTACAGTCGCCCTATAACTTCGGTTAACTCGGTTAACCGAGAATTGTGGAACCGGGCCTTAACCAAATATCGTTTACAGACCTTTGAGTTTTGCGCATCAAGTCTAATTTTTACTGCGGCGAAAATGTCGAATTTCGTCCCAAATAAGCACCATTTGCGGGAAGTGTTGATTTTGTGTTTCAACTGGAAGAAAAGTGCAGCTGAAGCCCACCGAATGCTTGTGGAAGTTTTACGTGAGACTTCTACAGGCAACAATTGATCCTTTTAAAGCGAGCTATAGCCGAAAAACGTCCAGAATATGCGACCGGACACGAGTCCATAATCTGTCAACTATTGGGGTTAAAAACTATTTGGAAAATAGCGGGTGGGAAATTCTTGCTCACCCGCCTTATAGACCAGACCTTGCCCCTTCCGACTACCATTTGTTTCGATCGATGCGGCACGCTTTGACTGGAATACGCTTCACGTCACAACAGGGTATTAAAAATTGGTTCGATTCATTGTGGGCTTCAAAAGATGAACGCTTCTTCCGCGACGGAATTCATAAATTACCAGAAAGATGGGGAAAAGTAGTGGCTGGCGATGGACAATATTTTGATTAATGTATTCATCAATTTTATCATTCAAATAAATGCGTATTTTAAGCAAAAAAACGGACCGAATTCATTTGTGCACCCAATATATATATATATATATATATATATATATATATATATATTTTTTTTTCTATGTACAAAATTGCCGACTACTCAAAACTTCTCGAAACAGCTTTTTTCCAATTGGCGTGACAAACAACTTCAACAAATTTCACTCGATTTACTTCGAATTTAAAAGTTATGTTCCTAATTGCATTTCACGGAGAAGTACGTACGGAATTTCTGATTAATCGAAAAACTTTTCGTTTTATGAGCAGTTATAACGAAACTTTTCACTGAAAATTCATTTCTTAAGTTCAAATACCTACAACTTTTGACGAGAATTTTTTTTTGTTCTAGGTAAAAAATTGTGGATGGTAAATCTCACGCCGCGGAGCGCCTACAAAAATAAGATAACAGAAGCAAATATTAGTAGACGGCCATATTGTGCATCGAAAACAAAATATCTATTTTCTAACTTGATATTCACACTAAATACATGTCTAATTAATTTTATGGGTGAATCACTTTTTCATACAAGTTTTTTTTTTAATTCGCACATGATTTTATACCCGTTACCGTGGCCTAAGGCCTTAAGTGGACAACGGCACAGCCATAAGGTGCAGCTACAGCTCCAGCTGAAAATGAAATATAAATTGCAAGTTTTCGCAGTCTCTCAGCCACAGCAGCCCAACAAAACGATGCCAGTCAATGAAACAAAGTCGCAACTTTTCAGTTCAACAATATCAATGAGAAAAGTCTCAATGGATGCTTAGATGCCTGTGTCGCTCGATCATCTCGAGAACCACTTGATGGACTGTTTTTAAATTTACAAGAGATACGACGAGAAACATTTAAAAGTCGTTGAGGATCTCACTTTTTCAAAATCGATGTTCATTTTTTTATAGTTACATAAAAATGGCTTTTTAATAGATTTTGTATGTTCGAGTTTCAATTTTTCTATGGCTCTCAATATATGTACCTTTGTGTTAAAAAAAATGCGTTTCTTTCGCATCAACCGTTTCCCAGAAGAAAAAATCCGCTATTTAGCCATTTTTCAGGCCTGTAGGTAGATGTAGCCCCTTAAATAGGCAAAAATACGCATAAAACACCCTACGCATCCTACCAAGTGCAAAATAAAAATATTTACTAGCTATTTACTAGTTTGGCGAGGAACAATACCGAGAAAGGTTTTCCGTCATAGGAGATTGGCAAAATGCGATGGGTGTTATGTATAAATGTTTGCGTGTTGGTGTATATGATTATGAGTATGGCCTGATCTGCCCATAAGCGTTGTTTGAGAATACCTTTGATGAAACCTCTGATGATTTGATGAAACATACTAAAGGATACAATGGAGAGGCCCAGAATCCCAGCTGGTGTGACTATCGGTGGAGTTATTTCGTTCCCTTTTGTCACGTAATCAGATTCCATCAGTCTCACTCCGATATCTTTGTTTTCCATGTCGAACAGATGGACCTTGCGATATGCTGCCACTAGGGTACCTTCATTATCAATCAAGACGTGGGTGTTGCAGATTTTGTCAGGATTCTCATCTTCCTAAAAGTATGGGAGAAATGGTGATGCTTATAGTTGTTATCGAATTCTACTGCTTCGTAGAATCATACGATACGCGAAGTTCTACCTTTTCGTGTATTCCGCCTAAGGACAACCAGATGTTGTGATCAGAAGCAAGTTTTTTGTACGAGCTTACTGTGGGTCCATCTATGCTTTCGGCAAAAGCAACAATATCCTTTTTGTTGTCTGCCAAATAGTCACAGGCTTCAGGGAAAAAAGCCATCTGTAATATGTATGTGTATGTGGAGTACCTAGATTTTATATTCGCAGATATTCATGATGAACAGTAAGTAGTAAAAGTTTTTACACTGGCATTCCTTTGCTTCGCTTGTAGAACTAGGCTGCTCAGTATTTGATAATTTTTATTTTTATCCGATGTTGACGTCATTTGACATACCGCCACCAAGGAATTAACCATTGTTGATAGTGGATGTTTTACTTGTCTGATGAGAAAATATACAAATAAAACCTTTTCCCATTTTTGCATTGATGCACATAAACATTCTAAGATTAGCTTAATAGAACTTAAAGTATCAATACAACTGTCGAAAGCAATACAGAAGTCCGCTGGTTACTTTTCTATTATCGTCTGTGTATGATACGAATCGTATTTCATATCCATTCTAGCTGGTTGGTTGTATACGTAATCATCTGGTACTGTTCTTTTTTCAATTAACACTAAGTACAGGTAATTATGATAGAGATGTAAATAATAAACCACATCTCTTACATTCCGTGATAGAATGAGAGAGATTTCTTCGTTATTATGCGTTACCAAAGGCGGTCAATTCTGATGTTTGTCGAACGTTTTAAAAGTGAACAGAGCTTATCGATTTTTAACGTTTTCGAATCGTTGTATGTGTGTAGAAGAGTACAAAGCATGAAATCTGCAAGTTCAGATTGGTTTCATACAAAAGTCCACAGTTTAGCACATGCATTGATGGTAGAGATTGATGGTATAACCGATACATACGTCATGCTTTTATAAGATTGAAAATGATAAATCCAGAGTCCAAAGAATGAAATAGCAGAATTAAAGTATTTTGTATTATTGTGAAGTATTCGACATGGGTATCCTCTCATGAGTATACTGAATATTGACGTGTTATAATAGTTAACACAATATTCTGTTTGACATTAAGGGGAAAGAAACCTAAAAGTTGCAACTAAGGTATAGCCACTTCGTATTATCCTGTTCCCTGTTGAAACATTGCCCTACAGATCCTGGCTACTTCGAAAATGTGATCTCCGCTTCTTCGTGAATGGCAGGATTCACAGAGACCCACCCAAACTTTGCTCAGCGCTCAAAAAGTTTCAGCGTTACAAAATTGAGTACGCTATTTCCGAAGAAGGGTAAAAGATTTTGGACAAAGTGCGAATGACATTTGGCAGCTACCCTGCACTTAAATCGATATCTAGCGCAGTGGTCGGCAACAGGTGGACTGTCGTCTAGATCCGAACCGCAGCAGGCAGAAAACTGAACCACCAAAAAATCTTTGAATAATGTAAGAAACTTGTTCTGTGTGCGATTCTAAATGCGTTTTTCACTCACATTCTTTTTGATAAAACAATAATTACCTGCACGTTGTGATTAATATTTAGTTTTTTTTTCTCTGGACCTTAATAAAAAATTTCAAAAATATCCGGACCTATACAATACATGTTGACCCCTGACACAAACTAAGGATGCATTTCCACACGCTAGAGCGTGTGGAAATGCATCCTTAGTTTGTGTCGATTTCATAGATGGACATCAATACTATTATTACCTGAATGATGACTTTGCAGCTAGATATGTAAAGGCGAACCGTGGTCGAATGATAATCATTATCAGATGTCACCTAATTATTTGTGTAAATGAAACCATTAATAAGTATGTACATTTTGGTATGAGCGATTGAGTTTGATGATTTTTTTCAAATTCCAAGCTCTTCAGGTATTCCTTCAAGTACCCAATGTCAAACTGGATTGAAAAATGTTCCAGCAATGTGGTAAATATAGACATTTTGACATTTTCTCTGAAAATTCGCGAGTACGAAAATTCTTCCACTAGCCACATTTTTCCAAGTTTTATTATTAATATTGTCTTTAAACATTCGGTGACCGGAATTTATTTAATTCGGGTATTTACAGGTATTTATTTAATTCGGGTACAAGGTATTTAATTTACCCTGTTGTATTGTGTTATGGAAACTCTAGGTTCCATAACACAATAACATTTAGTGTATAAATCATTAGAAAGAAATGTGGCTAGCGTATTATTTTCATAAAATGCCGTAAAAATAGACGATTTTCTAAGCCGTAATTCTATGTTAATAGTTCGGTAACTTGGCTTGAAATGTTACCAGTAAACTTGGATATATTTTTACTTCGTTGTAGACGAAGATCGATTAATCGTGAAACATTCGGACCCGTGAAATGAATACCTTAATGTAACGTTTCAAATATTTCTATCATCCTTGCTTGGCATAATATGTGGTATAAATCATTTGGAATACTTAAAATGTTCTAATTAAGCTTTTGTATACATATGGGGGGGGGGGGGGGGATTGCTTATAAGCACAGGTAGCAAGAAAAGTTAGGGTGTAATTAAATTACCCCACACACTTTTCATAACATATTCGTAACCGAGACCGCGAGGTGTTGATCACCCTGGCTAGAGACGTACGCGCCCTGTTCATAACCTCAAAATTGGCCCCAGAAACTGTCAAAATACGGGTAAGAGTAAAAAATTCTTTCGCTAAAAAGGAAAAGTGTGTACTGTAGCAGTCTATAATCTGAAAGAAATCAAAAACTTTAATAACTTTACGGTATTCTGAAAAACGTTTTTGTTTGATAAAAATTCCGCTTTATTTTGTCTTTTCCACCAATAATATTCCTCGTTTATTATCCTGACCAAGTAGTTTGAGATTCGCGGGCATCGTTACCAACTGTGGATAAAGCAGGTAGCATTTGTGCCATCTACGACCTTGCCGTGTTTGCACAGCCTAATATTTTGTGCGCTCGATTTACGCACCAATTTGCGACTATACCCATTCAGTCTATACGACAAAATATTTTTTTTGTGTGAATAATACCAAGTTTTAAAATGATTGAAAGCTCAGACATTGTTTATTATTGAACAATATTGAATAGATCTTGATCTAAATAGATAAATGGATAAAGACAAAACAACTCAAACAAATTAGTTTCACGAAAGCTTTGTTCAATGCTAATGAAAAAAGATAAACATACCTAGTTGACTTCAATGAATGTTTGTATCAGTGTAAGCCAGAATTATTCCTTTGTAATTAAGAAGTGAAGTCATAGACGAGAGCACAAATGATTTCGATAGCGCTGATAACAGTATCTTATTCCTTGCAAACATTTATCTGCTGAAATCGACGATTACAAAATTCACAGAACTATTTCAATCAATCGTAATATCATCGATTCTACTCGTTGGATAATCGGATATGTTCAAAGTTTTCTGCGATTTTCTTCCTGTGCTATTCTTCGTTCCTACACATTTGCTCATCTGGATCGTGAAATCTCGGCTCAAGGTTACATCGTTCAGTGTCGTAAAGACGGTTTTGTTGTCAACATTTCATATGTGGATTTGTATGGAACAAAATTCAAGCTAAAAAGTAATAAAGCAATAAAAAGAAATCTCCCTACAAACATTTTTCTTTATTTTACTGCATGAAAAATTCTCGTATACCTTAAGAACAATCTTAATGTTTTTTAAAAAATATAAACAATGGTTATATTATTATTTTAATTCTCGAAAAATAAAACTCAAACACTACCGAACGCTTTTAATGCGCTATCATACGCTACCAGACACTACCACAAGATCGGTAGAAAAGAGCAAAATTAGACAGACTTGTGACAGGAGAGGGGGCAACTTGCAGATCGGTTTTTTCTTGTTGATTTTTCGAAGAAAAAACGGAAAACTATCACACGATCTCAATGCGCTACCAAACTACCAAAGTATACACTCCCACACAACCATTTATAAAAAGAAAAGTTTCGGATAAGATTCCGAAAAGCCCCCCCCCCCCCTCTGATCGAGCTGAAATTTTGCACAAACTTTCCTTTCAGTATTTTAAGAAAACCCCTAAGGGATTTTCGGCGACTCGCAATAGTTTTCGAGAGATTGAATTTTGAAGTTTTTTTTTAAGTGTAAGGTTCCGAAGTTTTTTTTCCGCGCGTCGACTATATCTATATGTGCTACGTCTCTAGTCATACCTATATAAATATGAACGCGCGTTCCGTTTTGTCCAAACAAACCCAAACAAACCTCAAAAAACTCAAATCAACCCAAAAAAACACTCAAACCCGAAAACTGTTGCGCGTCACCAAAAATTCCTTCAGGGGTTGTGTTAAAATATTAAAACGAAGGTTTGTGCAAAATTTCAGCTCGATCGGAAACCCAAAAAACCCAAACAAACCCCCAAAAACCCAAAAAATCCAAACCCAAAAACTGTTGCGCGTCGCCAAAAATTCCTTTAGGGGTTGTGTTAAAATATTAAAACGTAGGTTTGTGCAAAATTTCAGTTCGATTGGAGGTGGGGGGGGCGGAACCTTACCCAAAGTTTCGATTATTCGTTTGTTCGATATTCGATTTGTAGTTATTGATTTGTCGAAAAATGGGAAAGGTCCCAAACGATTTCAATGCGCCTCCAAACAACCACCAAACGATTATTTAAAATAAGTTCAAGCGAGAGAGCTAAGTTTGGAGTGGTCTTGAAGTTACGTTTTTCAGATTGGCTTGCACCTCGAAAAAATTCTATCCGATTCACTTCGTATTTTCACAGTACCTTCCAAACTAAATTCCCCATGAAGTACATAGGAAATTCTCGATTAGCTGTAAACTCCTCTTGTTGATAATCATCCTCCTCGAACTTCTTTGACTGAAGATAAAAGTCTTATTTTCAATGTTTGCCATTTGTATAAAAATAATATTTTTTTCAACGCCCTATGTATGTCTCCAGATTTCATCGCGCATGTTACAAAAAATATTGAATGTTGATCCAGAGTAAAAATTTATGGGAACTATACTCCAAGTCTAAAATTGCAAAAATCCTTATGCTTATAAAACGCCGTGACTTTGCCGGGATCATTGAATTACTAGCTTCATACAATTTGAGACACGTACGACGTTCCAGTGGATAGAGAAAAACATTTTACACAAAAAATTTGCCAAGCTGCACTGTTTCGGGCTTCTGGGCTAATGTACCTCACAATAACATCAGCCCATTCAACATGCAGTTATAACTATCGACGAAAGAAAACATTACACATGTACTTAAACCCAGGTATTTATTTCAGCTTCGTTTGTACATTATAAGAAATGGAATAAACGGTTACTCTAGGGATCGTGAAAGATTCAATTTTAATAAATTTCGTTTTATCTTATTATCCATCGCATAACACAAACTGCATATCATAGTCTATTTTCATTTGCTTTTCTCCTTCCTCTCTCAAGATCAATATATTTCAACACGCGAATCTCGCTCGGCAAGTACGGTACGCAAAAGGTATCCTACACCCAGTATTATAGAATACGAACCATGTTTGTAAATCTTAGTAAAACAGCTGAATATTAAATTGGCGACAAACGACACAATGCTCTTTACGTTGCGACATATAATTTGATTCTTTTCTGTATTCTCTTTTTTCCGCTTCTTTAAAATTCTTAATCCTTGTCTCGTTATTTACGTATTCTTACATACACAATCGTATGTATAAATATATAGCGTACGCTTTATTTATACCTACGTATATATTTTATATATATTTATATATATATTTATTTGTTTATATGTATAATATTTATAGAAAATTATACTAACTACATCGATATTTACATAAAAAGGCAAATGTGATATACCTGACTGTTCTTTGTCTGTTGCGTTACAAAAATATGTTGGTTCATCAATGTTTCATTCACGTCACAATCGTTGCTATTACAATTATCGGAGCAGTGCACAGGTCCGTTGCAGCAAATTGTACTCGCACGGAAGCTGCACTGCTCTAGTATGTTTCTATTGTATTATAAAACGCATTTTTTTTATCCTTGTGTTCCGTTTAGTACTTTACTGCCGTATAAGATGATACGTCTATTAATATTTGTCCTGATGTATATATAGTATATATATGCATAAGTCACCTCAAGCATTTGCCTTTTAGCGAAAAACCGTAACACTCGTTCATTACCTATATCACTTAAATGCACGACCCGCGCGTTTGCTCAGGAAAAAATGCTCGCGTTCGCGAGTCTCCGTGGGTATAGAGCTCAAAGCAAGAACCATCGCAATTGAGTAGACGACAAATTTGGAACTTTGCTCGTTGCAAACGCACGGCTCCCCTTCGTCTACTTTATTCCTTTAGAGGAGGGCGGAGGGGCAAAATAGCTTTGTACAGACGTCAAGTGGTTTCGTCGATCCACTTGATTTTTTTTTATCTCGGCACGACTCCAGGGATTTCAATAGATGTATCACGTTTTGTTGCAACTATCGTCACCGCGTATACGTCCGATACGTTAGGGCTGCAAATTCAATCACCCGGGTACATTACGTATAATTTGTTTCTGTAACGTTTTGACGATTTTTATGTCTCCGAGAGGAAAAAAGTAAAAAGAATGACCCTTCATTAGGCACGTCAGTAGTCGTAACGCCAATAAGCACGTGAGATCTTTAAGGACCCTGTTTTTCTATGTGAGAGTTTACGCTGAACTTTTTAAAAATATATTTATACTTTTATCGTATATTTTATACTTTTTTATCGATAAAAAGGCATGGCCGATGGGAATAGCGATGTCGGAGGGTCTTGAGAGATCCCACGCGCCGAATGAGAAGTCAACCGCGGCTTGTCCAGGGCAGCATGTTAGACACCTGCAAGTGTTTGCGACCTCTAGCCCAAGAAAAGTACTTTCCGGACGAATGCGAACCGCCCGTATGCACGAGTACGGTGTAGATATAATGAGGATCTGAGGTTCGGGTAGTGTCGGATCGATTACAGCTGCAACAATTTTCAATTAGAGTTTCACATTATTTATTACGTACAAGTATAAAACAATAACAAGTCCTCGATCGGGACGAATGAATGGGCAAGCTTTAGGTAAACCGTTGCAAGGTGCCTAACGCAAGGGACCGTAATGTTTCACATCCAGTGCCCCGTTTGTCGTTCGAACGAGAGTGAAAAATAAGAATAAGTCTCGCTTTTCTTTTGCTTCTTTTTCATTGTTCGCTTTCGTTTCTCGTCGTCGAAGAGACCACGATCAAGTAGTTTTTGCGATTTGACGAATTGTTCGGTACGCGTATTTGTCCGATGTGCGCACAATTCCGTAGGATCAAATACGCGTATCGCGCGCACCAACGTCCGCGTTTTCTCGGCCGTACGGACCATTTCGTTTTTCTCTTTTTCTTTCGCAAATCACAAATTTCACAAACCGCTAGTTGTCGTTTTCGCGCACGCACGTAAATCAAAACGCGCAAGCTTTCGTTTCTGCGTCGAGAAAGACGCGTGGGTTTTCCGTTTAAATTGAAATGTGCGAATCTGCGGATGCCGTAATCTCCTGGATTGTTCGTCAGTCGCGGGACGATCGGGCGTGGCCCACGCGCGTCCTTTCTATCGTGGGAAAATCCCGAATTCGCGCTTATTCCGTTTATTATGCAGAAGTGAGCTTTCACGTCGAAGCGAATGAAATTACGACTGATGTGGTTTTCCTTCGTGTCTTTTTTATCGTCTGTTCCCGTTACGACGGTGCTCAACGATTTTTTTATCGGTTTTTTTTTCTTAACAAAAGCGGCGCGTCAGCCCGTAGCGAGGGCGCTTTATCGCAACGAGCACGCGGATACACCGATGCCTGACAGCAGAGTGTGTCTGTGTGTATGTGCCTTTGGTGACATCGAGTCCCCTGATTACCAATCGTTTTTTTTTTTCGGAACGCGCGGCCCGCAGTCACTTTCATTCCTTGTGCTCGGGGTCCGGTTTCGACTTGGGCTCCATCGTCGAGGCGCGCGGATGCTGAGGATTCGTTTGATTTCTCGGTACGAGCAGTACGTTCCCGTCGGCCGAAAGCTGAAGGCTGTACTCGTAAGGATGATACTGATTACCGTCCGGATCGCGCAACGACTGAAAAATGACGACGAAGCAGACCAACTTTTAATAAGGGTGAATCTTTCCTGGAAATGTATTGCTAAATTGGAAATCAATCGTAGAAATGTATTGCTAAAGATTCTTAATATACAGGGTGTCTCGAAATGACCTGACATTTAATTTGTTAATAAAACATATCATTTATTTGAAAAGTACGAACATTTTTGCTTCAAGATACAAACATAGAGGTTATGTGTGGAACGCAACATACGATGAATGACCGCCTCGTCTCTGCAAACGTTAACTGTTGACGCAATTTTCAATAACATTTTGGCATAATTGCGGACAAATTTCATTAAAGTTGCGCCCGCAGTGTGTTAGCGCCATCATGTTGAAAGAATATTTCTTCCAAGTCCGTGCCGTTTATGCCTTCGGTCGGTATTGTGTTCCACACATAACCTCCATGTTTGTACTTTATATTGAAATAAAAATATTCGTACTTTTCAAACAAATAATACATTTTGTTAATAAATAAAAATGGCAGGTCATTTTGAGACACCCTTTACCAACGAATTACGCCTTATAGAATGAAAAAAAGACGTGAAGAGCGATATATGTTCGGTTGTAAGTAATGCGAAGCTTATACACTTTTCCATGCGTATGTAGGGACGTTTTTCGTTGCGAAATTGTTTAGCTTTAAGATTGCACCGATGCGTTTAAAAACCATTTATTTAGCGAAAACGATGGTTAAGTTGTGGGAAAAAATGTTGGGATCTGGGTAATCTAGTGTCGGAAGGTGAATTTTTACTAATGAATAAAATCGTATTTCAAATCGTGACAGTAGACTAACCTGAAAAACATGACGATATAGTTGGCTAAATTTGTCCTTAACGCGTTGTCTTTCAAGTTGCATGAAGTCTCGGTCGCGTATGAGCCTCGTTTTGCGATCGCGCATCTCCTTGACTTGATCGGCCAGGCTTATAATCTGGTCGAGTTTCCGTTTGCGACAATTTTGCGCGGCTACCTTGTTCTTGCCGCGTCGCCTTATGTCGCGTATAAGAGACAGTTGTGCCTCGCTGAGATCATATTTGCTGAGACGCTCGTTGAACTCGTCCATCGGCAAATTTATAATATCGTGAACGGCGATCGGAACGTTGAGCGATCGCGCGCGTTTCTCGTCCCGTGTCAGATGCTCGTCCACGTCGCTCTTGCGAACTGGAAATTACAAAGCACATTGATGACTCCGTCAAACCTGGAGCAATCAATTTCTACGTGCTCACAGACCTATCGTTGTTTTTTTAATTATGTCAATACGTAATATTGAGGCTGACAATCACTAAAAAGGATCTTGAAAAATGTTTCCGCTATTTTGGATGCCTAAATTTGCCAAAAAAGCTGGACTACGGAACATTCGTTGCGTTCCAACGATGCAAGCTTCAATATCATCGTAACGATAACAATATCTATAGTGAGGTGCAGTCGCATTAGTCGAGAACAATTATTTTCGCCCGTTACGCGTTGACAATGACGTAGGGTACCTTTCTTGTCGCGGGAGACAGGTCGCTGAAGAGATCCCGAGCTCTCGGCAGGCAAGTGATACGTATGATTATGATGCACGTGCTCGATCGCGCTACGACCCGATTGATGACGTGAAAAATCGACGCTACAGCTGTACTTCATTTCAGGTTGGGGACCGGCTGCACCCTCAATTGGTCCGGAGTAAGCGTTCCCTGGTGCGCCAGCACCAACAGTCTGAGAATCGTATTCGTACTTCGTCGCTGTTGTTGAATGAGCGCTCGCTCCCAACGGCGACCCTAAAAACGAAACGATCATTTAGACAACTTTGAACAAAATGAAAGGTTTCTCTCGCGCCGTTCGAAGGTTCGGATTCTCTCTCCAGAGCCTCTTGAACTGCTTAAAAAATATTGTGAACTCTATATTCGTAAGGGAACGGATTATGCACAAGTTTTCGTGAGAAGTACTTTTCTTTGAATAAAAGATAAGTAAAAGTAATTCAAAACACGCTTTTTTGGTCAAATATCTTGTCTGGCCGAGATGGGTACACTTTTTGCATGTTTAATATTTGCTTTTCTAAGATTTTGGACAACAGTAAACGTGCAGGAATAAAATATTGAAGGAGAATTTTTAGATGATATTCTAGAAAAAAAGACGTCCGAAAAAAACTCACCGGTCCCTTGCTCCTGGAAGTATCTCTTGGCGAACATTTGATGCTTCTTCTGAGCAACAGGTGGAACAACGCGATCGGCCGGACAACGCTGGGAACCGCCATTTCTTCCGGATACGGAATACCTATAGTCGTAGGGTATCCGGTATTTGCTGCAAACGAGAAAAGACGATAAATAACACAGCCCTGAAGAATGCACATTTTCGAGATCCATCCAAGTCCTATGTTTGTTACACTAGTTATTCGATATCAATTTCGACGAACGCTGTTCAACTATTCTTCTTTAACTCGACCAACTGGTTTTCCTCCATGAACGTCGCGTCATTTCGACCTGGACGAATTTGAAATAAAACGCTTATTTTCCAAAAACTGAAAGTTTTCAACAATTTTTCACAACAATTCAATATTATACTTTTCGAATTTCAATTATGCAGACATTACGAAATGTTCGAAATGTATCTCTGGTCTTTTTCAATGAAAACTGACCGGAGGGTTGCTCACGGCAGGTGGGTCAAATACTATCCGGGTCAAATTGACCCAGTGTGTCAAAATCGTGGCCAAAATCAAGTAAACCGTTGAGCCCCCCGTTCAAAGATTCACTCTATTCTCTATAACTTCTTCAATTATGAATACTTTTACATGCAATTTGATATACAACTTTATTGATGTACATGCAAATGAATGCCCAAAAGATTTGTCAACCATCTTACTTATTCCTTCAAAATTATATTTTTTTAATAAGCCTGATTTTTGAGTCGCCACAATAGCCCTTAATGAATGTCACCTTAACGAAATGTAATCTCGATTAATTAAAACGTTCGGTCAAAGTAAATGTACAATTTCCTTGAATATCAAACAAACGCGTTGAGCCTGGATATTTCGTGTCCGACCCCAAACTACTTTCCTACCGAGTTGCTTCATTTATTAAACGAAAAGTACACGAAAAAAAAAAATATTTTTCTATAACTTTATGATTGATATGTTACATTGAATGCAACATAGCACGAATATATCAAAAATATTCGAATGCATTAACTGACGGATCATCGCAGTGTAAAATGAAAAAAATCGATTTTGTTTTTTTTCTCGCATTATCCGATAGTATAGACGGTTATGAACATGCTGTTCACATACTTACATAAACGTAACTAGACAATTTGTATGAAAATTCCGCGCTAAAAAATTTCATAGCGTTTTACTCGAAATGTTTTTCAAAAGAAGAGTTTTCAAGCTATCCGTCTCAAATTTTGACACAACATTCTTTACACCATTCTTTATCTTGTTATGGAAGCTTTTTACCAAGATGTTCATTTTTTAAACGAAAAACTCGAAAAAACAGTCCAAAGTCGATGCTTTTTTTTTCAAACCGCTTCCATTTTGTCAATTTTGATTTGAAAAAAACCTTCATAGCAAGATAGTGGCTTTCATATTGATCTTTGTGCGAATTTTGACTCCTTTTTTTTCGAAAACATTTTCAACCGTTAAAAAAATGTAAAAAAAATAAAAATGAACGATTAAAAATGTATTTTTTCTTCACGAGTGCTTTGATTTGCCATTGAAAAAATCGGACCGATTAGCGTATTTTGACGATCGAAAAAAAAAATTCGCGAAAATCAGTAATTTTTCCAGCCGTTAGACTGTGATGATTGCTTGATGTTGGTGAAATTGGTCAAGGTACCTAGCATAGTCCATAGAGTAGTGAGAATCAGCCTGAGTGTGGCTGGAATTTGAGCCCGTCTCCATCCACTCTCCGTCCGATAGGGACGGCACTCGCTCGCTGCCCATGCTGCTGACCGCGCTGTCGCTCGAGGCGTCCATCCTCTCGTCCGTTACACCGGTCAGGGTCGTCACTCCCGTTGCCGATGTAGGTGTACCGGCTGCGGCCTGTACTCCCGGCAGCGCAGCCGCACCGGTCGGTCCTGACGCATTGTTGCTACTGTTGTCGAGCATGCGCATCGTGTACATGCCTGTAATTACAAACACCAAAACCCAATTGTAACGCTGTGCAATAGAAACGAATCTTTGATGTTATCGATCAATCTTTTAGGCGTAGTTCCGAAAAGTCCATACCTCTGATTAATCAGGAATTTCGTGTACCCATGTATTTTGAGTCGCTCATTACGAATATCATAGTGAAAATACCCGCAGATTTGACTTTCAAGGTCAACCCTCGCGAAAACTGATTTTCTAACAATTTTTCTGTTTTATTTGAGTAAATATTCATTTTAGAAAAAAAAACATTGTATAAAAGTTATAGCCCATGAAAATATTGATCTTTTATGTTCTATACAGTTTTTATCTAAAACCATTTCGTTTCGAGAAAAATTGGATAATGGTCCAATAAGTGAAAATTATCGTGATTAAGTGATAATATCGAAAAGCTCCATTAGCTTCGATATTATCTACTTGCGCACTTTACCGCGGGAAGGTTGGAGTTGTATCTTTGAAGTGCATGTTTTTTTTTTGTTTTTTATGTTTTCTTCTTTTATGTTAGTTTCTTTTTGTATTATATACTATTTTTGCATTTTTCGTGATTCAGTCAACTTTAAAGTGCACTTTTTTTGCTTTTATGTTTTTTCTTTTATTTTCGTATCTTTTTGTTGTATTTTTTTTATTGGTTTCATTGTTTGCGATTCAGTCAATTTCAAAGTGCATGTTTTTTTTGCTTTTTTGTTTTTTATTTATTTTTTTCTCCTATTTTAGTTTCTCTTTGTATATTTTTTATTGGTTTCGTTCCACCCGTACAGGGTCTTCCCTTTTAGCGAGCCCCAATCCGCATCAGCCTTCCACCTCCCATTCCACTACCCCCCTCCCTATTTCCTACAACTTTTGTAGGAAACATTTTTCTCTAAAGTGAATATTTACTAAGATAAAGCAGAAAAACTGTTTAAAAAATCAATTTTCGTGAATGTTGACCTTGAAAATCAAATTTGCGGGTATCTTCAATATGATATACGTGATCAATGAGTCAAAATACATGGGTGCACGAAATTCCAAAATCATCAGAGGTGTGGGCTTTTCGGAACTTTATCCCTATTATTATTATTATTATTATTATTATTATTATTATTATTATTATTATTATTATTATTATTATTACTATTGATGACTGTAGTGCTGTGACCGAAAAAATTTGATTTATTATCTAAAACTGCAGTAGTTTGTTTTTATATTATAATTCTTTTATTATCATAATAGTTATTATCGTAATTCATAATCGACTCCTGCAATTCTGCAAGGGCAACATTTTTATTACTATTAATTTTCGTTACAGTTATGGTTACATTTTATTTAACATTGTATCGTAATTTTTTAACTATAATTGCTTCGTTCAATTGTAATAATTGTCAATCATCGCCCCGATTGGTGCAAGGACACTATAATTGTGTACTGCACCATTTATCACGAAAAAATTATTATCAGCCATCACACTGCTGTACAAAGAAATAATCAAGATAATCGAACATCGCCCTGTTCAATTCTACCCGATTATAATAATTATTAATTATCATCCTGTGCAACAGATTATTATTACCTACTCGGAATTATGATTCGAGCATTATCGACGAATCGTCATTTAATCATGATTTGATTGATAACCGTGGAGCCAACGCAAGGTAAGTCATATTCCTGATAGCGAGTTTTTTAAACTCAATTTTTAGCTGGTGCAGCCCGAGCGCAAAGAAGAGAAGCCAAAGGATGAAGTTTGGGGGCGTCCATAAATTACGTAACGCACAATTTCCCAATTTTTACCCCCCCCCCCCCACGTAACTGAACCGTAACGCCTAGTCTGACCCCCCCCCCCTATTTCGTTACGTAACGGGTGCTTTGTCGTCAATAATTGCGTTTTTTTTCAAGCACTAACTAACTATGAAAGGTTCGGGTTTATACTCATTTTATGAAATATATATTTATCTAGTTTTGCACCAATTTTTATGAATTAAAAAAAAATTAATCCTGATTTGGCGACGAAAAAAATCTTTTCATTGTCCCATCGATATCTTTACGAAAGGTTATCTGTAAATAAAAAGTCGACAATTCATCGATATCTATGCAAATGTAGCTATCATTATGCGTAGCCGTTTTTTACTTTGGTTTTTTTTTACAAAATGCCGACAGTTTGGACATTTTTTTATATCTTCAAGGCCCTTTTTGTACTCAAGCAATATTTAAAAATAGTAATGATCGAAATTTAAAAAAATTGGCTACGTACAACTTTAGTCACTGCGATTACAAAAATGTTTTTAAGAAATTGCAAATCGGTTGATAAGTTTTTGAGTATTCAGTGAGACAAGGTCGAAAAAAATAGTTTCGAGAAAATCGCAATCAGTTTTCGTTTCGTTTTTCTTGTTATAAAGTTATGTTTTTTTTATCTAGAACTCACTGACCTGCCATAATTGCTCTAATATCTTTGATAAGACGCATTGGAGCGGTCGAATTCGCTGTGCCTGTGTAGATTAACCGCGAATTCATCAAAGACGGAAGAGAACCGAATGTCGTGCGTAACGCACGATTAAGGGGTTAGACTACTGGGGAAATGACGAAGGCTTGTTCTTCGCATTGGGCAACTCAAATGGTCGTCGCAACTCAAATCGCAGATTGAAGGTAAACATGTAATTACAACGATGGAACTGCTAGTCAAACTTTAAGGGGGGGAGATACCTGTAGGCGAGGAAGAAATTTGCTGATTTTCGTGATTAAAAACAAAAAGATTTCTTCACTATTTTAGAGACTTAGGGTATGGTTTATCACTACTTTTGGCTATTACATGGCTTTTATTTTTATTAATCTTTGAAAATGGGGGAGGTATGGCACGGTCTTTTAAACCGCATTTTCAAAACTGGCCAACAATATTAGTATTGATGAAAAACTAATCGACCAATTCTGATGAAATTTCGTATAAATATTCGAAGGCTACGCGACATCTGACCCGACGACAAAATATCCGCGACAAAATATCCGAGGACAAAATATACGAAAGACAATATATCCTCATGACAAAATATCCGGAAGAACAAATATACTCATGACAAAAGATCCGCGAGACAAAATCCTAAAGCTCGTCCGGCACAAAACCTTCAGTGTTCTGCGCGCCAAAACACCAAACACCAAACAAACACATTAACATTTAATTACCGACAGCGGATATAATATCGGCAACCAACCCGAACAAACCCAAACAAAACACCAAAAATATCAAACAAACACCTCAACATTTAATTACCGACAGCGGATATAATATCGGCAACCAACCCGAACAAACCCAAACAAAACACCAAACAACACCAAAAACATCAAAAACAACACCACAAACACCAAACAAACACCTCAACATTTAATTACCGACAGCGAATATAAGATTGGCAACCAATTCAAACAAGCGCAAACAAGACACCAAACAAACACCTCAACATTTAATTACCGACAGCGGATATAATATCGGCAACCAACCCGAACAAACCCAAACAAAACTCTAAACAACACCAAAAACAACAAAAACACCAAACAAACACTTCAACATTTAGTTACCAACAGCGGATATAAGATTGGCAACCAACTCAAAGAAACCCAAACAAAACACCAAACAAACACCTCACATTTAATTACCGACAGCGGATATAATATCGGCAGATATTTTGTCTTGCGGATGTTCTGTCATGAGGATATTTTGTCCTGCGGATATTTTGTCGCTGATACTTTGTCGTCGGGTCAAACGCGTGTTACCTATTCGAAACTTATTGTCTAAAAAATTTATTTTTTCGCAAAAAGTATGCTTTTATGGCAAAATGTAGCGATTGATTTTAGAAAATACAACCTTTTTGTTTCGAAACTTGATGTTTCATAAATTTCCAACGTTTCTCACTTTTTCGTGGTTCATATTCTGCGTGCGAGTATTAAGAGGGAATGGTACCCCATCGCGGTCGGTATGGTAGAACAATTATAGATACCCAACAATCTCTGAAACGGCTCTTCAGATCCCGTCAAAACTTTGCCAAACGACGTCAAATAGATAGACGAACAGCTGTCTTCCCCTCAAGTTTTCTGAATTTGAGGGGTAGACAGCTGTTCGTCTATCTATTTGACGTCGTTTGGCAAAGTTTTGACGGGATCTGAAGAGCCGTTTCAGAGATTGTTGGGTATCTATAATTGTTCTACCATACCGACCGCGATGAGGTATCATTCCGTCTTAATGCAAGAAAGCCCATCGTTTTTTTTCTTTTCATTTTAATCCCACGATGCCACCGCCACTTTTAAAGATAAATAAAAAAAATACCATGTAACCTCCAAATGTAGTAATAAAACATACCCCACGTTTCAAAGATGGTAAAGAGATGTTTCCTTTAGAACAAATCACGATAATCAGCAATTTTTTCCTCCCCTAAAGGCGTCTCCCCCCCCTTAAACGTATTTTTCTTCGAAACTATATCTTTCAAAAAGGTGTACACAATTTCTCGACATCCAATGAACAAGTTGGCTTGACATTTTATACACTTATTCAATGTAATAGCGGTTCAGTTTTCAACGACGTTTTTCTTCTCAACAATTTTTTTCATTAATTATTAGCAGCAATGTCATTTTGTCCGGAAAAACCGTGGAAAAAATTTGAAAGAGAAAAATTTCGATGAGCGGACCACGATAACAAAAATAGTTCGGTTAAGTTTAGCCAATATTAGCTATGTTGAGACAAAACTCGTCTTTTTTTGTTCAGGTCCCCCGAGTAGCCAAAATCAAGTACACCGTTGAGGCCCTCATGTTCGAAGGTCCTTCGCGATATTGTTTATTTCTTATACTTCTTATTACTTATACTTCGTTAATTATCGATATTGTAAAATGAATTTTGGCACGCAACTCTGTTAATCCACGTACAAATAAATGTCCAAACGATTCATCAACCAGCCTACGTATTCCTTCAAAATAAATTTTTTTCAATAGCCCTGATTTTCGGCCCGTCACAGTAGCCCAACCGCTCGATTCACGTACACACGGTTCCGCGGTTTTTCACGCAATACTCGTTGATGGAATACATCAGAGTGATTTAAAAAGAAAATAAAATCGTACATAATACGATTACGGTACATGAAACAAAAAGAAAGAAAGAAAAAAATGTGTGCTGATACAGCGGTGTTGTGTGAGACCGCGAGTTCTCCCGGCACTTTGTCTATACATGAATATCATATACGTGACTGGTTTCACGTTACACTCGGAATTATCGCACATATCTCACTGTTTTGCACCGCGTGGCAATTCTCTTGCGTCAGTTATTCGTTTGTACGTGTGCCTGCGTGTGTGTGCGCGGAGAATGTTGGAAGATGCTTTCGAAGCATCCGACTTCAAGGATCGTCCTCGTAGTAGCCCGTAGTCCCCATACTCGACATCGTGTAAACCCGTGTCCTCAAAATCCCATTTCCACAAAATGTAAGCGTGTTTGTGCAAAGGTCACTTCAAGGTCTGCTCCGTTCCCAAAATCAACGTTCGAAGGAACGTTAAGGGGTCTTCCCACTTTAGACGTTAAACATTTATGATAGGTTTATATTACAGATATTGATATAAAAGTTGTTACACTTAATAAGTACACTTCCGAAAAACATATTTAAAAAATTCTTTTTATTTAAGCCACTATTTACAGACGAAAATGGTAGTTAAAAAAATGTCCAAAAAATTGTAGGTCTGCGCTGTTGATGAAATCTCGGAGATGGATAAGAAACAAAAAAATCAACGGTTTTAGATTCAGTACGTTAATCTCTATAGCGCGTATCATACGATTTTCGATATATGCAACAACAACAAAATAGCGAACATTTTTCGAAAAAACAAAAAAAAACGTGTGTTTTTCACCGTTTTTGGCAAAAAAAAGTAGTAAATATGGAAATAAAAAAAATCCTTCATATGCGCTATAGGTATAGTTGTAAAGAATGTGTGGTTAAAATTTCATAAGGGTCGGTTCAGTAGTTTCGAAGATTTTATCAACAAGCCGTCGAAAAACGTTGTTTCGAGAAAAACGGGTTTAAAGTTTGTTTGGGTTACATAAATGCACAAAACAAATGTTTGGTGTATTTCGAAAGTGTATTTATTAAGTGTAACAACTTTTACATCAATATCTATAACATAAACTTATCGAAAAAATTCACGAAAATAGCCTTTTTAGCGTCTAAAGTGGGAAGACCCCTTAAGGACGGTTCTCGAAACAGCCGCCGTGACTTGCACATATAGTGAGTTCTAATTATAATTAGATGAATCAATATGACGGCTTGTGTGGAATTATACTTTCATACACACAAGCAGTCATCTTGATTCCGATCGAGAGCCAACGAATGTAAATTTCCAACCGAATCTCAAGGCACGGGAGGACTCGGTCGTATCGTGTTTTTTTTCTCGATTTTTTGTACACATTGGCCGAAAGCTCAAGTGTTTTTGATTCGAAGATGACATTCGTGTGTGGAACCGGTACACGGTACGAAAGTCGGTGTGTATGCTGTCGAACAAAGCGTAATCTGCTGTACACATCAACGCACATGCATTGTTCGACGCCGACGTGCAAGGCGAGATAAGAGACATTGACAAAGCTTTGTATAGCTGGCCTCGAAATCCGAGTCGTAAGTCGTTTTACATGCGAAATACGTCAAGGAACGATCAAGTCCTACATTATCGTCGTCATCGTTCATCATCATCATCATCATCATCATCATCATCATCATCATCATCATCATCTTCATCATCATCATCATCGTCACACGTACTTGTATATAAATATTGTGCGGAAGAGCCAAGTGCTTACAACCTCGCACGTTTATCTTCGAACCAGCCGTATGAGGCTATTAGTCCAGTAAAAGAGACGAAAACCCAGCACTTTTAGCGTAGAATTAGAGTTATGCTGAGTGTTTCCAAAAAATTTTCAAAATTAAAAAAATAGCTTGGAATAGTTCTAATCATTTTTGTGCCGTTATTCTTACAGATAGGGGGCTGGACGTCAGATAACTTTATATGTATTTTTGTATTCCAAGCATCTTTTGTTTGAAACATTTTCCGATCGGGCTATTAATGATCGAGATATGGCGATTTTTAAGTTTTCAACCCCCATTCCTTGGGGTTGGGGCGAGTTGAGGGGAAGCATTTCATTGGGGTTACTTTCAGTATGCAACCATCTAACTTCAGTAAAGAAAAGTTCTAACTCTACGCTAAAAGTGCTCGGTTTTCTTTTTTTTTACTGGACTATATTTGCACTTGAAACGCTGAACGACAATTCGATCGGTGATTGTGTTATGTGCAAGATCACTCATCGAATGGACGTTCAGCGTTTCGTGTACAAATAGCTCCATACTGCTGGTTCGAGGATAAAAGTGCGATTTTGTACACACTTGTTCTTCTGCACAATATTTATATACAAGTACGTGTGATGATGATGAGGAATTGACGTTCCAGGCATTTGGCCCGCGATTTTTTATGTCCTTTGAAGGTATTCCTTTCACAAACCCGGGTATTTAACAATCAACTGATTTTCGTATATACAGTCGGACCCTCCAATAAGAACGCCCGCAATAAGAACGCTTCCCATTTTTCTCGCTCGAGCGCTTCCCCCACTTCGACTCGAACCCCGAGCTCGAGTCATTTCGCATGCAGGTTTCTGAATAAGAACGCCCAGCCTAGGAGAGCTTAGAAGACTAAAATGAGATAAATAGTGCAATGTACATTTCCGTTCTAAACCATTCTCGTTATACAATCAAGAAATGTTGCTATACAATACGAAATCGACACTTTTTGTTAATCGAGCGCATGCATTTTTCGAGACAATTATAAAAATTTTATTTCCATTTGTAACAAGTAAGGTCTGTATATTTGAAGATTGTCGTACAAAATAGCCAAATATTCAGATAAATGATTAAAATTATTTTCGTTGTGTTGAATCATTTTGGTCCGTGGAGCATTCAACTGGAGGTTGAATATTTTCAAGGGAGCCGAATTCCTCCATGGAATATGAAGTCTCAGAGAAATGGACTTTTTCAATGTCTTCTTTTTCGGTAGAATTAGTACGACTTTGCGGTACAGACTTTGTTTGGGTTTACAACAAACTATTTTTCATAAACAACAGTCTATTTTTCGTTTCTTCTGTGACGTCTTATATCGTTGGTGATCATCTGCTATTATTCAATTACTAATATGTATGAATGCTGTTGAAAAAAAACTATTCGTTAAGTAGAACAAATGCGACAGAGAACGTCTTGCGCGTGGGCTACAAGTTGAAACTCGTTCGAGCGGCCGTTCTTATTCAGAACCTTGTATGCCGAAAAGAAAGGGAGAGACAGAAAGAGTCATCGAGCGCGGTGGGCGCCTGGTGGGGGTACTCTACAACTCTTCCCCTTGGGGGCTTTTGCGTTCTTATTGGGGGGTCAGCCTAATCTCAAGTAAAGATACATCCCAGTATATTGGCAATATTTCAAGGTTACCGAACGTGTAACAAAAAATTATGATGACGTTTGCATCATTGCAACGCAACGAAAATGCTTTAGTCCAATTTTTTGTCAAATTTAGGTCTTCAAAATCGCTTAAACTTTTTTCACGATTTTTTTGGCCCTCCTCAGCCTAAATGTGTAAGAACATTTTTTGGATGATAATAAAAGTTCGACATTAGAAAAATAAAAATAATTTTTCGCTGCATTCCGACGGTAATAAACGGCTCTAAACAGCTCACGCGTGCAAAAATTCTGAAGAATCCGTAACGACAACAAAAACAGAGGCTCGCCGAACGTTTGAAAAACGTTTTAATAATGAAACTAAAAATGTGACTTGGAGGAGAATTTTCGTAGCCGTGAATTTACAGAAAAAATGTTACAATGTTAAAATCTACTAATTTTGGGCAATTTCTTTACACTCCAGTTTATTGTTGGATATAAAAATTAATCGTGATTTATTTTTATTGAGCGTCACTGTAGTTTACCAATGATTCCGAGGGGCCCTCCTTATACCCCCACAAAATACGGCCCTCCGCAAAAGGAATACCATAAATGGAATAACGTTGACGTTTGCATAGTTCGTATGCACGATTTTTTTCTTCATTTTTCATTTCTCTATTTTTATTATTATCCAAAGGCTCGTTGTGCTAATTGAGGTCATGAATTTCTAATAAGAGTACGTGCAAACGTTTAGTGATTTTCACAGACTAGAATCGGTAAAAAAATGAGGAATTAAAAAAAATTCATTTTCTTTGCGATCCAAAGATGCAAACTTTAACGTCATTAAATAGAGATCAATCTTTACCTTCTTGAACGGAAAATATTTCATGGAGGACGAGGAGAAAAAATGAGGGAGAAAATGGTGTGTTGAGTCTTCTAGATGTACGGGGAAATGAGGTGGATTGTGAGAGTCTTATCGTCATGCTACCGTGGGGATAAAGATCGGATGCATCGCTTCGTTGATCTGAGCCCGTGTGCAAAATTCGGAATCAATCCACTAACTCGGTGAAAAATTACACTTTTAATAAAGAAGTTGAAAAGAATGAAACTTTTAATAAATAATTCAATAAGTGTTGCAGTTTTAATAAATTTTTTTAAATTACACTTTTAATACATTTTTTAAATTACACTTTAAATAAATAACTTGAAAAAAATTACACTTTTAACCCTCAAAGTGTGAAGGGGTTTTTGGCACCTTCGAAGTGTGAAGGGGGGTCGTTTTCGGCGGCGCGCTACCAAGCACACAATTGTTGATGAAAAAATCTGTAAAAATTCATGGTTCATCCTTAGGATGTCCTTTCGAAGTACGAACAACAATTTTTCGGATATTGTTATTTTTAATATTTTTTTTTTTAAACAAAGATAAAGCAATGCGCGTAAATAAATTTGAACAAGTAATTTGGGCCCGGACACATTCGACCCCCCTTCACACTTTGAGGGTTAATAAAGAAGTTGAAAAGAATAAAACTTTTAATAAATAATTCAAGAAGTGTTGCACTTTTAATATAAATAATAAAAATAATACCCTTTTAATAAAGAATTTAAAAAAAATGACACTTTTAATGAAGAATTTAAAAAAAATTACACTTTTAATAAAGAATTTTTTTTTAATTACCCTTTTAATGAAGATTTATTTTTTAATTACACTTTTAATAAAGAATTCAGGAAGTATTTTTTGTGATTTGAATAAAGAATTTTAAAAAGGTTACACTCTTTATAAAGAATTCAGGAAAATGTTTTTAAGATTTCCATAACTAAGTAAATAAGTATTTCTTAAGATTTTAATAAAGAATTTAAGGAGAATTTCTTAAGCATTACACTTTTATCAAAAATCATTTCAAAATCCTTCTAAATGCGGCCCTTTTGAATGCGTTCTTTCACTCTCACATATGATGAGAAAAAGCATGAAAAAATATCACAAAACGTTCAACTTGTGTGCGCAATTCACGCCCAAAATGAACTTTTGAAAAATGTCACTATCATTCCCTGTCTTTGACGTTCGTCTTTCTCGAAAAATCATTAAACGACAATGATGTCAAAGTTAGCATCGTTGGAGTGCGACGCAAATTAATTCTTTCTCGCTACTTCAATTTTTTTTGGCCGATTCAGGCTGTCAAGTCACTCAAACGTTATTGCGAATTCTTTTTAGATATTAACGACTACAACCGGCAATATAAAGGCTTTACATGCTGGTAAAAAATAAAGAAATGGAAACTGGGGAAAAAATCGTTGCGTTTCAAAGACGCAAACTTCAACATTATAAAGTTCAATCACTTTCAGCTGAAAACGTGAGGCATGGCCTACATATTACGCCACAAATAACTGATTTTACTTCACGTCTAGATGCATATTCGAGAATTTGCAATTTTATCGAGTTTCGCCTCGGGATTGTATCTGCCACGTGACAGACTTGTAACTTGCGAATTTATCGCAAAACGGGATGAAATTTTTTACGATAAACACACTCAAGCTCGACTGTTCCCAAAAAACCTTACAGGTGACAAGAAAAATCAAGAAAAGACAATAAACGTCCAATCGATAGCTCCATACGGTTTTCCTCACGATATGTTTGCATTATTAAAACGCAACGAAAATTCTTTATTTTTTCATTTCTCTACGTTGATTGTCATCGTATCCTTTTTCCTCCAAGCTTAAAAACCCCATTGAGAATCTTGAAAAATGTTCCAGTGATTTTTATAGCCTGGGTGGGCCGAACAAATGGGCGATGGGAAAGAAAAATATTTTCGTTGCATTCCATCGATGCAAACTTTAATATTACCTTTCTCTCTCTCTCTGTGAACGACGATGCGAGCCTCGATCGATGATTTATTTGTTATTTTTACGTTAATTACGAATGTATACGCATGCATTTTGTGACTACGTGCTGATGAGCTTAATTTTCCCGGTGTCGTCGCGTTTTCTCAACATTTTGCCATTCGATGTCCCGGTCGAAAGTCACGGTCGGTAAATGAACACGTCTACGAGCTCGACCACTCGGAATACTTATGACTCGACAACTTTCAATGTATATAATTCCCTGTGGGCGTGTGTGTGTGTGTGTGTGTGCGCATGGATGTATATTTTATATGGACTTGTTATACTACACTGGTTTATCTTTATCTACCACGTGACCGATATACGTTTAAACTATGTAATAAAAAGCCAATGAAACACCAACAGAGCGAGAGAGAGAGAGAGAGAGAGAGAGAGAGAGAGAGAGAGAGAGAGAGAACGCATGTACGCGATTGCAAGAACTTTTGAAATTCTGCGAAAATGCGCTTGCATTTTGCCCTCCTCTTAAGGTTAATAAAATACATATTCCTTTTTCATCTATCGGGAAGTTCCATCAACTTCGTTGAAATACTTGTAAAGACTGTACGAGAATGAAACATTTCGAACTATCGGATCGGGGAATAAAAACAAATAATCCATACGCAGAAGGAAACATTTAGAGAAAAAACAAAAATTTATGGATATGAGCTATTTTGAGAATTTTTTATCGTCCTTCAATTTGCATCGTTGAAATGCAACCTGAATTCTTCTTTATTTTTTAATTTCTCAGTTTGATATCGAGTTTGGACGCTACATGGAATTTTTCTAGTTTGTGGTACCTGCACACCGCGCAACTTAGACACGGTTGTGCACGGTAGGTGTTAAAAATGTGAAAACAATATTAAGTATTGAGGGTGAGCTCTCGTTACTTGCGAACAAATCAATCTTCGATTTTTCGCAATTTTTTCATGATATTTTCGTAATAGTATATCGGAATTAGACATGTTTATTCACTGGTGCTCCATTCTAACCTCTTTCGGGTGAATGGATATACTCGTATATGGGCTCTGTTCTGATAATTCCCAAAGCAGAGTAAAAATGTACCTTATCTGCTGAAAATTGCTTAATTAATTATTGTTAAAAGATGACAATGTACTTTTCGTTAAGTTTTCTCAAGATACCATTTTATTCGTTTTTTTTAGTTTTGACAAAATTTTATTTTCTGACTTTTCTCTGTCGAAACAAACTTTGGTACTTTTTTTAGAATTGAGATGCAAAAAAGCTTTGTGTATTTTCTACAGGATCGTGATAACGAATATAATACTCATACCTATAAGGATATTATCAATATTGTGCAACACAACGATCTACGAATCTAGCATTTAATCAAATTAAATCGTTTCGCTTGACAGCTTTCGTCTACATGACACGTTCATTTACTGGCTGTTGAGCGTCCATTTACTGGTCGTTTCGTTCGTTCACTTGCGATTTAGTCATTTCGCTACTTATCTATCAATTCCTTCAACGTTATTTGTAGCAGTAACGTCGAAATGTTTTTTCTGCTATCATAATAATATCTTTTCGTAGCTATAGCGATTGAAAAAATGCGTTTTGATTCTATTTGCATTTTACAGTCCATCTGAGACCTAAAGTGTCGTTATTTGTCCATTCGCTGCTCGATTTAGCCCAGTGTTTTTCAACCTTCTTGAATACGCGAACGCTTTACAAGTAAAAAAATTCTGGCGACCCTCCCTCGAGCTGGCACGAGAAGCTTTGAAATTATTGGTGGAATTCGCCACTTCCTACCTATGTGAACTATAATAGTCCAACCAGAGACGAAAACCCAGTACTTTTACCGTAGAATTAGAATTTCTAACTGAAATTAAATGGTTGCATACTGAAAGTAACCCCAATGAAATGTTGCCCCTCCACTCGCCCCAACCCTAAGAAATAGGGGTTGAAAACTTAAAAATCACCATATCTCGATAATTAATAGCCCGATCAAGAAATGTTTCAAACAAAAGTTGTTTGGAATAATAAAATACGTATAAAGTTGTCTAACATCCAGCCCCCTATCTTTGAAAATAGCAGCACAAAAACGATTAGAAAATTTCGGGTCAATGGTGCTCTCGCGTTTTTGTGCCGCTATTTTCAAAGATAGGAGATTGGACGACGGATAACTTTATACGTATTTTATTATTCCGACTAACTTTTGTTTGAAAGCTTTTTTGATCGGGTCATTAACTACCGAGATACGGGGATTTTTATGTTTTCAACCCCTATTCCTTAGGGTTGGGGCGAGTTGAGGGGCAACATTTCATTAGCGTTACTTTCGCTATGCAACCATTTAGCTTCAGTAAAAAAAAATCTAATTCTACGCTAAAAGTGCTGGATTTCCGTCGATTTTACTGGACTACAACATTCTCTTCAATGGTGAACATAAAAACTAAGAAGAGAAGGTAAAGATTCGGAAGTGGGACTTCTGCTAGAGTCAGACTAATTTTTGTTTGGGATTGTATGGGGGTGTTTGGGGTTGTCTGAACCCTTGAAGAAAATTACCCTGATTCTAGCAGGAACCCCGCTTCCGAATGTTTGCCGAAGGGAAATAGGCTCCAATTAGAACAAGGTTTGGTTATTTGCGTCTCAAAAGTAGAACCACGATTCGACGACTTATTAAAAAATAAACAGGTACAGCCTTTTCACTGAAGATGTTGCGCTTTCATTGTAGTGTAGGAACTGCAAACCTTGCTTTTTACTTTTACCTGGCTTGCGACCGCGACCTCCCGAGCAAGACTTTGCGACGCGTTGAAAAACACTTGTTTACCCTATACCACATGAAGCTAAAACCCCAATAGTCTAAACGTCCAAGAAACAGAGCCCATTAAAATATCCCTACTGCAGGTCACTTTTCGACGGTAACGATAATCACATATATTTCTTTTTTTATATATTGATATATATATATAAAATGATTATATGTTTATATTTTATATTTTCACACACACGCATACGCGCACACACGTGGAAATATGAACTCGTATACATACAAGGTACGTACACGATGACGCCCATCCTCGCCATTCACAAAACGCAATCGTTTAACGCTTCTCCTGAATGAACAGCCACGTGCACGACAGAGGACGAATAAGCGTTATGCCTCTTTTCTCCCTCCGCTCGAGCAGCAATGAGATTCTATTCCGACGAATCGACGAAAAACGAGCACCAAAGTTCATCTCTTCTTCCTGCGTTTTTACACCAAACGTGCACTATCTCGCCAGGATCTTAGTTGCACAATATACGCTGTTGTAGTGCGCGTCACAATGCATGTTAACGTGGTCCATAATCGAGCTCGTTGTCGCGCAATTTTCCACCACGTGGCAGCCACTTCTATTGCTTTATTTCTAGCCCACTATTGTCGATTCGATTAACGTTTATTTTTTTTCCTCCCTTCGGGTTCGAATGCTCTTAGGAATTGTTTCAGGGCCCCTCAGTAAGGTTCGGCTGTTGAAAAAAATTTACTTTTGTCTTGACGAACGAGCCGTGTGATTCTCAATTTTTTCGCCGGCGAAGGATTTATACGAAGTGCCGCGAGAGCAACATCATACACTCGTCGGCGGCGTCGTCGTCGCGTCTCGTGGTATTATTGTCCACAACCGCGATAAGAGCGACAGCGAAACGTTCGCGATACATATCACTCGCGACCTCGTTTTTTTTTTCTTCTACCAAGTGTAATGCACACTTACATCACACTGTGTACGAGAGCGCGGCAAAACGAGGAAATCTTTGTCGGCCAACGGTCAACTTCGTCAACATTGACGTATTTACCATACGTACGCACAACAGGAATGTGAACTTGCGCGCGTGTGTTTCGTATCGACCGATGGTAGAGCAACGTCATCGAGCATATGCGTTTTCGTGACGATTTTCATTCTTCTTTTTTAGTGCATTGCGTGGCGTCTCCGACGAATCGAAAGTGACGAAACGAGCCTCGGCCGACGAAAACTAAGCGCGTCCAGTTTCGAATTTCAATTCCGAGAACGCGCATACGCGTAATAACGATGATGTATCTCGGGCGAGTAGGTACTTCGATTTCGTTATCGATATTCACGCGGGGCGCTCTACACGAGAGCATACTATGACCACGCTACGTTTAAGGGGTCTTCATACTTTAGACGCTGAAAAAGGCTGTTTCATGATTTTTTTTCACAGGCTTATATTTTCGATATTGACATAAAAGTTGTTACACTTAAGGAGGTACGATCACTTCCGCGGGTCACTTATTCGTATTATCGATTATAGTGTCCCAAATGTTGTGGTAAATGGTGAATTTTGAAATTGGTGAAAAATTAGATTGTCAACGACTCGGTAGTAATCTGCGTAATAATAATATTAACATATCCACCATAAAAACGGACTAAAAAGACAAAAAAAATTAGCCGGAAATCTATTAAAATAGGCTTGAATTACCTCAGCGGAATTAACACGACAGGCAGAATATAATTATACATATTATTGATACGTGATAAATGATAAAACTCCATAAATTGTTGTTTGCATATTTTGTGGCGGCTTCTATTCAAATTAATTTCAAAACAAAGCTGGATTATGTTCGCCAAACGCATCAGCTGTTACTCGCGACGTTGCTAAGTCTATGGCTGCTATTTCGTCGTTCTGACCATTTTCAACCGGAAATTGAAACTTTCTTGTAGTGTAGTGCTTCAACTACACGGTGAAGATTGATTTTCTTATTTTTTACAATATCTATTATATCCAATCTATCGAATTTCAGTTTTCCAACGGGTTTAGTTTGATACGTGAGCAGAAAAACCACGATCACCGCACTTCCGGTTGACCATCTCCATAAGACGACGTGCTTCGGTAACTCAAAGTGCTCGACTTTGCAGTTACATTGCGAAAAAACTAAACGGTCAAAATAGCGCAAATTTTCGCAACAGGCGCATAAAGTATTCGTCAAAATTGTATAAAAATTTCAAATCCGAAAGTTGGATTCGTAGTAATGATCGTACCTTCTTAACGGAGAACGCGTGTTCAACGGCACGGCGTGGATTTTTGTGATATCGACGGTGAATAATTTGAATCGAATTATCTGGGTTAGCAGATAAGCGGTATCAAAATAGAGAACGATTTGCGCGTGACGCGATCGAGTTTGATCGCGCCACTAAAAGTTTGATATCTCTGTGAAAAAAAAAGATATCCGGATTTCGGAGGCGGCATTTTAAAAGGGACAAATGAAGCTTCATTTTGCATTTTGGAAAAAAATTTTTGATTTGTTTTAGACCCGGGGCGCCATTTTAAAAATGGCCGTTTTTTGGCTGTTTAAAATCGGCTGCACGTCTTCAGGAAATTTTTTTTCGAAAGAACCTTAAAAGATAGAGCAATAGCTATAGTTACCTTTTTTATAATGTTTCGTACGATTTTTGTTCACCGAGTTATCGCATTTTTTTCTCAAAAAGACAATTTTGAAAAGATGCTGCTGAAGTGAGAACCTTTGAGGTTTAGAGAAAATTGCCAAAAGGAAAAAAAGTTGCGATACATCGTATTGAATCGAGCAGAATTTTTTCAAAATTTTTATTCAAAATTTTTTGCTCCAACATTGAATAAAAAAATTAAAAAATTTCAATTTTGTTTCCCAATTTTTAGCCGCACAAAACATCCACATTTTTTGCTGGTAACGACGATATTTTGATCGTCTGAGGACGTTGTCACTTTGGGTCGACCCGGACGATTGCGATTGACATACGTCTCGGACTTCAAATCTCCCGATGGTCGTCTGCACTCCTTTCAAAGACACGCGGGTTTGTCTGGCAGTTTCTCTGTACGACAATCCCTTATCGCGCAACGCGACAATAGCCCCTCTTTTATACAGTGGAATTTCTTTTTTCCGCGTCATTTTGATCCGTTAAGAACAAATAATTTGCGTAAAAACTTTTCGATTGTAGACCACACGTGTTCGCGTTCCAAGTTTTCGCACAACTAACTGGCTTTGTCAGCGCGACACTCGTCACATCATTCCAAAGAATCACAAATGTAAACAAAAACGACGAGCGAAAAAGAGAGCGAGAAAAAGAACACGAGAGAAATAGAATATCGACTCGCGAGAAATAGAATCTTTTTTACGCTCCACAAAGGTAAAATGTAAACAAAGTCAAAAAGCTTTATTTCCGCTCCTTGTGTTTAGATGAGGTAAGAGGCAAGAGGTGGACGCTTTGTGCGGCTAAAAATTGAGAAGAAAAAATTGAAAAAAAAAAATTTTCATTCAATGTTGAGCAAAAAATTCTTTAAAAAATTTGAAAAAATTCTGCTCGATTCAATACAATGTAACGGAACTTTTTTTCCTTTTAGCAATTTTCTTCAAACCTCAAAGTTTCTCATTTCAGCAGCATCTTTTCAAAATTGTCTTTTTGAGAAAAAAATGCGATAACTCGGTGAAAAAAAATCGTACGAAACTTTCTAAAAAAGGAAACTATAGCTATTGCTCTATCTTTTAAGGTTCATTGAAAAAAAAATGCCAAAAAAATGTCCTGAAGACGTGTAGCCGATTTTAAACAGCCAAAAGAAGCCCAAAAACGGCCATTTTCAAAATGACGCCCCGGGTCTAAAAAAATCGAATTTTTTTTTTCTAAAACGCCAAGTGAAGCTTCATTTGTCCCTTTTGAAATGCCGCCTTGGAAATCCGGATATATTTTTTTTCACAGAGATATCAAACTTTCAGTGCGGCGCGAAATTTTTGTAGGTGTATCCATACTTTTGGCTGGCGGTGTATGTGCCTAGATGACTGACGGCACGATGTTGAAGTTTATCGTTGGAATTCAACGAAAATTCATTATTTTGTTATCGCCTCAATTTATTACCATCCGCGAAAACATCCTTACCTATTCAAGCTGAAGATCTCTAACAAGAATCCTGAGAAAAGTTCAAGCTATTTTGGAGGCCTGAAAATGGCAAAAAATATTGGACTACGGAACTTTCGTTGCGTTCCAACGATGCAAACTTCAATATTATCCGGAGGACTCCAATTGTGAGTTACCTCTTTACGACACCCTCGCAGTTTTATCTCAATGAGCGAATGTTTGGACAAGGATTAATATTGCGAGAAGAAAAATGAACAAAGAGCAATGGCACCGCGATAAATAATTGCTCGAAATTGGAGCGTGGATAAAGCACGTCGAGCTCTCCCGGATAGCAATACGTTCAATTCAGATTAGCCTCGGGAACGTACGAAGAAGACGGAGGAATGATTGCGAGAGAAAAAACGAGAAAGAGAGAGAACAAGAGATTGATTGATTGTGTTTTTATGCCTCGGAAATTCCTCGAAGCAATTTGTTAAGGGTTCTTCTCACTTGTGACGCTAAAAAAGCGCTTTTCGTGATTTTTTTTATATGTTCATATTATAGATATTGATATACAAGTTCTATACACTTAATGAATACACTTTCGAAATACATAAAGATTCGTTTTAACGTATTTATGTAGCCTAGCCTTTTTTGTTATCGTGCTTTAATCGTCGAGAAAAAATGTACATTTGGTATTTTTTATTTTGTTTAGATTTTTCTTCGATTTTTCAAGGAAAAATGAGATGGTTGTTAACAACTAATGGAAAAAAAATGTTGAGAAGAGAAACGTCGGTCAAGAGTAAACTACTGTTACATTGAACAAGTGTACCGAATTTCAAGTCAATGCGTTCATTAGATGTCGAGATATCGTGTACACCGTTTAGAAAACGATAGTTTCGAGAAAAATGCGCCTTAAGGGGTTTTCTCACTTTAGACGCTGAAAAGGCTATTTTCATGAATTTTTTGATAGGTTCATATTATAGATATTGATATAAAAGTTGGTACACTTAATAAATACACTTTCGAAATACATTTAAAAAAAAATTTTATGTATTTACCAGGGTCGTTTTGCATTATTGACAGAAATTCCCTGACTTTCCCAGGTTTTCCATACAGGTTTTGCAGAAGTTCCAGGTTTTGCAAAAGTTCCAGGTTTTGCAAAAGTTCCAGGTTTTGCAGACTAGCCAGATTAGGGTCAAATAAAGAACACTTTCTGTCCATCAAACATATATTTTTTGAGTTAGAGAGATATTAGTCTTTGTAAACGTTACAAACTATACGAGAAAATTATTTACGTAAAAATAGCAATGACTGATTTTTGTGAAAAAAAACAACATTTTTAACCAACTTGAAGAAACAAAGGAAATTCTCAACTTGATCCTTCTATTGAAGAATTATGTTGAACTGGATAACATAATTTTTTTGGACCAAATATATGGAAATTTAATAAAATTGATATTTATTTTTTTAACTGAAATTCGCAACATAATTTAAACATTATAAAGTTAAAAAAAGACATTAAATATAAATACAGAGCCTGTTCTTCATTATAAACAAAAGTTTGTACGCCGGTGAAAATAAACAAAAAATAAATATAAATACTTATCTATAATGATAATGATGTGGTTGTGTATCGACAGATCGAATGCAAATGTATTTTTGTAGCTTTACTTTTAATTTACTTTAATTTACAAATGTAGCTTTACGGTAAATGAGTTTTCAGTTTTTAAAATTCTCAATGTTCGGCAATGACATACCTTTATTTTGTGTACATTGAAGAATAACATAAATATTAAAAATATACAAAAATATACAAAAATATACAAAAATATTAATTTTCATACCGTTCAGTTTTTTCGTCAAGTCGATTTCATTTTTTTTCCAAAATTCCCTGACTTTTTCCGGATTATTCCAGGAGGAACGAAATTCCCTGAGTTTTCCCGGTTTTCCCTGTTTCCCATATGCGTAACAACCCTGATTTATGTAACCCAAACAACCTTTGAACGCGTTTTTCTCGAAACAACGTTTTTCGACGGCTTGTTGATAAAATCTTCGAAACCTAACCACATATTCTTTACAACTATACCCATAGCGCATATCAAGGATTTTTTTAATTTTGCTATTTACTTTTTTTGCCAAAAAAGTGGGAAAAACGGTTTTTTTTCGAAAAATGTCCACCATTTTTCCGAGACGCAACACTCGTGTGTACACGTCGCAGATGTTACGGGAGGTGAACGCGAAAAGTTATCGCTCTTCGCGAGCGAGAAATACTCGGCACGTGGTCGTGCACTGATAAAATAGGCCGAGAAACCAATAATCGCGAATAAAGTCCCAAAGCTCTGCTATATATTCACGTATAAAGGGCACTTTCGGGTGAAGTGAAAAGTTCCGTGCAGTGACGCACTCTATACGATTTGGACACCGTGATTCTTCGCGCTCTCGCCACTACAAATTGAAATTAAATTCGGACACCGCTTGATCATTGTCGCTTGATTTTTTTTGGGGTCACTCCAGGCGTTACGGGAGATTGCACGTTCGTGAAAAAGAAGTGAACGACATTGCGTAACGAAAATCGTCGTTTATTTAAAAAACTTTAATTTCCTATAAAGGCAAAGGGGTACTACACCTAGGTGGGTCAAAAAATTGCATTTTCCAAAAATATTTTTATTCCATAGTATCACCTTCAAGCTATCTATATTCCCTGAAAATTTCATTTAAGGCCTCTTCTCACTTCACAATTTTCGAAAAACCGATTTTTTTATAACATTTTTCGAGAGTATACATATCAAAAGTATCATACTAAAATTTCATGAAGATCGGAGGAGTCTAACTATTTTTCCGTGACCTTTACTACCCGAGCACGATCATCTGCTCCGCTCAAACTTTAAACGCGTTTTTCTCGAAACAACAATCTTCGAAACTACTGAGCCGATCCTTATGAAATTTTAACCACATACTCTTTACAACTAGAGCTATAGCGCATATGAAGGATTTTTTTAAATTTCGATATTTACTTTTTTTGCCAAAAACGGTGAAAAAACACGTTTTTTTTCGAAAAATGTCCGCCATTTTGTTATTTTTGCATATATCAAAAATCGTATGATATGCGCTATATCCATTAACATACTGAATCTAAAACGGTTTGATTTTTTTGTTTCGGATGATCCATCTCCGAGATTCCATCACCAGCGCAGACCTACAACTTTTTAGGGCATTCTTTTAACTACTATTTTCATCTATAAATAGTGGCTTAAATAAATAGAAAAAATCTTTTTAATGTATTTCGAAAGCGTATTCATTAAGTGTAACAACTTTTATATCAATATCTATAGTATAAACCTATCAAAAAAATTCATGAAACTAGCCTTTTTTAGTGTCCAAAGTGAGAAGACGCCCTAAATATTCCTAAAATTGATTGCGCTACAGCTTATAATAGACGCCCGGGCGAGTGGTAGTAGCACCATACAGTAAAGCGCAAATTATCCGAACGTCAGTTATCCGTAACGTCAATTATCCGAATGGCGATTTGGGTTATCCAAAATATCAATTATTTTAACAATAATTTTGTCCATCCGAATGCTCAGTTATTCGAACGATTACGCCCTGCATATTGTTGCACGATGTATACATTGTTGTACGTCCCCTCCAATATCTCGGTCTGCGCTCGCGCGCACTTATACATAATAATAATAATAATGATAATATATATATATATCATATTACTATATATATATATATATCGATTTATAATCGATCGATATATAAAATCGATTTTTTTTCTCAATGGGGAAGTAAAGTATGTTTAAGAAAAAGAAAGTTTTGCTAAATCTGAGGGTTCTAGACAATTTTTTAGTTAGTGCTCAAACGCCTTTTTCATGTTCTTTTTTCATGATCAACGGAGTATTAATTCCTTTTTATCTCGATGCAGAAAATGTTAGTGCGTGATTCGATGTAAGTCTTGATTTATTTGTTTATTATTATTTTTTATTTATTTATTTATATATTATTATTTTTTATTATTAAAATTATATCAACCACTTGATGAACAAGAACACGGTGCTTACAACACTGAACGTCTAGCAAGTATGCCTGTTTTTTTTTAGTAATGTCTTGTTTTCGAGTAAGAAAACAAATGAGGAGAAAAATTTACGAAAAATCGAAAAAAAAATTCAGTCGTTTGAGCACTACCTAAACAAATGTTTAGACTTTTCAAATTTTGTATGAATTACTTTTTCATAACGTAGTAACATTTTCCGTTGAGTAGCGCGAAAAAAAAATTAATTTTTTTTATCTACCCTAATATATATATATAACTTTTATTAAACTATGCCGTCTTGCGTGCAGCGCGTCTCATTTGTTTCGATCATCGATGCAATGGTCATAAACATTTCGATATTTTTTTTCCCTATCATAATGGCAGAATAATGTTTTCCTCGCCATCGGGGGCGACTGACGTGCTCGATGAGAATCGCGCGAGGGAAAAGGAGTGGCGAGAGAATAATATCTCATGTAGCCGCGGTAACATCGCCTCGTCGAGTGAATCAATTCCGTGGCTATTATTACGATCTGGCGCAAGTCGTTCGCGAGATGTGGCGAAGGCGAAAGAAGGCGAATGACTCACTGGCGAACGACTTTGTGACACACGCAACGAGAGAGAGGAAGAGAGCGAGAGAGAGAGAGAGGGAAAGGGAGAGAGAGAAAAAAAATATAACGCGACGAATGCTACTCTCGTTCGGGACTTAACGTACGGATATACAAAAGCCGCGAGAACGTGTGTGCCTCGACGGGAAATTTCAAGCTCGCTTTCGAAGATGTTTCGCAGATACACGCCCAGCCAAAAGTGACGGCCGATGAGGACGCGAGGTACTTTGGCTACGGGATAAGAATGCGAGGAAAATAAACCGCACGCAAAGTGCAAACGATTTCTCGTAATAATGATATTAAAATAATAATGTCAACTACTTACTGAAAAATCATTGTTTCTCTGAATTCGCGGTGTCTCGGTATTTCCAAATTATTTAGAATTCTGCATTGACCATCCTTAAATCGGATCGATTTAAGGGTGTGTTATTAAAAATGGTCAGTTCTAAACACGGGACAGTGAAAAAATCCTGACTTTTTCATTTACTTCTTATCATTGTCGAAAAAATCATCTCAAGTAAAGAACTAAAAACAAGAAACTCACGCCTGAAAAAAATGCTTTCTAATATTACGATCAGATTTTTTTTATGCAGTTCTTATTATATTTATTATTTCATTATTACCACAATTATTATAGTTATCATTTTTTCCTTTGCGCTAATATTATCAATTTGTTTTTATTTATTAATTTATTCAAACAAGAAACTCCGCTTGAAAAAATGCCTCCTAATATTACGATCAGATTTTTTTTATGGCGTTCTTATTATATTTATCACGATTTTCATTATTCACGAGATCATTATTAGCACGATTATTATATATAATAATTGTGCTAATAATGAAATAATAAATATAATAAGAACTCCATAAAAAAAATCTGATCGTAATATTAGGAGGCATTTTTTTCTTTTCATTCATTTCTTATTATATTTATTATTTCATTATTAGCACGATTATTATATATAATAATCGTGCTAATAATGAAATAATAAATATAATAAGAACTCCGTTAAAAAAATCTGATCGTGTTTTTATTTATTAATTTATTCAAACAAGAAACTCCGCTTGAAAAAATGCCTCCTAATATTACGATCAGATTTTTTTTATGGAGTTCTTATTATATTTATTATTTCATTATTAGCACGATTATTATATATAATCGTGCACGATTATCGTCTTTCATTTCAATTTCATTATTAGCACGATTATTATATATAATAATCGTGCTAATTGCGGAGTTTCTTGTTTGAATAAATTAATAAATAAAAACAAATTGATAATATTAGTGCAATGAAAAAAATGATAACTATAGTTATCATTTTTTTCTTTGCACTAATATTATTTATTCATTTATTCCTTCCACCGTATAAAGTTACCGCTTTTTACATGTACGTCCTTAATTCTAATTTTATTTTTATTATCTGTCTTGTTATCGCATATACCACATAGATATATTACATTGTCATATATCCCATTCCATTGCATCTCGTCCTCTTTCATCGGCCTTTCCCTTCTCGCTTAGTTTTCTTTTTTCCTTTCCCTTTTAAGGCTCCCTTTTAAGGCTCTAAAGGCCTTCGCGTATTCGCGCACACTAGTTGGTATTTGTTATTATTAATTATTATGTTATTATTCACTATTATTCAGTATTGTTTATCATATTTGAATTTCTTATTATTTCTATTATTTTATTATTCATCATTATTCCCTATTATTCGTTGGTGTTTATTATTATTTAATATTATTCGTTATTATTTCATATTATTTCTATAATTATATTATTCATGTAATTCTTTTATTCATTATTTCCCACTATTAGTGATTATTGTTTATTATTATTCATTATTATTCACCATTATTCATTTTTGTTTATTATTATTCATTATTGTTCACGATTTTCCATTATTATTCACTGTAATTCACTATTGTTCACTATTATTCATTATTGTTTATTATTATTAATTATTATTCACTATTATTCATTATGGTTTATGATAATTTATTATTATTCACAATTGTTCATTGTTGTTTATTATTATGCATTATTGTTCATTATTAATCATTATTCACTATTATTCATTATTTAATATTATTTATAATTGTTTTGTTATTGTTATCGTCGTTAAGTCACCGTTCTTTGTTCATTCGATCGACGTCGATCGCGTGTCGCATTTGCAAGGCGCACCGAGAGAATTTCGGTCCAGCGAAACTTTCGTTTGGGATTGTATACGCGGGCATCCTTAACGCCGACCGCACAATTTCATTAGGATCCTACAAGCACGTGCGTCCATAGCGGCTAGAGTGTATTTACGTTATGCGAAGACTGGATGAGTGTATTTCGCGGATACCGGCGCGTAACGCGGCGATCTTTTTCGAGCAACCTCGCGTATCTTACTCATCGCTCGTGCGTGCCACATCCGAGAGTGATCGACCATGTACCGTGCGTAATCCTCGCGAGATACGGAGATTCGTTCGCTGATAATTTCGTGACTTTCATTTTGCCGTTGCTTGCGGGCTCTCGTTTTATTTTGGGGAGCGAAAGAAGGAGACGCTTCCTTCGCACTTATCGTGTCTTATTTACTCTTTTGTCTTCTACGCCGAAATATCCGAAGGATAGCGTGAAAGTGATCGTCGTTGAGAGAGAACGACGATAGCTTGAAAAACAATGGCTAAATGGAACTTGGAGGGAAATGAAATGACAAGTTAAAAGTCAATGGCTCAATTATCTGCTCGATTACCTAGGAAATCGCAGTTGCAAAAAAATCGTTTCCTTATGAAAAATGATGGTTTTCCAAAGTAGTAATGAAAACTAGTGATAGAAATAAAGAAATGGAAAAATCAAGAATTGTCGTTGCATTTTTCGCGATGCTATTGAAGTTTGCATCGTTGGATTGCAACGACTTTTTCTAACCCTTTCCATTTATTCATTTTTTAAATGCTTTTCATTTTAATTACTATCTTAACCCGTTTTCCAAGTTTACGTTATGAAAACCTAACAAGGATTTCCATAAAAGTTTGACAAATTTCTGTACTTCAAGGAGGTACGATCACTTCCACGCGGTCAAAAAAGAGTCTAAAATTATTTTACCCACAGTTGCTATGATCGATGTTTGCTTGTGTTGATTATTCGTATTATCGATTATAGTGTGCCAAATGTTGTGGTGAATGATGAATTTATTGCACGTGAACAAATAAAAACCGAAAAATTAGATCGTCAACGACTCGGTAGTAATCTTCGTGATAATAATATTAACATATCCACCATAGAGACGGACTAACAAGACAAAAAAATGGCCGGAAACCTATTAAAATAGGCTTGAATTACCTCAGCGGAATTAACACGATAGGCAGAATATAATTATACATATTATTGATACGTGATAAATGATAAAACTCCATAAATTGTTGTTTGCATATTTTGTGGCGGCTTCTATTCAAATGAATTTCAAAACAAAGCTGGGTTATGTTCGCCAAACGCATCAGCTGTTACTCGCGACGTTGCTAAGTCTGTGGCTGCTATTTCGTCGTTCTGACCATTTTCAACCGGAAATTGAAACTTTCTTGTAACGTAGTGCTTCAACTACACGGTGAAGATTGATTTTCTTATTTTTTTACAATATCTATTATATCTAATCTATCGAATTTCAGTTTTCCAACGGGTTTTGTTGGATACGTGAGCAGAAAAACCACGATCACCGCACTTCCGGTTGACCGTCACCATAAGACGACGTGCTTCGGCAACTCAAAGTGCTCGACGTTGTAGTTTTATTGCGAAAAAACTAAACGGTCATAATAGCTCAAATTTTTGCAATAAACGCATAAAGTATTCGTCAAAATCATGTAAAGATTTCCAATCCAAAAGCTGGATTCGTACTAATGATCGTACCTCCTTGAGTGGACAACAAAATTTGACAGTATAAAAAAAAAACAATTTTTCTTGCATCCCAACGATGCAAACTTGAATACCATTCGTTGCGAAAGTTCCACGCGCGTTCGAACAATACAATGTGTACATTACTGTAAACGACACTTCACCAATGCGCAACAGATCAACGTACAATTCTTGAGAACGTGTATAAAAAAAGGCTTCCGGCGTACTATATTGTTTCTTCATCGCGCGACCTCACCGACGCACATTTTCTATGCCTGTTTTTTCCTCGCAACTTTTCAGAACTTTTCCCTATTTGTTTGGTGCGCGCGGTATTAATTCACGGTTTCGATCGGAATAATTACGCGTGATATATAAACGAAGACCGCACTCCGGCAACGTGAAGAAAAAGGAATTCAATGGATCAGATCGTGAGTCCGTAGATGATATTGAGGTTAGGCTACGGCGAAAAGTGAAAAAATCAATCGTTCGTTGCTCGAGTTAACTCAAATCGAAGAGGAAGGTCCAACGCATGGTGCAAGAATCGCAGATTCGAGGTTAACTTATTATTACAGCGATAGAACCGTTCGTAAAACTTTTATCGCGTTTTTCTCGAATTTTTTCTTTTAAGGAAATATTTCGTCACCGTTTTTTAGGCTTAGGGAGGTTTTTAATACTTTCGACTTTTTCGCGATATTTATTTTATCAATCTTCGAAAATGGCGGAGGTATGGCACGGTCTTTAAAGCTGGCGTGACGTATAGCTAAAAAAACTAATTGACAGATTCTGATTAAATTCCGTATAAATCATTCTAACCTTATCGTCTAAAACATAACCCCAAATGTTTTCGAAAACTGTAAACTGGGGTAACTGTGTGACTGGGGGTACGACGTTGGGACATCGCGTAATACTTGACCGTTGAATTTCTCATCAACACCATGCCTTATGGATTGGCGCGCAATCAGCGCTACTGCCATACCCTGGTATGCGCTGCTACCTACGCGGCAAATACTTGAAGCTGTAGTTGTACTAACGTGTCCCAAAGTCACTCCGTGTACGGTAATTTAAAAAAAAAAAAGCATTTTTCTTCGCATTTTTTTTTCATTTCATTTCATTGCGATCTTTTATTTTCTAACACTCGGCAATTGGGTTGATGTCCGATTTATTTGGCAAGATCATGATGGGTATCCAGTGATACTGAACTCGCGCAGTTCATAATACATTTGTTCACTGTTAAGTTCACACTGAGAATCGATTTTGAAGGCCCCTCGGTTTATATTTCTTGAGCCTTCTTGCAACTGCGTCTTCTGTTAGTAGACTTTAAGCTAGTTGGTTGGGGTAGTTTTCGATCCTCGTTTCGTAGCGTTGGCTGAGGCGTTGCATTTCTTTTTTGACCGTGTCGATTTTGAGGCCTCTGTGTATGGTATTATTGGACACGTACCAGGGGGCGTTGGTTATTATTCGTAGGGTTTTTGATTGTAGTCTCTGCAGTATATCGATGTTTGAATTGCTGGCTGTATGCCATAAGACCATATTAGCTTAAGTATTGCTTTACAGAGCATCGCAAAATGTAGCTATTTTCTTTCGGAAAATTCAGGTTTCTGTTTCAAAGCGTGCCGATTCATCGATTATCAACATTTCTCACTTTTTCTTGGTTCATATTCTGGGTATCAGTGTTAATGAAAGAAAAATTTCTCTTGGATTTTCTCTCCAGGTTAATCGCGACGACGCTACGTGTCACGCCGTCCAACAACGTGCGCCATTTTTAAGAGATTAATAATGAAAACATATCATGTAACAAGCCAAAAGTATCAACAAAACATACCCTGTCTTAAAAACAGTAAAGAAGTCTTGCCTTAAAAAAAACGCATGAAAATAAACCCTTATTTCCTCGCCTAGAGCTGTCGCGCCCCTTGAAGCTCGAATAAGATAATGAGCAAGCGAGAGGAGAGAGAAGTCTCGAGATCGGCAGTATCGTGCACGGTTACGAGCGTGCGATAACAACAAACAATCGAATGTGCCCACCGGAAGAAAAATCGTCGAATCACCCGTACGATAAATATTCATGCGTGTCTCGCAACGCGCAGTCACATTGTTTATTTATCAAGCTGCCCGAGCGCGCATGTGTGCCACGCGAGAGGAGTGGCTTTCGAAACGAAGTGCGACCTATTCGTTACGAACCGTACGACTCCGCGACGACGAGGCGTCATCGCGCGCGTGCGCGTACTTCGTCTGGGAAGTGTAATGAAAAAAGACACACGAAAAACACGAAAAAAAAAAAATCCCGACACATTTACGTTTTTGTCGAGGGGACTTGTTCGAGCACTTCAGAAATTTTCACCTACTCGACCGCCCATAACTTTTCTCGTACCGCTGCGTCGCCTTTTCCCCCCCAACACGTGCAGCCACTTTGACCCTCTCGTCTCTAAACGTCCCTTGAAAGGCCGCAAAAAAAACGATGCCTCGCAGCCCCACGGAAAGTGAAATCACACGAATCGTAAATCAAACATCGATGGAAAACAATTCAATTTCCACGAATAGCAAAAAACCATTTAAAAACGTGGAAAGTACAGTTTTATCGTTCGTTTTTATCGTGCGTCGATGTATCGCTATCACGTGATCGCGAATGCGAGGATACCAGTTTTTCGACGTTCGAACACCGAAATTTTTTTGTTCGTTCCGTTAGGACATCAAGTTCGCGGAGGTGTCATGTGCTCGATGTCGCGGTTAAAACTGTGCTTTTTCGCTGTACGAGGCGTCGGGAGTTCGCGGCGACCTCCTCTCCTTCTTGACGCACGTGCATCGTTGCTAGATCACGTTCTCCAGAGAGAAGGCAAAATGTATGTACTAATTCGCGCACATGTGTGTACACGTACACACAATGTATAGCTCGTCGCAAACGAAGCGATACCCTCGAATGTAGAGCCTGAAACGGCGTGTGACGGAGAGAGAGAGTGGGGGTAGAGCGAGAGAGAGAGAGAAAGAGAGAGAGAGAGCGTGATTGGTTGCGGAGGGGGAAGGCGGGGGAGTAGCAGGAGGGGGGGAGAGATTAACGTTTTGCTGTACAGCCGATAGAAGAAATGCGATCATCGCCGAGCGTAGGTGGCGCGATTATTGGTCACCACCTGCATATGCATTGAGAGAGAACAAAAAAATTAACTCTCGTATGAGCTGTCGTTCGTGGAATTTCCGTTTCTTCAGGGCCTGCTTTCATTGAACGTACTAGTGTTGTGTTAAGGAGGTTGGAGAGTTAACCATAATCCAGGGTTCAAAAGAATAAAAATACATGTTATTGTCTAGACTGTACTGAGTCTTTACGAATTATTTTATTTTTTCCCACCACAAAACACGAGAGATAAAAAATAGTTTAATGTATGTAATTTTATGTGCGGTTAGATGGACGTTCACGATACGGGTGATGTAATTTCTTTTGCTACTTAGCACCGAGATAAACCATTTCTAACAATGGATCAACGCAAACTGAAGCTGTGTAAACATTTGGAGACGAAAAACCCAACTTGCCCATCGTACAACACACGCACGCACGCATGCGCACACACACACACACTCGAGGTTTTGATAAAAGGTCACGAATCATGGCTGGCGAATGAAGAGCATCGATACCAACCTCACCGTCTGCGAAGTAGGTTTTATTTTCTGCCGCTAGAGTAGTGTTATCCCTTAGCGCTTATACACTAAATAACTCGATTTTATTTAGGAGTTAGGATTTTAGTTATGAGTTAAGAGAAATGACGGTATTGAAGTTTAATAAGGATATACTTTTTTATTTCAATTAAAACATTTTTTTCGGGACATTTGGACTATGAAAAACATCCAAACGTTTTTGACGATTCTTACACAGGATCTACGACATAACTGGCAAGAAAATATAGGGGATTGTTATAGAAGCAACGAAATAAAATTATAGCGTTGAAACTTGCATCGCTCGAACGTAACAAAAATTCATTTTATTTGCCTTACCTTGCTGATTTTTTGCTTATTTAGTACCGTTACTTATGTTTATTGTTATTTTTCTTACAGATTTTTTTAGATTCATATAGTAGACGGCTAAATAAGTAACCTCAAAAAAATTATTGCGAGATTTTTGTAGGGGCGATATCCCAAGATAAATTAAAGAAAATGAGAAATATTAATAATTGCCCTCCACCGAGGCAACCTTCAATCTCATCTCACGGAGCGGTTGTGAGATTCATTAGAAATTTCCCCATGTATGTCTAGAGGGCCCTCAGCTGACTGAAGTTTGCTTCGTTTGAATGCAGCGACAATTCTTTTTTATCTTCCTTTTTTCTCAACTTTTATTGTTATCCAGAATAATTTTTGATCAGATAAAGATTGTGGACCGTTAAATTAATTTTTCGTAATTCTTTTAACTTGTTTACCCGATTTAGGCTGTGAAAGTCACTTGAATGAATTTATGAATCTTAGTGGAGATTAACGACTTCAATTTGCCGAAAAAAAGCTTTGGATAATGATGGAAATATGGAAATGAAAAATGAACGAAAAAAAATCGTTGCGTTTCAACGTCATCAAAAATGTTTATTTGCATTCCAACGATGCAAACTTCAACACTGTGGGGATTGCGTACAACGGCCTTATTTGGCGAAAACAATTGTAACGGTATGGTCGTTTTATCGATACGACTAAAACCGTCTAACCATCGCAGGCATCAATTATTCTTGTCAGCGAAAATCGTTCAAATAACTACAAATAATTAGTATCGTTATTGTGCACCCACAAGGTTACCTGCCCCAGCTAACGAACCTTCGCCGACAGCGGTGTACAGACTTCACGATATTTCGGATCTCTATTGAGATACGAATAGAAGATTCATCTTTGAACGACCGACGGAGACGTTGAGGCTTACATGAGAACTAAGATCTTCACGTACTATGTTCAACCGGCATACCTAACTCGGGCAACATTTTTTCATACTGACTTTTACGTGTTACGTTTATCGTTGAGCCTCTCGCTCTCTCTCCCCCTCTGTATCTGTTCCCTTCGCCCGGCTCGCCAATGTCTCGTTGGCACGTTGGCGATTGCGCGTGAAGTATACTTCGAACAATCCTATCGCCTATTCGTTGCGGATATATGTACACACGGACACTCCGCGTCGAAAATAGAACGTTTTGCAACTGAGAAAAATGATTTTTTATTGGTGTTTCAAGTGGACTTTGAAAAACAAAAAAAAATACAGCGTATTTTTGTGACGACTAGCATTTGCCAGAAAAAAATCAGCATTCGAGGGAAAAAAATCACACTTCTGTTTAATTAAATTTCAAAAATACAGCACGCTTGAACATTTTTTTAAAGAGGTTGCGCTACTGTGAAAATTTAGAAAGTTCGAACAGGAAGGCTCAACATATGGTGCAGGAATCGCAGATTAAAAAAAACCAATGGTTACATCGATAGAAGTTCTAGTAAAACTTAAGGGGTCTCCTTACTTTAGACGCTAAAAAAAGGCTATTTTCATCATTTTTTTTTATATCGGTTTATATTATAGATATTGATATAACAGTTTTCACACTTAATAAATACACTTTCGAAATACATTTAAAAAAAATTATTTATTTAAGTCACTATTTATGAACGAAAATGGTGGTTAAAAAAATGTTTTATAAAATCGTAGTCCTGCACTGTTGATAAAATCTCGGAGATGGATCATCCGAACCAAAAAATCAAACGATTTTAATGGCTATATTCCATATTGTACGATTTTTGATATATGCAAAAATAAAATAGTGGACATTTTCGAAAAAAACGTGTTTTTTCACCATTTGGCAAAAAAAAATGGTAAATGTCAAAATTTGTGGTTAAAATTTCATAAGGATCGGTTCGGTAGTTTCGAAGATTTTATCAACAATTTTATCATACATGAACATTAAAAAAAATGTATTTAGAAAGTGTATTTATTAAGTGTAACAACTTTTATATCAATATCTATAATATAAACTTATCAAAAAATCATGAAAATCGCCTTTTTAGCCTCTAAAGTGAGAAGATACCTTAATGTAGACGCAAATAAATGATGAAACGATTTTTCAATCATCTTATTCCTTCAACATGAATTTTTTTAAATTCCCCCTTATTTTCCGATCGTTACAGTACCCTAACCTCTAAAAAAGCATCCTTTATCCTTTATTTTTCACGCTGACGGAACGTCCGGAATTGATCTATCATCATTCTGCAGTACTCACAATAGCACGTCAATGTTTTTTTCCAGATCGTATTGTATTGCATTTTTTTTCGAAGAGGACTCGAAAAACGATTAAAAATCATATTTTTCTCAGGAGTCTGAAATTAACGTCGTTGGAAATCAACGAAATTTTCAACTTCTCATTTTCATTATTATCCAAAATAGTACTTTGCAAATTTAGGTTGTAGATCGCTAAATAAGAATAGACAAAACTGCGTGATTTTCGTAGGCTCAATTTTGTCGAAAGAAATTGGGTAATTAAAAAGAAAAAAAAATTTCGTTGCATCCTGACGATGCAAACTTCACGTCATATTTTTCTCAGGTCTCAGTTGCACAATACACGCGCAAGACCCTCAAAAATAGCCGCCTCGTAATTCCCACCCGTTATATTTACACATTCATGCGTATGCATTCGCGCCATCGAATGTAATATGCACATACTATACGAGGATGATTCACGTGTGTATATCTATATATTACGCGCACGGGAAATCGATTGGATTTGAATACCGGGGTATTTATATATATTGCCAGTCGTTTACGAGCACGGACGAGATGACTCGGCCGAATCGTTTTGACACTCGCGTTAGAAATATAGATGTGCGAATGGGACATTGTAACGTGGGAAATAAATAGCCCTCGGGGCCATGGTGCGAGGCGATCGTTCGTTTTCCGACACGAACTCTCCGGTCTTCCGAAAAATGCGTAAGTTTCTTGCTTGTGGACGTAATTTCGACGCAGCACCTTCAGGCGCGTAATAAATAGCAACGAATAAAAAAAAATTGCATTATGAAATATAGTTATTCTTAGAAGATCGTTCTTCTAAAAATAGCATTTCTATTCTTAGAATAAAAATATTATTTTCTACACTTTGATTTTCTTATCTTTATTATTAAACAAGAAAAAAATCCTGTATACTTTCTTTACAGCAAATCTTTAAATAAGTCTTGAAAAATTATCGCGGGATTTCTGTATGCGATTTAGGTTAATTTTTTTATCTTCGTTAGTAGACGAAAACAAATTGCCACTATTTTCTTTCCCTAAAAGTACCATGTCTGGTGCGTATTCTGTTTCAATTTTACTTCAAAATATCGAAAATTCGAAAAGTTATGATTCTTTAAGTGAAAAAGTGTATTTTTGGCCATATTTTTATGTATTTTTTTGCTAAAAGATATCGAAAAGTTATGAAAAAGTGTATTTTTTGACAAATTTTTTTAAACGTTTTAACACAAAAAAATGTCAAAAAATCTATTTTTTTTTGGTAAAAAAAAGTGTATTTTTTTTTTACAAATCTATTAACGATTTTTTTTAACGTGTTGTCATTTGAATTTTGACATACCGACTTTCACACATGTTCTAAAATGTTCAAAGTATTTTCTAGTATGTTATCAATCCCGACCGGAATGATAGTTTTCAGACAGCAACCGTTTGGAAATTGGCCGGGTGAATTTTACCCAGTGTGACCATGGAGGGGTATAGTAGATCGCTAAATGAAGTTTGCATCGTTGGAGTGCAACGAAAATCAATTATTTTTAATTGTCATGTTTCTCCCGCCCTGCTTAGGATGTGAAAATCGCTCAAACGTTTTTTCTTTACTGTTATTACAAATTTACGTGAATTTGCGAAAAAAAAGATTGGATAATATAAAAATGAAGAAATAGAAAATATCGTTGCATTACGACGCAAGCGTCACCGTCATATCGCCGAATAAGTATTAAAAAATTGATTGCGAGATTTTTTATTTGCGATTCACGTCAATTTTAACACAAAAGCCGCGAGGAAATTCGAAATAGACAAGCCAATTGATTTTTTTTTTGCGATGTTCGGGGCACACGGGTCTACCGGATTTGGGACCCAAACTTTTTTGTACTGCAATATTGTGCTGTGTGCAAGAGGATCCACATGGTCAACACTCTCGGGAACTGTCGAATGAACGATCCATTGTTGGTCGAAGAGGCTCTGATGTTTTTTTCTTCGGATTCCACTCTGCCCTTTCATGTAATGCAGCGCCATAAATTTTACACAGGATTGCTCATTCTCGAAGCACGTTTCCACACTCGAGTGTTTCTTCTCATACTGCACTCGAGAAAAAATGTTTTTCGAGAATGTCGAGTAAACTATACGAAGGTAAACTGATTTCTCTTTTTTCTCCTCGTCAATTTTTTGAAAATAGTCCAAACAATTTATTTCTCCAAATTGTTATTTATCAGCGATATCCCCGACGTAATTTCGAGAGTTAATAATGGTGTGCTTGAAGAACGAGAAAAAATGGCCACAGTGTGGACAAGTCCGGCTTTGTTCGGCTTCTCATCCAACAATGAGCATTACGGGCATTGGAAAGATCGTCTTTGACCTTCGAATGGCCACTTCGAGCGACTTTGCTACTCCCCCTGCCTCCGAAGCGAGCCGACAACAAAAGCGTTCTAAATCCCACCGCAAATTCTCCATATCGAGAATATAGCAAAGGAAATCTTCCATCGTATCGTAAAAACATCGTTGGCCACTGTTGCGCAAAAATGAGGACTGAAGAACGTCCTCGATGCCGCAGGACGCTTCGTTCGCACTGGAGATACACATCTTGCGCGCGGCGATAGCCAACGAGGGAAACAAAATGGCGGCTTTCGTCACGCGAGTTTAAACAGTTAAGTCGCGCGTACTGATCGTTGTCCCCGACGTTATTTGCGTCGAAAATCGTGCATATACACACGTATATATGCATGACAGGCGCGCGCAATATTTCACGCAACGTGTGACGACCGGTATCCAGCGAGAGGCGGAAGTTGCCAACCGGCGACTAGCGACTTTTTCGAGCGACGCGATTGGTCCTTACGGCAGTGTCTCATCCCCTGCGCGTAAAAACGCCGGTGGCACCACCACGTGTTGCTCTACGAAAAATTCTCTTTCTTCCCCGCGACGTGACCGCCACGGTGCACGCGGCACGAGTCAGAAGACTTTTGGCCTTTGCTTCGTGAGGACTTTCGTCGCACTCTTTAAAAGCCGCCAATTCGTAGGAGACATTTTCTGACGTGGTAAGTTCAACCAGCATTTTCGTGCTCGAAGTGAAATATGCATTGCCTCGTAGACGATTGGCGGAATAATCGCTTTCGTTCGCGGATAAGAAACGCATGATTACATTATTCCGCGCAAACAAAAGAGGCTCGTGCCTAGTGACAGATTCCGGTATCCGTAAAGAATCTCAGAACGTCGACTTGTCGCGAGAATTGAAAAAAGAATTACGACAAATGTTTTCTATTCGGGTGTACAAATTCGTCTACGCGAAATTCAATTCGGTCGACGAATCGAACACGCGTGTTTCTGTGCCTATGCGAAGGTGACTTCTTTTGTGTATTATTCGTCGCTCGATTGTTTCCCCGGTTATCTCTCGGCCTCTGCCTCTGCCCGCGTGCTCGCCTTAGCTCGTTTACGCTCCCTTTGTTCGCACCCGCCCTCGTGCGTTGGTCTCTACTACACATCGGTTTCCCCCTTCGCGCTGCTTTACAGTCGAATCGTATTATTTCATCTATTGCATCTATCGATATTTCGGCACACGGGGCAATTTTTACTTCTGCAGATCGCTAATCGATAGACAAACAATGGCGGACGAGTGGGATGACAATCCAGTGGTAGGACAACCGACCAACACTTCCTCGGTGAGTGTAGAATATGTTCCTCGGAATAATAATGATAACAGCACAGAAATTTTTTTCATACATCAGCGAGGTCTCCAAAGACCCGTCTCCATATTTTCTTACCACTGTAACTTTTTTTTTCAAATTTGACTATGAACGAAAAAAAAGCTCTGTTAATCCTCGGAAGATTGATAATCATTTTCAGGGTGCGTTTATAGATTTATTTTGTAGATTAAGAAAAATTGTGACCAAACAATTTTGATGATACAGTTTGCATCGTTTGGAATGCAACGATTCTTTGTGATTTTTCTATTTTTATGAACATACAAAACCTTTTTTATTTTTATTCAAAGTCCTGAATCTCTGACTAAACATAAACACGAAATTTTCATATCCTGAATGGATGAAAAAGAAATATGAATTAAAAAGAATTTATTTGCATTGCGCTACAATTGTGCAAATTTGAACATCACAGATTTTGATTTTCTTTGGCACTCATGCGTCACGAGGCATGTCTTTCATTCTGGCCCAATCGGCAAAGCGATAGATGTTGGGTGCCTCGAGTAATCTCGTTTCCACAATGGACGATTTATTACGATATCAATGCAACTGATTTTAGGATATGTAGAAACTGTAATGTCGGAAAAGAATTTTCTTTGATATTACGATTTTGTAACAGATTCGCGATCCTAGTGCCGCGGCCTACGAGCAAGGATAAACGTTTCTGAGAGAATTTGAATTCTATACAATTGTTTGGTAACGAGACTGACAATCCAGTAATAATTTGACAGCAATAAATGGCGTTGGAATTTGCATAGTTGGAATGCAATGAAAAATCTTCTCAATTTTTTCATTTCTTTGTTTATATTGTTATCGAAAATCTTTTGTTGCACGTTACGGTTATATATTTCTACTAAGGATCTTCAAGAATGATTTGGCGATTTTTGCAGTGTAAATTTGCCAACAAAAATATGCCACGGTGAAAAAGATATATTTTCACTGTATAGCAACGATGTGAAGTTCAATATAATAGTTAATGAGGAATTGATGATGGAGCTTATTCGTTATTCCATATTGGAACTTTGGCGATCGTCATTGGACTGTTAGAGCACTGATTCCATCCACACGTAAAGTATATTCGTGATCGAGGAAGTTTTCAGTACATGAAGCATGACTAAATTAAATATCCAAAGTAAAGTCTCGGTTTTGTGCTCTGCGTTTTTTTTCTCTTCAATATAGCAAAGTGTTTTTAAGTAATTCGCGAATATGAAAATGAAGTGCGAATAAAAGTGAAAATCCATTTTCCTCGTTAACGAAGTGAGGAAAGAAAAAATTATTCCGCACTGAAGCGTAGACTATGACGTTGAAGTTTACATACTTGAAACGCAGAGATATTTTTCATTTCTGTTATCATCCCAAGCCTCTTTTTGCGTATTGAGGTTGTAAATTTCTAATAACAATATGGAAAAACGTCGTTGAGCGATTTTTCCATCGTAAATAAGCCAGAAAAAATTGAGTAATTAAACAAAATGATTTTCCTTTGCATTCCAACGATGCAAATTTCGTCATACGTAGACTTGAGTTAAAGAGCTCGAATTATGATGCTGAAGTTTGCATCGTTGGAACGCAACGTAAATGAATTCTCATTAATTGTTCCAATTTTTTTTCGACTGTGATAATCACGCAAACGTTTTCACGTGTTCGTATTAGAGATTGACGACCTCAATTTGCAAAAAAGAAGGCTTTACATCAGGATAAAAGTACAGAAATGGCAAATTAACAAATGAATCGTGCATTCCAACAATGCAAACTTCGTCATCCCAAATTTGGCATTCTTATACCTGATATTTATCGACAGAGTTTTTTTTTCAAACATGCCTTCAGACACCCACGCCACTCAATATTCTTATATATTGTACACTCAATATAAACTCAATATACTTTTATTAAGCGCCACTGTAGTGTGCCAATGCTTCGGGAGTATCCTTTTGTCCCCCAAAATATGGCCCTCCACCAGCGAAGTACCTTAAGACGCTTTTGTCAACGTTTCTAACTAGCATTTCTTTTTTCCATTACGAATGTTGGCAAAAAAGTGATTTTGTAACTTGCATAGTTGAAATACAACGAAAATTCTATTTCATATTTTTACTTCTCCATTTTCAGCATTTCACAAGAATTTTAAATGCAGATTCAAATTTTAGATCTCTAAGCAAATTTAAGAATCATCGAGCAATATTAACGAATATTCGGCGAGAGAAATTCGAACACTCGAAAAAGATAACTTTCATTGCCCCTAACGATGGAAACTTCAATCTAATGAAAAAAAAACAACGACCAAGAATAAATTCTCTAACATATAGTTCTAGTAGTATAGTAGTAGTTCTTATTCCTCATTGTAGAGGCATTGTGCTTTACATTTTCCTCGTATTACACTTCTTACGTTTCTTATGTCTACGGAATATTATTGTACCTCCTAAATTTATCACAATTTCAATCCTTATACGAGGGATTCTCCGTCAATTCAGTCACTTTTTTTTCGACCATCTCAGATCTGCCCCATAATTGGTTATATCAAATTACTACTAAAAGGCATTCTATGTGAATTTTTTCAGATTTTTTAATTCAACATTTCAGAAAATGCCGTTTTTTTTTCAAATGAATATATCTCGGAAACTAGAAGTAACCGAAAAAAATGTCTGTACATAAAAGTTGTAGTTTTGTGTTAGCTTTCGAGCGGATGACTTGAAATAATTTTTACGCTCCGGTAACGCTGATTTTTTTACCAAAAGAAGGGGGAAATTATTATTTTTTTTTAAACGGCCATTTTTTAGGCTGAAAAAAATTAGTCTTCCAGTATGTCTGACGATGTCGCAAAAAAATCGCCAGAGGCACGGAGCGAGGTTCCGACATAAAAAAATGAACTTGTGTGGTTTAATTTTTTTACCCTAGAACCTCGATCCGTGCCACTGGCGATTTTTTGCGATATCATCAGACATACTGGAAGACTGTAATTTGTTCAACCGAAAAATGGCCGTTTTCGAATAAAAAAATTATTTCCCCCTTTTTTTGGTAAAAAATCAGCGTAGCGTTACCGGAGCGTAAAAATTATTTCAAGTCGTCCGCTCGAAAGCTACCACAAAACTACAACTTTCACGTGCAGAAATTTTTTTTCAGTTACTTCTAGTTTCCGAGATATATTCATCTGAAAAAAAACGGCATTTTCTAAAATGTTGAATTGAAAAATCTGAAAAAATGCAAATATAATGCCTTTTAGTTTATGGGGCAGATCTGAGATGGTCGAAAAAAAGTGGCTGCATTGACGGAGATTCCCTCATATCTACTTATACCCTCTACTATAGTAGCAAATTTCCTTAACCACCTCTCCTTTTAGAGTCTTATTCCACCAGTACCTTAGACTGTCTCCTTCTCTTCCCTTTCTCCACAAGATGCGATTGAAGTTTGCATCGCTGGAACGCAACGAAAGTTAATATTGCCGAATTTCTTTTCTGTCAGTGAATTTTGCGTACGAAAATACTTCAACCATTTTTGAAAATATTTGATTTCCTCATAGACATTATTACATATCACATATAGTCGCAATAATGGTATAATAGGGAAGTACGACTAGTTCCCAATTCCATAACAAAACAATCGCCATTCCCCACAGTTTGCAGAGGAGGGTCGTTCGTTCGGCAAGGGCCGAGGGTACAAGCCCGCGAACAACAACAACGACGACTACCGCGTGGGCATTAAGAACGGCCACCATAAGGACGACAGCAGCAGTGGTTTCGGGACGGACAACAACAACGATGAATGGGGCACTGGAGGGACGAACGGTGGCGGCTTCACCGACAACCAGTCTGGCGGCGGCTTCACCGACAACCAGTCTGGCGGCGGCTTCACCGACAACCAGACTGGCGGCGGCGGTGGATGGCAGAGTGGTTCCAACAGGGGGGAGAGAAGAGGTCGCGGCGGTCGCGGTGGCGGTCGCGGCGGTGGCCGCGGAGGTTCGAGGAATCGCGACGAAAATGGCGAGGACGGTGGCTGGAACGGCGGGGGTGGAAATTTCCGGAGAGACGACGACGACGATTCGCGGCCGCGTCGTGGCGGAAGGGGGGGAGGCGGACGTGGAGGTGGCGGTTTTAGAAACAAAGACGACGACAACTGGGGCGGTGGTGGTGGTGGTGGGGGCGGTTTCAACGACGGTGACGATGAAGGAGGATCGTCGTTTCGTGGTGGCCGTGGTGGTCGTGGCCGCGGTGGTGGACGTGGAAGAAACGACCGAGGCGGCGATGCTCCCGGAAACGACGGTGGCGAAGAGGACCCCGATAAACCGCCACCAGTTACCTACGTACCGCCCGAGCCGTCCACCGACGAGAGCGAAATTTTCAGCGGCGTCAACGTCGGTATTAATTTCGCCAAATACGACTCCATACCGGTCAAAGTGACCGGCGACAACGTCCCTCCCCCGATCGACGATTTCTCCGCGATGGGACTGAGAAAAATCGTTCACGAGAATCTGATGAAATCGGGCTACACGAAACCGACACCCGTCCAGAAACACGCGATTCCCATAATAAAGAGCGGCCGAGATTTGATGGCCTGCGCACAAACGGGCTCGGGCAAGACGGCTGCCTTTCTCGTGCCGATAATTCACACTCTGCTCGACCAGCCGACCGAGCTTAAGCTCATAGGTGGCGGTTGCGAGCCCCATTGCGTCGTTATATCGCCGACGCGTGAATTGACCTCGCAGATATGGCAACAAGCCTTGAAGTTCTCCAAGGACTCGATAATAAAGTGCGTCGTCGCGTACGGCGGAGTATCGACGATGCATCAGGGACGCCAGGTTGCCAACGGATGCCACATACTCGTCGCTACGCCAGGCCGTTTGAACGACTTCGTCGAGCGCAGGCGCGTGAGCTTCGCCTCGTTGCGCTTCCTCGTGCTCGACGAGGCTGATCGTATGCTCGACATGGGCTTCCTCAACGACGTGAGAAAAGTCATCGATCACGAGACTATGGTGCCCAAAGGTGAGCGCCAAACGCTCATGTTCTCCGCCACTTTTGCCGAAAACGTGCAGCAAATAGCTTCCGATTTTCTCAACGAGTATCTCTTCCTCACGGTCGGACTAATCGGCGGGGCCTGCTCCGACGTCGAGCAAACCTTTCACGAGGTGCCCAAGTACGAGAAACGCGGCAAACTCAAGGAACTCCTCGAACGCGACGATACATCCAACATTCCCAGGACCCTCGTCTTCGTCGAGATGAAAAAAACCGCCGATTTCATCGCTGCTTTTCTATCGGAGAGCAATTTTCCCACAACGAGCATGCACGGCGATCGCACCCAGGAACAGCGGGAGGAAGCTTTGCGCGATTTCAAATGCAACAAAATGCCGATTCTCGTCGCCACCGCCGTTGCCGCACGAGGCCTCGACATCAAGGACGTCGCTCACGTTGTCAATTACGACATGCCCAAGGAAATCGACGAGTACGTACATCGCATCGGTAGAACCGGACGCGTCGGCAATCGCGGAAAAGCCACGAGCTTCTTCGATCCCGAACTCGACGGCGCTCTCGTCAATGATCTCGTTAAGATTCTCACCCAAGCCGGACAGGACGTGCCCGATTGGCTTTCCTCCGGAGGCGGAAGCTTCGCACCTAGTCGCGGCGACAAATTCGGGGGACGCGATGTCCGCAAGGTATATATCACGTTCATCAATTTACTCGCAGGTTAGATAAACGAAAATTAACACCTTTGAGTCCACTTTCGTACGATTCTCATTCTATGACGTTAGTTTGGGTTGAAAGGCAACGAAAATTAATCGCTGACAATTTTTTGACCGATTGACCTGTACGAATCGCTCGAACGTTTCTTACGTATTTCTCTTGTACATTTACGACCTCAATTTGCACAAGATGCTCTGGATAGTGATGGAAATGGAGAAATGAAAAAAAGTTGCATTCCAACGGTGCAAACTTCGACGTCAGTCTCATTCTGAAGTAGACTTCGAGCTTTGTTTCAACCTAAAATCGACAGGCTCTCTCCACTGCCTTCGTGGCTAAGGGGCATGAGAAAAACAGAAAAAAACTCGGCCAATTTCTTTCCTCCTGGAATAATCACGAAAAAGTTCGGGCATTTTTAAAATTGTCTGGAATTCATTCAGAATTTACTTTTTATAATTACGAAAAAAGAAACCGACTTGAAAAAAAACTGAAAGGTATAAAAATAAATCTTTTTGTATATTAAAAAAAAGAGCCACGTCCGTGCCGAACATTGAAAATTCAGGGCTGTTACGGATATGGAAAACTCGGGGAATTTATTTTCTCCTGGAATAATCCCGAAAAAGTCAGGAATTTTGAAAATTCTCGGGAATGTTCTCAGCCCACTTTTTGCAAGAATTACGCAAAATGAAACGGGCTTGACAAAAAACTGAACAGATAAAAAATATTTTTGTATATTTTTAATATTTATATTATTCATTATATATAAAAAAAAGTTATTTTAGTGTCAAACATTGAAAATGTAAAAAAGTAGAAACTTATTAACTGTAGAGCTCTATAAATTTGCATTCGATCTGTCGATGCATAACCACATCATTATTATTATAGATGTGTTTATATTTACTTTTTGTTTATTGTCATCGGCATAACAAATTCTGCTTACAATAACGAACAGGTTCCGTATTTGCTTTTAATGTATTTTTTACTTTAGAATGTTTAAATTATATTTTGAATTTCCGTTTTCCAATTTTATTTCAATTTTCAAGATTTCCATATATTTGATCTTGAAAAAATTGTGATCCAGTAGTTCAACATAATTTTTCAATAGAAGGATCGAATTGAGAATTTCCTTTGTTTTTTCAAGTCGGTTAAAAATGTTTTTTTTTTTCCACGAAAATGAATCATTGCTGTTTCTACTTATATAATTTTTCCCGTATAGTTTGTAACGTTTACAAATACTAGTATGGTTGAAACGAGACTTAACTTGCGGTCTTCGACTTTTACTATATATTTTATGAAAACAAAGTCTTCTTTATTCGACCCCAATTTGGGTCCTTTGCAAACCCCGTGCATATATTTGACCATAAAAAATGTTCTTCACTTGATCCCAACCTTCCTGGAATATTAGCAAAGCCTGTGCAGAAAGCATGAAAAAGTCATGCAATTTCCGAGCCTATAAAGAGTAACAATCATGCCCTTCCTTCTCGTGCAGTTCGGCAACGACGGGGAGTACAACGCGCCCTCGAACCAGCCGAACACCGCGGTCGCCCCGGAAGAGGAAGAAGAGTGGTGACAAAGAAGAAAATGGACGCGAGAGAGGCGGCGCAGCGCAGCGACTGCGGGCCTCGGAGATATCTCGCTATAAACTCAAAACTGAGATCGTGCTAGTTGCAACGGCCAAGTTCCTTTATCCTTTCTTCATTCTTTATTTTAAGACTTTTTCTTTGAAGCTATACTCGAGTTACGGTTGAACATTCGACTGGATTCGTAGCATCGGGAACAAAAAATGCCCGATCATTCCTTGTGTCTGCGACATTACCGTTAAACAGTATTCGAGAAAGCGGTGGGTCGAGATATCGTAGCCAAGTAGGGTAATTTCATCCGTTCAGTACACGCTCCTCGGGGCCCCTCGATTTCTCATGGTGTTCGATGCGCCATTTGTAGCAAGTACAACCATACGTTAATAAAATAAGGCAAAAGAAAATGAACTGCAACGACAATTGCGCAAGTTTTTGAGCTCCACCGCGCAAAGGTAGAGACGGAAATAAAGCTGCTATTGAGCGTACGGAGGATCGAAAACGGGGACGAAGTTTTCGCTGGTTATTTAGAGAATTGACAACGTACGTAGGATATATGAATTTCTAACACACATACACGCAAGCACACACAAACGCTTGTTCGAGTATGATAAATTTTCTTTTATAATAAAACAAAGTATTACCACGATTCCGTACGAATCGATAGTTCGACGTTCATCTTCATTCTCAAAGCTCTGCGAGAGGTCTCTCCCCACCCCGAGATGATTAATCGTACGGTAGTGAGGGCTGAGGAGAAAAGGAAAGACAAGAAAAAATCTGTACTTACCGTCGTTCAGAGGCATATCCATAAGATGCAGATCCTCGTCGTTGAGCAAAGAGGAGAGGAATCCCTCGGTCGTTTGATTGATGGTATCGGAAGCCGGCGTGTGGTAGTACATCATGTCACTTGGCTCGGACTTGTATGCGGCACCGTTCTCACTTCCCATTGGCTCACTACTGTTCGTCAGGTTCATCGATGTGGCCACCGCTGATCCAAGATTCGATGGTCCCCCTGCATCCGTGAGCAGTTTAGTTTGGGGATGACAATAGAAAAAACATGCTAATCCAGCTCGAGTTCCTCATATCTCGTACGAATAAGGATCAATGCCGTTTATATATCTCCGGGCAGTTAAAATCGCATCTCTTAGCTCTCGGGCGTAAGAAAACGACATGTGGAAATTTGAGGCGGTTAGCGCGGATACTCACCGACATTGTGATAAGGTCCGGTATTGTTGAGATCGCCAACGGGAGGCGCGAGGGTCGCATTGTGCAGGAGAACGTTGCGCTGAGCCTCGTATTGACTGTGAGCAACGGGATGTCCGGAGTATCCAGAATGGCCCGTGTGGCCGAAATGATCGCCGGGCCCTTGCATGTGGAACAACGACGCTATGTCCTGCCATCGTTGCTCCTGCAATCGCTGCTCCATGCTCATTGGACGCGGAAATGGCACGCGACTCTGCAAGATCAGAGGTGAACGTTGTAATGTTTGCGACGTATGTTCCGTTTATATTCATGCGGATATGATTGCATTGGGAATGGATATAAAGTTTATATGTATATGTGTGTGTGTTTAGGTCGTATCGATGGATTAGCTGTCACACCGGACGAATTCCACGGGTGCGTCTACCTGTCAAGGCGTCAACCGGTTATAGACGAAGCAACGTCGACGAGGGGGCCAGAGAGAGACAGCGACGGAGACAACCCCCCCCCGGTGATCGCGTAGGTGTCGGGGCCACACAGAGATGTTCGACGATATTAATCGTCCGCGAGAGAGGATATGCCGTACGTTTCTGCCGGAATGAATCTTCACGATCGCGCGAGAGCTCGTCAATCATTTTTCTCCTCTGTCCCCATACGACAATGAATATTACTCGATCGCGGTATGTGAAACGCGTTAGGCGGGACTGGGAGAGAGTGAGAGAGCATTTTGACGAAATGGCGTGAAGGATCTTGATGAAAATAAGGATTCGATGAAATTGAGCGAATGTATCGTTTTCGGCAAAGAGAACACCATTTACGCATATGAAAAACTCGGATTCTTTTTCGCTTGGTATAAACATGGAGGAGCCAGGAAATTTGGAAGATTCTAAGGAATTTTTCCGGAACTTCTGACAAGAATGACGAAAAATGAAACCAAGTAGAAAAAAAAACAGAGAGAGAGGGAGAGAATCATTTGCGGATGATGTGGATGAGGAATGTGTTACTCGACGAATGGAGAAACGACCCTGGGAGAAAACAGCAAGCCACACGGTAGGGCAATCATCCTTGCACCAAGCTCGGTCTTACTCCCAATCTTATTTTTATTCGCTTCGTTCTTATTCTCTCTCTCTCTCTCTCTCTCTCTCTCTCTCCCTCTCTCCCTCTCTCTCTCTCCCCCGACGTCGAAGGTACGACGATATCCGGCGTAAGTAAGGCAGTCCGATCGTGTGCATTCACCGGTGCATCCTAATGTTCCCGCACACTCCGGCCCGATACACGGAGGACTCTAATGCGCGATGCGCGGAAAAAAAGACGACGAGGAAGGAGAAGATGAATAGGGAAGCTGCGCGAGGAGAAGGCGCTCTCGGTGAAGATTGTTGGATTGTTGTCCGGTGCATCAATCAGCTTTGCCACGGTGCAATCTGTCGAGGTTGCTCCCGACGGGATTTTGCACGATTCTCGCTTGTCAGCGCACCTGTCGTGTCCAGCGCGGAGAGAGAATCGAGAGGGAGAGAGAGGGGAATGTAGGACGAGTACTGTCTCCGAGCACCAGACGACGGACACTCGTGAACCGTTCATACGGTGTTTGAATAATGCGAAATCCGTGTTTCACCCATTTTTTCAATTTTATTTTACCACTGAGCTGCAGAAAACACCGTCCGGTCGTTGACAATTAGCGGGAATCTATACAAGAAGATCTTGCCTGGGAAATACATCGAGCGCAATTCGAGAGCGCTGTTTTGAGGCATTACTCTCGCAGAGATTCGTAGAGCTAGTCACAGTAGTTGTAGATATGCAATGGCGGAGATTGGTGGGCCAAAAAATTGCACGCGATTTCCTCGAAACACTTTTCAAATTCGGTGGACATGATACCTCGACAACCGCTCGATGTATTGTTTCCAAATTTACAGGAGATACGATGAGAAACATTTTAAGGTCGCCGACGATCTCACTTTTTTCCAAATCGATCTTTATTTTTCTAATAGTTACGTAACAACGAAGACTTATTTCATAGATTTTGTATGCTCGAGGTTCAATTCGGCGCCACGGTGAGAAAATTTTTTTTTTTAAATCGTCGATCGTCAATGATTCGTATTTATTTTTAACTTGAACAACCTGTTTGGTTTTCAGATTTCGGATGGACCGTTTAAGCTGGACAGTGTCCACCGCCAAACGTCGTAAACAAAATTTCATCTGCCGGCGGCCATGTCTTTGTGGAGTTTCGGGACAATCGACGAATGCTATCATTTGATTCAAATTTATACGGTAGTAATTCGTTATATACTGAATGCACCCTCCAAATCTGAAATTGATCGTCTACACCGTTTTTATAAAATTTATCATTAAAAAAAACACCTTTTAACATGGAGATGCCTATGGTGAGATAATATAGGGATAATATAGGGATGTGACGCCGATGACGAAATTGTCACAATGCAATGAGTGATTTGGCAGTTTTTTTTATGACATTTTAAACATTTTTTTACACTATTTCATGCGTAAAACTGCCATTCAGTGATGATCGTAGGCATCTATCCCCCTGTGTTAAAGAGTGTTTCTTTAATTGTACAATTTATAGGAACGGTGCAGACGATCGATTTAAAATTTGGAGGGTGCATTCGGTATAGGACAAAGTATTTACTGTATAAAGAATATCCTTAAAAAAATCATTCCTTTTTCACTAATCGTGCCCCAGCATTTTTTCCCCTCATTTGGCCATTTTTTAGTAACTCTAGGTAGGCGTAGCCCCTCAAAAAGGCTCAATTACTTACGAGATCGAAACCAAATGTGGAATGATCCGCACCGTTCCATCTTTATTATTCCACTCGATCATTCGATCGCAACGGGAATATTATCATTTCCTACGTTGCTGCGTAAGCCCTTTCGGTCTTTTACGAATTCATTTCCTGTTGAGCCCTCACCCTTTACCGTTTCCAGTTCCTTAAAGAGCCGACCAGAGGGTCGCTCACACACTGCCCTACTGTGTTCAAATTTGCAACGAAAATTTCATTCTTTTTTTTTTAATTTCCTTATTATCGTTACGCAAATTCATTTTCTTCGAAATTTTGGTTGCAGGTCTCCAGTACGATTGCTAAAAAAATGTTGACGATATTTTGAAGGAACCACGTCGATGATAACGAACGTACTTCATAATGCGAATGTTTTCTTATTTCAGAAGCCATTTCATGGAGGCAGTCCGAACGTTCTCGAGAATGCCGAGACGTTGGAAAAGTGGTGGACTCTATGTGGTACAAGAGCCTCGTGATTTATGCACCCAGAGTCCGATATTAGCGCATTAAACGCTCGTGTACGCAAAGCCCTACGAGCCAGCCTGGCGAACGTTTTCTCCTTTGGTCAACGAGGAGAGAAGAGAGAAACGACGTTGCTCGGGAGAGCCACGAGAGTGCGCTGGGAAACGTTCGCGGTATTCCGGGAAGAAGCATCAGGAAATATATGTCTACCGAGAAACAAGCAGATGTTTGAGCAACGCTGTTCCTTCTAGGCCAACAAAGGTTCGATCTCTTTCTCCCTATTTTATTTTCTCACACCACCTTACTTACTTCCCCACCCGGAGACTCGAAGCGATCCGAAACAACGCAATGATACAATTTCCGCATGTTCGCATTTGTTTCTCACGGTAGTCTCATTAGTGATAAGAGGAGAGCGTCGATTGACGGAACGTCTTCTGTGGTAGATGCAATCAGAGGCGATCCAAACGGGAATCACGTGGGTATGAATCAGCGCGGAAAAAATCTTGAACTTCACTCGTACCCTTTTGAAGACGGATTGGACAGAGACAGAGCTTGTTCGGCGCACTTCCGAACAAGCAATTCCTCCATAGGTGTGCGCATGTCAATTTTACATAGAAGATTGAAGAATGCGATGGAATTAAGGCGTTAGGCTATTGTGAAAATGACAAACGTTCGTTCGTCGCTTGAGGCAACTCACATTGAAGAGGAAGACCCAGCATACGATGCAGCAATCATAGATTTAAGGTAAAGGTATGAGTACCACGATGAAATTGCTAGTATAGCTTTAAGGGCGGTACGATGAATACTACGAATCCAACTTTCGGATTTGAAATTTTGATATGATTTTAACGAATACTTTATGCCGCTATTGCCAAAATTTGAGGTATTTTGATATTTGAGGAAATTAATTTGAATAGAAGCCGCCGCAAAATATGCAAACAACAATTTATGGAGTTTTATCATTTATCACGTATCAATAATATGTATTATTATATTCTGCCTATCATGTTAATTCAGCAGAGGTAATTGAAGCCTATATTAATAGGTTTCCGGCTGATTTTTTTTTGTCTTTTCAGTCCATTGTTATGGTGGATATGTTAATATTATTATTACGAAGATTACCGCGTCGTTGAAAATCTAATTTTTCAGTTTTTATTTGTTCACGTGCAATAAATTCATCATTCACCACAACATTCGGCACACTGTAATCGATAATACGAGTAATCAACATAAGTAAACATCAATCAGAGCAGCGGTGGGTAAAATAAATTTAGACTCTTTTTTGTCCCTGTGGAAGTGATCGTACGTTTTTAAAACGGCGTACACGATTTCTCGATGTCTAATGTACGGATTGACTTGAAATTTTTCGTACACTTATACGGTGTAATAGTAGTCGTGAACGATGTTTTTCTTAACATTTGTTTTCATTGGTTATCAATAATGATCTCGTCTTTTCGCGGAAAAACGAAAAAAATTAATCAATTTTTTTTTTAAATTGAAACACGATGACAAAAAGCTCAGTCGCTCAGTCAAATATTATCTATTTGAAGAAAAGAACTAGTTTTTTGTTGTTGTTTTATATCAACCGAGTGACCAAAATCAAGTACACCGTTGAAGCTCTTAGTTCAAAGGTACTTTACGACATTCTTGATACCTTCTTTAATTATTAATATTTCTTGCATATTGAAGTGGAATTCACTACACAACTTTGTTAACGTACATACGAATAAATGTCCAATCGATTTTTCGATAATCTTATTCCTTGGAAATGAATTTTTTCAAATAATTCTGATTTTTTGGTTGCCACAGTATCTGCTAATGACATAAATCTGCTAATTTGCAGCAATCCGCTTAGAATATAAATCTTTCTCTGATCTGATCTGATTATTGATCTTGACGATTTCGAATCAGTATTGCAACGTTTGAAAATAACAGCTAAATATACTTTTTTCAGCTACAATATTTTTCTGCATTGAGAGGACACCTACATATCTCAATACAAATATATATTCTTAAAAGGCGCGTTTCTTTAAACTCGTTTGTTAACCAATAAAAATGAGGATGTAGTTCCGAAAAGCCCATAGCGTCGATTAATTTGGAATATCGTGTACCCATGTATTTTGACTCGCTGATCACGAATATTATGGTAAAAATACCCGCAATTTTTATTTTCAAGGTCAAAACTCACAAAAACTGATTTTCTAAAAGTTTTTCTATTTTATTTTAATACATGTTGACCTTAGAGAAAAATGTTTCTTACCAAAGTTGTAGCCTATGAAAAGATTGATCTTCTATGCTCCATACAGTTTGTGTCCAAAACCATTTTGTTTCGAGAAAAATGAGATAATGCTCAAATACTTAGTTTCAATATTATCTTTCAAGACTAAACTGCACTTTCAAGACTAAACTCCAACTTCCCCGCGGTAAGATGCGCAAGTACATGATATCGAAACTAACGGACTTTGAGTATTAAGCAAAATTAAGTATTGGAGCGTTATCCCATTTTTCTCGAAACAGAATGGTTTTCGACAAAACCTGTATGGAACATAAAAGACAAATCTTTTTATGGGCTACAACTTTTGTACGAAACGTTTGTCTTTAAGGATGTTGAGTCCCTATGAAACATGTTAATGCTAATTGTTCCATAAATAGCTTCTTAATCGTCATGAAATTTTTACACGACCTCCTGAATACTTCATGTAAAAACATACCAAATTTTCCGAGTTCTATCATCATTACTTCAACCTCCTTAAGGGTTGAAATAAAAAATGATAAGAAAATTCTGAAAATTTGGTATGTTTTTGTATGAAGTATTTGAGAGGTCGTGTTAAAATTTCACGACGATTAGGCAGCTCGTTATTAAAAAATTAACATTTTGTTAAGAACAATTTTCAAAAGAAATAAGAAAAAATTTATCAATAAACTTCGTTTTGTTTCCGTTGCTTTCAGTATATTGTAGATATTATAAAATAGAGAGGTCAAAAAAAAAAACTTATTGCAAAGTCACATCAGTTTCCATAAAACAACATTTAATTTGCGAATGTTAATTGTTCAATAACGAGCTTCCTAATTGTCGTGAAATTTTTACACGACCTCTGAAATACTTCGTACAAAAACATACCAAATTTTCAGAATTTTATCATCATTTGCGATTTGGGACTCAACATCCTTAAGATCGACATTTATTAAAATAAAATGGAAATACTTTTAAAATGTCAGTTTTTGTAAGTATTGACCTTGAAAATGAAAATTTGCGGGTATTTTTACTATCACATTCGTGATGAGAGAGTCAAAATACATGGGTACACGAAATTTAAAATTAATCGCCGGTACGAGCTTTCGGAACTTTGCCAAAAAATGATACAAAATCCCGGCAAGTTAGATAGTTCCAAGCTCATTTGTACTTTAATGGACAACAGTACTCTAGGATTTTGAAAAAATAATTTTTTTTTTGCTTGAAAAATACTTTAGGGTAGAATACATCAACGTAGATGGACAAATGTATGGGGCAGTCATCGCAGATTAAAGGTAAACAAACATTTTAAGGATTTAAGGCCTTAGGCCACAGTAACGGGTATAAAATCATGTGGGAATTTAACAATTTTTTTTTCGTATGAAAAAGTCATTCACTCATAAAATTAATTACACATCTATTTAGTATGAATATCAAACTGTTGGAAAAAATATATATATATATATTTTTCGACGTAAAAAATGGCCGACTACGCGAAACTTCTCGAAACAGCTTTTTTCCAATTGGCGTGACAAATAACTTCAACAATTTTCACTCGATTTACTTCAAATTTAAAAGTTATGTTCCTAATTGCATTTCGCAGAGAAGTACGCCCGGAATTTCTGATTAATCGAAAACTTTTCATTTTATGAGCAGTTTATGAGCAGTTATTACGAAATTTTTCACTGAAAATTCATTTCTTAAGTTCAAGTACCTACAACTTTTGAATAAAGCAATATTTTTTAAATTCCGTACGTACTTCTCTAGGTATTCTGATGTAGATTGACGAGAATTTTTGTTTTTTGTTCTAGGTAAAAAATTGTGGATGCTAAATGTCACGCCGCAGAGCGCCTAAAAAAAAGATAACAAAAGAAAATACTAGTTGGCTATTTTGTACATCGAAGGAAAAAAAAAAGAAATTTCTTACAGCTTGATATTTCTTACAGCTAAAAAAATGATATTTCTCACAGCTAAAAAAAAGATAACAAAAGAAAATACTAGTTGGCTATTTTGTACATCGAAGGAAAAAAAAGAAATTTCTTACAGCTTGATATTCATACTAAATAGATGTGTAATTAATTTTATAAGCGAATCACTTTTTCACACGAAAAAAAAAATTGTTAAATTCGCACATGATTTTATACCCGTTACTGTGTCCTAAGGCCTTAAGTGCTCGTACAACTTTAAACGCGTTTTTCTCGAAACCACTTTTTTTAAACCGAGAGGACGAATTTCTCGAACACCTTTGCATGGATCGATTTGAAATTTTGATAGCTCCACAATTACATTCTCTATGGGAGTACGTAGCCGTTTCTGATCAAATGTAAACTTTTTTTTACAAACAATTTACTGCTTATTTTTTGGGCAAAAAATCCATCAATTTTTTCCAGTGCGGCATTTTTTTAAAATTTTATTTAAAAAATCCCTACGTAGTCCCATACCTAATGATATATAGATTATAATTTTTTTTGGTTTTTGTACAAGCTCTTATACTTTACGAGAAAACCGTCCTCCTGTGAAGCTATTTGTAAAAAAAAAACACTTTTTTCAAGATGGACTCCGTCGCCGCCATTTCGTACGAAAATTATAATAAATCTTTTTTAAATACTTTAATATGCGTTAAATGAACCCTGTTAAAGAAATTCTATTCTTTTTTCATACTCCCAAAAGAAATTGTCAAAGATAGGCCTTATTTTCTGCCGCTAGATTGGTGTTATCCCTTAAGATATTCGGACCAATACACGAACAAAGACAGTGAGCGAAATTACACGTGTAAAACAACTGTTTTTTTTTTTCAGATACGGCGCAACACTTGACACTGCGAGAATACCTGTACCATTGCGACCCCAAAAATCGTCCCGCCGAACGAAAAATTGGCTCATCCGGATGACATCCTTAGTATCGTGTCTCCAACGAAAAAAAACCTACGAGTACTCGTCGAGTCACGAAGAGTCAACGATCAATCGATCAATCCGCAACTGTCATTCCCGGCTACGAATCAAGGCACGGGCCAAACGTGTTCGCCCTTGCACGATGGGACGGTTCTCTTGTTTTTCTACGTGGCCTCGAACGTCCAGGGACTCTGGGCAAACATTGTGACTGAAAATATTGTGAAGGGCGACGAGGAATTAGGACTATCCGAACGATCGGGAACGCGAAGGTACGTCAGGTGGACAGGAGAAATATTTTCATATCCGCGACTTTTCATCTCCGAGGGAGAAAAACTAAAGAGAGGCGAGGAAAAAAAATTCTCACGGTATTTTCTCGGAGCCAAAGGAACGACCTGTTGAGCCGAGCAATTTACCGACTAATACAAAATCCGGTACGTCGCCACTTTTATGCTCGTTTTATGCTTTTCTTTCTTTCTTATTATACTCTACTAGCCATTTGCTTTTCTCCGCATGGAAGTCAAGCTCAACGAGACAGGACGGAGGAAATTCGTCTCGCAACATCCTAGAGATCAACATCGAGAGGTGGAAAAATTCTTCGTTGGCCGTGTTACCGGCGTATTTACGCATTTCACAGTGCATAAGTCTCTCCACGACAGATGTGCATCTCGCGTCGCGGAATTTTTCATCTCGCGTTTATATATATATATACACACACGCGGAACTCTCCGCGACGTCTTCTCGTACCGATCGACACGACTGTTGTTTGTTGCACCCCCCGTTGTGTGCTTTACGAGCACTCGTTCGCGCGTTTCTTCGTTCCCGGTAAATTGCGACCTTCTTACGGACGACCGGAAACGAGAATTATTTGCCTCGAATTTGCCGTGGGTCCTGTGAATCGCCTACCCGATATCTTCCGATTCGAAACCTTTTTCTATCAGCGACACTTGTCGTGTTTGTCTCGCATCGACGTGGGGGAGATAAAATTGCAGCAAATAGCGACTAAAAAAAATATTGGGACGTTGATTAAGTACTCGCTGTTTTTCAACAGATGGCGTTGCGATGCGTACGTGTAGTTTCAGATGGTAACGCATCTATAAAGAATGAGGTTGAATTTGCATCGTTGAATGCAACGAAAATTCATTTTTTTTTAAAATTTTCTTTCGCTCCATTTTTATTGCTATCCAAAATCTTTTTTGGTAGATTCAGGTTTTAAGTTTCTAATAAGGATCTCGGGAAAGTTGGCAGTAGCTTTGATTTGCCAAAGAAACATTGGCTGTTGGAATAAAATTATTTTCGTTGCATTCCAACGATGCAAACTTCAACGTCTTAGAGAAGTACTGTAAGCAAGCTTGACGTGTCAATTTGCATTTCGTGTATGTCAATTTGCCGGAGTGTAAAGAAGTTTTTTTTTTCGTAGTAAACACGTCAAATTTCGTGTCATAAAAAGAGTATTTGCGAGGAATTTAATTGCACTACTTTATTCAAAAAATCTGCAGGTGAAGCACACAGAATTATCGTTGAGACTTACGTTGAGAAAGCAACGTGCAGAGATTGGCTTAGACGCCTCGAAAATGATTTTTATGTGTTGAATTGGAGGCATAACTTCGCGAAGACTCGTGTCAGAGGCTAGCTGAACTTGCAGAATCATTAGGAGTCGATCACACAAGAGTTTCGAAACGTTGGAAAGCATTAGGAATGATTTCTTTATGAAGCGTTGATCTTCACGAAAAAAAGAGCGAGAACTTATTCAACATTACAATAGTTTTTGTTTTATTACTGTTTTGTTTGACAAACGAGTGGAAAGGAACGCGTTCTTTGATGAAAAATATTTGCATTAAGGTAGTCCTATCGCCAGGCTTCAATTCATAGGATTTTCATAATTTTTTTTTAAGCTTCACTAAATATATTAACAATCGTCTCTGAAAAATTTCAGGATCGGTTATCGACCTTATTACAGAGAAAAAATAAATAAAAATTGCGTACTTTTGTGAAGGAATCCCGAGACGACATACAAAAACCCAATTTCCGGTCGCTACAAAAGTGTATACGATAGTGAGAATCCGTCAGATTCTTAAAAATAATCAGATTTACATACCTAACACTTGTAGTGATCCAATGCTCTCAGAAAAAATACGCTTATTGACCTAATTTTCATGCAATATCAATTTCAATTTGAACTTCCGGTATTGGATTTATTACCACTGGCTACGGTAAAGAGACGCGACAGCAAGGCAACAGCTGACACTTTTTTTTTCTAGGCAACGAGACACTTTTTTTCTCATGCGAAAATGCTCAGATGTGTATTTTAAAGAAGTGTGGCAAGTAGGGGTTAATTTTGATTTTTGGCTAAGTAACCTACATGGTCTTTCAAAGTGAACTCCTCAGGTGATCTGACAACATTTCCAAGCATAAATATTCAACTGTGTATTTTTTACAACGATTTTTGTCGCCAGGATGTGAATGAACGCCAGTTTGGCAACTACGCAATTCTACAGAAGTGTGACAAGGGTTAATGTAATTCATATAAAAGGCATTTCATACAAAGGCATATTTCGCCCACAGAAATCCTACGATAATTTTCCACAATACTCATCTAGCGATTTATACAAATCTACGATAAAGAGACCCTGCCTAATAATAGAAATAAGGAAATTAAAAAGTAAAAGAAGAACTTTCGTTGCGTTCCAGCCATTGCAGATTTCGACGCCATGAAAAACTTCTCATTGTAACGTTTTTTAACTCGACATCAGGTTGGACGTGAAAAGTGGCAGGCGACCCGACCGGCGCACACCTTCGGAGAATAAAACGATCGAATGCTTCTCCCGAGTATCGGACGAGGGTCCGATAGTGAGCAGACGAAGTGGCAGAGAGAAGGCCCACGAGGGGGCACACTTGAGATCTGCTAATGGCTAGTAATATTAATTACGACTCACTCGTGTATAATTATTGGATTAATTGAGCCCACGTCGTGCTGGAAGCGAAGAAAATAAAACCGAACGAGTGCACAAGTGCATCCTGATGCATCGGCGATCAGGCAGACGTCTCGTTTATACGTTGCGAGGCATTTCTAGTTCCTCTTAGTATATTCCTTTCTTTTTTCTTACGAGGAACATCACTTTGGTGTCCCCCTTCGATTCTGTTGAAACTCGTGTATATGGCGGATCACGAAAAACTATCAGATACGGATTTTTTATCGGCAGGAAAATGCCGTTGAGCGGTGGCAGCATCCCTTAGAGTGGAGCATGCTACATTTGCTGTTTCAAAAGGAGGAAATGAAAAAGCAATGAGCGGCGATTCAGCAACTTACTTTTGGCAAAGATGGAAAAAAATGGAAATAGTTTCTTTATAAGTCTACATCGATGTAGTTTTACTCTCTAAACACAAATTCATCATTATTTTTTCCCAAAATCCGTAATATTTATAAAGAATCGTCGAAAAAAAGTATTCATTTCCGCCAAAATCCTCAATCTCAATTAAAAATCGCCGAAATGGTATAAAACGTAGTTTACGCCCTTAAGCTTCTCATTGGGCGAAAATTAAAAAATACGTAAACTTTAATTATATCGCTCCTTCAAAGTACTTATTACCCGAACCATTCAATTTTTTTCGCCACTGTTGAACGCGGGGTAAGAGAAGGAAAAATACAGTTCCGGATGAACGCTCAGTTACTTTTTATATTATACCCATAGTGGATTTGTGTTCGTTTTGCATTAGAAGAATGTCCGTTTTTGTTTCACTCAAATCGAGATGCTTCACTTTAATTGGCGGTTTCATCCCTTAAAACGGTCGTTACCCCAGATAAAAAAGTATCTAATATTTTCTAATGCTCTACCATGTCCAAGAGTTTCAACAAAAATCGAAGCCGGACACCAAACTGACGTTCCTCGTTAGCCGTTCTTCTCTCTCGGCCCCTCGTGATAGTTTTATTTGTTCGTGCTAACAGACTCTTTTCCATTCACGACTCGAGATTTCGAGGCTCTACGAGTGGAAAATCGTGATGTCTGTAAATATTGTGGGCGGGTGAAGGATGCTCGATCCGCTTTCCCCAGTTCACTTTAGTTCACTACGAAAAAAAAATTCTCGCCGTTAACTAAAATTCGAACAGTAAACACGAGCTGTTTGGACGAGCGAGCGAAGAAAGATTAAAACATTCAATTAAGGAGGTACGATCATTACTACGAATCCGACTTTCGGATTTGAAATTTTTATATGATTTTGACGAATACTTTATGCGCCTATTGCCAAAATTTGAGCTATTTTGACCGTTTAGTTTTTTCGCAATAAAACTGCAAAGTCGAGCACTGAGTTACCGAAGGACGTCGTCTTATGGAGACGGTCAACCGGAAGTGCGGTGTGAGCGTAGTTTTTCTGCTCACTTATCAAACTAAACCCGTTGGAAAACTGAAATTCGATAGATTGGATATAATAGATACTGTAAAAAATAAGAAAATCAATCTTCACCGTGTAGTTAAAGCACTATATACAAGATAGTCTCAATTTCCGGTTGAAAATGGTCAGGACGACGAAATAGCAGACACAGACTTAGCAACGTCGCGAGTAACAGCTGATGCGTTTGGCGAACGTAACCCAGTTTTGTTTTGAAATTAATTTGAATAGGGGCCGCCACAAAATATGCAAACAATAATTTATGGAGTTTTATCATTTATCGCGTATCAATAATATGTATAATTATATTCTGCCTATCGTATTAATTCCGCTGAGGTAATCCAAGCCTATTTTAATAGGTTTCCGGCTGATTTTTTCGTCTTAGTCCGTTTTTATGGTGGATATGTTAATATTATTATTACGAATATTACTACCGAGTCGTTGACAATCTAGTTTTTCAGTTTTTATTTGTTCACGTGCGATAAATTCATCATTTGCCACAACATTTGGCACACTATTATCGATAATACGAATAATCAACATAAGTAAACATCAATCAGAGCAGCTGTGGGTAAAATAAATATAGACTCTTTTTCGACCCCGTGGAAGTGATCGTACCTCCTTAGAATCATCGAAATGAATAATCTACGACGAGACGCAAACTTATTTTATACTCGGAAGATCCTTCGTGCGTTTTTGTGTCACGACCCTCGGTCAGGATGACCTCGACAGTTTGCACACAGCAAACTTGTTGTCAACCCGATCAATTTTTTCGCCTGCGTTACGCAGCCCAACAATTATTAATCGTTCGTGGTCGCTGATGTCCCTGGTCGTTCGCGCCAGGCTCATTTGGGACGGAGCAACAATTTCGCGGGATACATAAATCATGACGCTCTCGACGAAAAGATGCGGAACTGTAATTAACGATCGCGTCGAGCTCATTTTCGCGAAATTGTTTGACACCCCAACCACCTCACGATTTTCGTGCAAACACCCTGTTCACCATTGTTTTTTTTTTCAATTCTCTCTCGAGCTAATGAATTTTTGTCTTTCAGCTTTGCGAGAAAGCAGGCCGCGGAGAAGAGTTCGACGGTGCGTCAGCGACGAGACGAGGAGCCACGGAAGGATTGCGTCGCGGCGTCGCCCCGATGTAAGTCGTCACGGTGAATCCCGCCGCCCCCCCCCCCCCCCCCTCGTACGGTAATTACCTCGAAAAAGACGGCAATGGTTTATACACACACACACGAGGGTATACAAACAAATGTCATTTTGATCGTAGGCACCTGGCTCGGCAATTCAAAGCCCATGTATAACGCAAAGGATTTTCAAGCCGCGACGAATTCTGTGACGACGATGAGCTACCGATCACAGCGTTATTCCGGCTGTACGAGAAACGCTCGCGTTTCATCGTTTCCACGTCAAGACATTGAAGATCGTCCGGATTTCACGAAAGAGAAAGAGAGCAGGCGCACCGTGTGCCCCTTGTCTTTGAAAAGTTGGAAGCCCGACACCACGAGTGAACGAATAAAAGTGGGATAATCTTCGAACAAAGGGGATCCCAAGTGTCGGCCACTTAATTACGACTCAAGGCTCTGGGAAGTCCTTTCTGTCAAAACTTTCCTGACGACTTTTTGACCATTCGAGGCTGCACGCAAGCAACCGTAGGATCAACGAAAAGTATCGGGATGAAGAGCCAGAAAAACCTTGCGTGTACCTGCGCCTATTGCCGGATGTGTTCTGACGCAGGTCGGATAAATACGTGCCAGCGTAGAGGCGGAAAAAAGGTCAGAGAGCATTTTCTCATTCCCGTTGCGAAGTACCTGTTGAAGGCTTCGAACGAGAGAGAGAGAGAGAGGGAGAGAGAGAGACGGAGGCTCGAGACTCGTTCGTTCCGCTGACAAATTTGCTGACGAGAACCCTCTCGTTCACTGATCTCTCGTTGCCTCCTCTCAAAGATTCCCCCGGTATTTTTACGCGGGAGATATATAACACGTGTAAAATTTGCCGGGGAGAGAAGAAGCTCCATAAATCGTTGAAGCGCCATAACTGTCTATCGTCGAGCGTTACACGCGCGCGCGATCTCATGTTGTTACAGAGACTCGTACTCGGACCCTCGTTACTTTTATTTATCTATTTACTTATTTTCCCTTCATTAGATTCTCGCTTTCCGCGCTTCGCTTTACGGACAACGGCGCGACTTTGATGCTGAAAATTCCATGGCTCGTACGCACATGAAATACAGGGAAGACCGGGAAAACTCGGGGAATTTATTTCCTCCTGGAATAATCAGGCAAGGGTCACGGAATTTTCATGATTATCTGGAATGTTTTGTAGAATTTGGTTTTTGCAAGAATTACGAAAGGTGAAACGGACTCAAAAAACAACTGAAAAGTATAAAAAGGAGTACTTTTAAGGATGTCGAGTCTCTATGAAACATGTTAGTGGTAATTGTTCAATAAATAGCTTCCTAATCGTCATGAAATTGTTACGCGACCTCCTGAATACTTCATGTAAAAACATACGAAATTTTCAGAATTCTATCATCATTACGTCAACCTCCTTAGGGGCTGAAATAAAAAAAAATAAGAAAATTCGGAAAATTTGGTATGTTTTTGTATGAAGTATTTAAGGGGTTACCCCCACTTGCGATTTTGAAAAAAATCGATTTTTTTTATTGCATTTTTTTGAAGTATAAGTATCTGAGAATATGTCCTGAAAATTTCAAGTCGATCCGAACAAAATTGACTGAGATATGAGCGTTGAAAGAGAAGAATCCGTGAATTGAAGAATTGAAATTGAAACTTTAAACGCGTTTTTCTCAAAATGGCATTTCTGAAGTCGGTGACCCAGATTACTCGAACACTAATGAACCGATCTTCTTGAAATGTTGCAGGCTTATTTAATACATAAAAATGTAGTCTTTAATCGTTCGATTTTTTTTTTCGAAAAAAATGGCCGTTTTATAGCCAAAAAACGGCCGTTTTTTTTCGTTAAAATCGAACCATTAACTTTGACTGTCCGCCATTTTGTGAAAAATGAATATTTTTTAAAATCCTTCGATTAAAGACTAGTTTATACTTATATTTGACTAAATCCATCCGCATTTTTTTTTCAGATGATCCACTTCGCCGCAATGTTGGTCACCGCAAACCGTGTATATAAAAACATTATTTCATTGACGGCCATTTGCCACTAAACAATGTAATATTTTTCAATAAAAAAATTACTGAAAGTTCTTCAAGATGTGTTCTTTAAGATGGTATATTGATCGATTAAAAAAGTTTTGTAGTTTTCTTTAAAAAAATTCATGAAAAAGGCCTTTTTTTGCGCTACAAGTGGGGGTAACGCCTTAAGAGGTCGTGTTAAAATTTCACGACGATTAGGAAGCTCGTTATTAAAAAATTAACATTTTGTTAAGAACAATTTTTAAAAGAAAAAAAAAATTATCACTAAACTTCGTTTTGGTTCTGTTGCTTTCAGTATATTGCACATATTACAAAATTGAGAGGTAAAAAAAAACATATTGCAAAGTTACATCAGTTTTCATAAGACAACATTTAATTTGTAAATGTTGATTGTTCAATAACGAGCTTCCTAGTTGTGAAATTTTTACACGACCTCTGAAATACTTCATACAAAAACGTACCAAATTTTCAGAATTTTATTATCATTTGCGATTGGGGACTCGACAACCATAATAGATATATCATTGTTCATTGTACACGAAAAAAGTTATGCGTGTAGTTATAGTGCAAAGCTCTAGCGTTTGCATTCGATTTGTCGATACCCAACCACACAATTACTAGGACGCTGAATAAGTTCTCGCTGTTTTGCAAAAGATGGCGTTATCATGGTTGTTACGCGTATGGAAAACAGGAAAATCCGAGAAAACTCGGGGAAGATTCAAGGAATTTTGGAAATTCTCTGGAACTTTCTCAGTGTTTGCTTTTTACAAGAATCACGAAAAATGAAATCGACTTGACGAAAAGAACTGAACATCGTGAAAATAAATATTTTTGTATATTTATATTATTCTTCATTATATACAAAAAAAAGTTATGTCAGTGTCAAACATTGAAAGTCATAATTAAAAAAAAAAAAATGAAAACTAATTTACTGTAAAGCTCTATACGTTTGCATTCGATCTATCGATACACAACCACATCGTTGTTATTATAGATAAGTGTTTATATTTACTTTTCATTGTCACAAGAATAAAAAATTCTGTTTATAATAAAGAACAGATTTCGTATTTGCTTCTAATATATTTTTTACTTTACGATGTTCAAATTATTTTACGAATTTTGGTTGTTCAATTTTATTTCAATTTTTAACATCTCCATATATTTGTTTTAAAAAATTATGTTATCCAGTTCAACGTAATTTTTCAATAGAAGGATCGAATTGGGAATTTCCTTTGTGTTGTCAAGTCGGTTAAAAATGTTTTTTTTTTCTTCACAAGAATGATTCATTGCTATTTCCATGTATATAATTTTCCCCGTACAGTTTGTAACGTTTACAAATACTAGTATGGATGAAACGAGACTTAACTTGTGGTCTTTAACTTAAAATATATATATATATATTTGATAAAAGCAAAGTGTTATTGATTCGATCCTAATCTGGATCATTTGAAAAACCTGAAATTTTTGCAAAATCTGTTTGGAAAACCTGGTAAAGTCAGACAATTTCTCTAAATGTCTTTTTTTTCTTCTCAATTTTACAGGCAAAATTCTACCAGCTGGGCTCGTTGCGTTAACGTCCACACAAAATCCAAACCAATGGAAGCCAGTTTGGTCTTCGATGTACCGTGGTCAAACGATGGATCTGCATAACTTGATCATCAGTCGCGCGCGTCGATCAGCGGCCCACGTTTTTTGCGTAGTTCGAGGAGAAACTCTCGTCTGCGATGATGGGGGTCGATTTTGTTGATTTTTCAATGCCGCGCTGACTGTACCCTTGCGAACGCGCGCGAGGAACGTGCGCGTCGCGTCCAACGGCACGTTTTTCCTGCACACACGAACGGGCCTCGTCCGCGTCGTATAGCGGATATATCTAACGTCATCACGTGCATGCAGCCAGGATATACCGCATCGTTAACGCCACAATAGCGTTACTTCGTGCTAACAGAGTGCATCCCGACGGTCAAGAAGCTATTGCGCTTAGCGCCACAGATATCGGCTATTAATATCCACGCGGAACCGTAGCTTCGTTGCGCTACTTTTGCACATCTGGGTCTAACCGATGTACGAGTTGAATATGAAAGAGAAACGAGAAACGTTAAATTATCGACTCGCAGACAGTGATCTCATGCGAATGGTGAAAGAAGGTACGTTTGCTTTTTGGATGGATTCTTTAGTCGGTTTTATTAAACTATTTCCATTAGATTTGATGATCTCGAGCAAGTAATCACAATGTCAATGTGCTGCGTGAGATATGATTATCATCATTATTATTTTGTTTACTATTAATTGTATTTTTACTGGTTTGTTATTATTATTTCCACTGTGACTATTACTCTGATTGACATGATGATTGTCATCATTATTATTACTAGCTTTATTCTTACTGTTTTTATATTATGATTATGATTATGATTATTATTATTTATACTACAAATATTACTCCGATTGGATGATTATCATTATCATCATAACTGTTACTACTACTAGTTTTGTTCTTACTTTTTTATGTTACGATTATTATTGTCATAATTATTATTTCTATGAGCTTCGTTCTTACGTTTTTAGTTACATTATAATTATTTTTATTATCATTTGTTTCTGAAACGGCAAGAACTTCCGAATCATCCAAAATCACCATGTAATTTGGGTAATACGAGACAAATACTTTTCCCATTCAATCGGAACAGAAAAATTAAGTCCTAGGCTGCATCTAACGATGCAAAAAAGTTATTTTTTCCCGAATTGTGTCTTCGTTCACACAACAATATTCTTGAATCCGCGAGTCATAATACTTGGCGAATATTTAATAGTGAAGTTAATTCCCGACACTTTCAATCGAAATAACCCTTTTTACATTTACGCAGAAAATGTATAATTTGTCACGTTGTAATGATACCGTAGTGTTTTTATTTTAATCCATAAGGTTTCTACTTACTATGTGCCTTGATAAGCCTACTTTGCTAAGAATATGAAGTATAAATAGTTATAACGTAAAAAGTGATTAATAAATACGAAGTTTCGCAAATTTTTAAGCGTCCATATTTAATTCCACGAATGTATATGTGTGTATATATATATATATATATATATATATATATATATATATATATATATATATATATATTTTTTTTTGTTTGTTCTCATATGGCCGATCACTCTCCCTGTTCACGCTGAATAACAACGACGAAACATACATCATGGGTAACGAAAAACGTCCTGGAAAAACTACGAGAGGTATACGCTTAGATAACGGGGAATGTAACCCAGCGACAAAATCAAGTACGAACGCGACCACGTGGTACAAGGTAGAGAGGAGGAAGCGGACGAGTATAACGAGGACGAGGAAGAAAAAGAAGGTGCAGGGAGGGAAGGGAAATCTTTATAATGCGGCTTTGTAATAGGTACGATATTACGTACGCAAGTGATACCGCGTTGTGTACAACGCAAAGTCTCACATACGAGAGCCTCAAAGGAGTAGCAATTACAGGTGACTAAGGTCAGTGTTAATACGACACTTGCGTGAGAGTAGAAGTTCCAAAAATGATATGGTTCGCGAACGATTGTGGTAGCAATGCTCACTTGCGTAATATATATACATACATATATATATATATATATATATATATATATATATATATATATATATATATATATATATATATATATATATATATATATATATATATATATATATATATATATATATATATATATATATATATATATATATATATATATATGTATGTATATATATTACGTGGGCACACGTGTGTTTCCTATAGTTTGCACAGTAACGTTCTCCAACGTGTAGTTCGAGCCCCGAGTATAAGTGAGGCCTCAGTGCATACACGCCGCTTCGTTTTGTCTCATCTGCGTTGGTACACGGAGCGTACAAAAGTCTTCTGATCACGAAGAATATGTTAATTTAGTAAACTTAATCATGTGTAGAGCTTGGAATCAGCGACTGGGTGGGGATAGAGTAATTAATGTGTGTATACGGGCAACTTAGTGCCAAGTCGAACTGCTCCCACTTGAGGTAGTCCTATCGACACGCTTCAATTCACAGGATTTTCATGATTTGTTTTGAGCTTCACTAAATATATTAATAATCGTCCCTGTAAAATTTCAGGGTAGGTTATCGACCTTATCACATAGAAAAAAAATATAAAAATTGCGTACTTTTGTGAAGGAATCCTGAGACGACATAAAAAAACTCAATTTCCGGTCGCTACAGCGTATACAATAGTGAGAATCTGTCAGATTCTTAAAAATAATCAGATTTACGTACTCAACACTTGTGGTAATCCAATGCCCTCAGAAAAAAATACGCTTATCGACCTAATTTTCATGTAATATCAAGTTTAATTTGAACTTCCGGTATTGGATTTATTACCACTTGTTACGATAAAGAGACGCGACAGCAAGACAACGGCTGACTGTAGTCGTAACCTCACCTCACTCGTTCGAATTTCCACACATATTTCATTTTTAACCGACATATTTCGCCGACACAAATTTTCCACGCTTTTTTACCAGTCGTGGCCCGAATACAATGCTTTACATTTCCCGCACCTGACATTGTTTTGACAGATCGACGTTGAAAAGCATGGAGGTTAAACACGCCCGAATGAGTAAGAAGTGACGGAGATAGAACCAATGTTGCCAAATACCTAACCTAGAAATACTTCGCGAATCGTTGGAATAGCTATTTTTTCATTTTTCCAATTAAATGTGAACATTCGTTAAACAGTTTACAAATGGAAAATGTTATTTATTACAAATTATTTTTGTTGCATATGTTAAAAATATAAATTGTACAGGTCTCAAGTATGATCAGTGGTGAAGTTTGCATCGGTGGGGTGCGACGATTTTTTTTCTCTTTCCTACCTGCCTATCTTTTTTGGCCCGTTTAGGCTACATAAATCACCGAAGCATTTTTGAAGAGCCTTGTTAAGGTTCCATAACCTAAACTCGGAAAAAAGGGTTGAGGTAGTTATAAAAGTGAGGGAATAAAAAAAACGAAGATTTTTCGTTGCATTCCAACGACGCAAACGTCAATACCATACGAAAATTAATATTGGTATTTTCATTTCTCTATTCTTATTATCGTTTCAAATATTTTTTTGATAATTCCTTTTGCAGGTCTTCGAATTAGCATATTAGGAAATGGGTGAGAGCTTTTGTGAGCTGAAATCCGATAAAAGAATTTTGAGCGAGTAAAAAAAGTCATTTTTTTTGCACACCAACAATGCAATCTTCGATAATATGCCACTTGACCTACTTGTCATTTATTTTAGGTAAGTAAGGTAAAAACGGGAATTACGAGCAATTGGAATTGTGTTTTTTTGGCAAAACGTAGTGGATTCCTAATGATTTGAGGTTGGGAAAAAATTAATATGGGCAGTAAGTATTTTCGTTCGGGAAAATTGTCTCGTAATTACGACGTTGAAGCTTGCATCATTGGAGCGCAATGATATTTATTTCACTGTTCATTTCTTATTTTTATCGTTATTCAAAGCCTCTTTTTTGGAATTGAGGTCATAGATCCCTCTCTAGATAGAAGAATACGTGAAATTGTTTGAATGATTTTTACAGCTAAAATAGACGAAAAAATTGAACCAATTAGAGAGAATTCGAAACGTCGTTCGAAATTTGGGAAAAATGATTGATAGATTACGTCCAACTTTTTTAAAATTGATAATAAAATGTGAGAAGAAATTCTACTACAGTTAGAACTAAATAATTCAAATAAATGAGAGAATTGGCAGAAAAATTTGGAATAATTATTAGCGAGTAATTGAAATAATCGAGGAAAATTGTTGGAAAAATAAGTTTTCGCATCATTCTTATTAAATAATTCGAATAATTGAGGAAACACATTTAAAACGTAGAATTTTAAATGAATAATTAATTAATAATAATCGCATTTTGTTCTCGTAAATTCGTGTAAATGGATAATATATTTTCACAAATTCCCCTTTTCCAAATGGCGTTGAAGTTTGCATCGTTGGAACGCGACGAAAATTCTTCTCGACTTTCTCATTTCTTTATTTTTATAAACTAAAATCTGTTTTTTGCAGCTGTCGATTATAAATTCGTGATAAGGATTCTCCAAAACGTTTTAGTGATTTTCGTAGCCTGAATGCGCCAAAAAATACGGCAATATGAAGAAAAAAAAATTGCGTTACATTCCAACGATGCAAACGTCAATAAGATTTTTCAAGCCGCTTTCGTCTTGCCTTTAAATCGAGCTTTTTCATAATATTCAATTTTTCTACCAAAACGCGAGAAAAAAAAAGAAGTAAAAATAAAGAAAAGAAATAAAGTTTGCATTGTTGAAATGTAACGAAAAATGTTGTTTTTCGCAATCCGTTTTTTTTTTTGAACTTTTAGACCACGAAAGTCGAAACATTTTTGAGAAACTTTATTAAAAATGCATAACCAAAATCTGCTAAAAAACGGATTAAAAACAATAATAAGAATGAATAATTGAAAAAAATCAAGAAGAATGTTGGTTGCATTTAAACGATGAAAAGTTCAGTATCGCGATTTGTCGTGGAACGTCCCGTGTATCCATAAGATCAGAAGACTTTTCCACGTGCCTCGCGGTCGTCGTAATGATAGGTTAGAGGGCTCGTATCAATGTGGCTCCGGACTGGAGTAAAGGTCGCGATATCGCATGCACTGGCAATTATTAGCACGAATTTCAAGCCGCGCTCTCCACCCGCTTCTCCCTTGATTACAATTTTTAATCTTCGTTAACGTCGCCGAGTCTCCAGCGAAGTCGCGTCTCGTCTTTTCGCAACGAGATCTTGAAAGTCGCGTATATCGAGAAACGAGCAATTTCTGACGTTCCATTGGGATGTTGAATAAGTTCTCGTTTGTTTTTTCTTCGTAAAATTTTTTTTCGTAAAAAAAAGAATAAAATCTCGTAAAAAAAATGCTCTATTACAAAAAATCATTCCTAATGCTTTCAAGCGTTTCGAAACTGTTGTGTGATCAACTCCTAATGATTCTGCAAGTTCAGCCAAAATCATTATTTTTCGAAGCGTCCAAACCAAGTAAAATTCACCGCAAATACTCTTCTTTGGCAACGAAATTTGACACGTTACGACAAATTCGACAAGCCCCCACATTTTTCTGTATATCAGGGCTGTTACGCATATGGAAAACCGGGACAACTCGGGGAATTTTTTTTCCTCCCGGAATAATCAGGGAAAAATCAGGAAATTTTGGAAATTCTCGAGAATTTTCTAACAATTTACTTTTTTAAAGAGATACGAAAAATGAAATCGACTTGACGAAAAAATTAAACGGTATGAAAATTAATATTTTTGTATATTTTTAATATTTATGTTATTCTTCATTGTACACAAAACAAAAGTTGTGTCAGTGCCAAACATTGAGAATTTAAAAAACTGATAACTCATTTACTGTAAAGCTACATTTGTAAATTAAAGTAAATTAAAAGTAAAGCTACAAAAATACATTTGCATTCGATCTGTCGATACACAACCACATCATTATCATTATAGATAAGTATTTATATTTATTTTTTGTTTATTTTCACCGGCGTACAAACTTTTGGTTATAATGGAGAACAGGTTCTGTGTTTGCTTTTAATGTATTTTCTTTACTTTATAACGTTTGAATTGTTTCGAATGTCAGTTAAAAAAAAATATCAATTTTATCAAATTTCCATATATTTGGTCTTAAAAAATTATGTTATCCAGTTCAACATAATTCTTCAATAGAAGGATCGAGTTGAGAATTTCCTTTGTTTCTTAAAGTCGGATAAAAATGTTGTTTTTTTTTCACAAAAATCATGCGTTGCTATTTTTACGTATATAATTTTCCCGTACAGTTTGTAACGTTTGCAAAGACTAATATCTCTCTAACTCGAAAAATATATGTTCGATGAAGAGAAAGTGTTCTTTATTTGACCCTATTCTGGCTAGTCTGCAAAACGTGGAATTTTTGCAAAACCTGTATGGAAAACCTGGAGAAGTCAAGCAATTTCTGAGTCAGTAATGCGTAACAACCCCGTATATTTTTTGAGTGTCTAAGTAACCTCGAGTGTGTGGTTTCTTTGACAAGGCATTTCAAACTTATGTCAAAGATCAATAGTTACTTTGACATCATTTCGATACAAAATGTTAACATGGCATGCCTTATACATGGAACTGAATGAAAACGAACGATTTTTTACAATCAAATTGTCATCTTTACGAAGTAAACATTTTAATCAGTCTTATAATTATCATTGAGAACAAAATCAACTTGATCAACGATAGAAAAAGCACGCATTTGAACCGTATTTTGGGCTTCTGTTAAAGTAGCCCCAACATCTATCAAAGTTACCCCTAATGTCACTATAACCTCGTTTTCCCGTACGTATATTGTTCTTCCACTTATCGAGTTTGTTTGTTCCCCTCCGCTGACTTATCAATCATTTTTTTTTCTCTCTTTCTACCTGCAGAAATCCTTCGTCGATGATGAGGTTCCAACATTCTGGGCTAGTCGCGGCTAACGGATTGACCCGATGTGACGACAGTTGCTGGAAGCTTTGATTGTCCAATCGGAGAATCTGATGCTGCACCTCGTTCATGTGGTTCGTTGTCGCTGATCATTCGTAGCAAATATCCGAAATATGGCTTCTCGGGGCAGCGACGGAGCCTTCGGAAGTCTTCTCAAAGTGGCTGTAACCACTTTTGCCAATGACTCCACATGTGGCGCACGTGATCATCCACCGGGGTGCTTCGGTCGAGCACTCGAACACTCGAGCCCAATGACGACACTGGCTTCGGTGCAAACTACCGCGCGATCATCACAAAACAGCATACGGGGTACAGCGAGTACCTCGATGCTACACCTATCGGAGTTACGAAACTGGTACGTCACTCGTTCTCAATCCGGCAGAGCTGCCTCTCAATTCACTTTAGCGTCAAAAGTCCGTGGAGTTCGGTAAACCTCCAGCCGATCACATTCGACGCACCAAATCTTTATCCTCGCAAGTTCTGATTCTTCACTGCATACGACACTGCGGATTTTCGCACATACAGGCATCTACCGATCCATCGGTTCAATGCCGGCTCGATCTACGAACGGAACGGAAAATCGTTTTTTTGATTTTTTCGGAGCACGGTGACTGGCGCGTGTGTCTCGGGCGATTGCGGACGAGCGGACTCACCGAGCGCGCGCTCCGGCAGAAAGTACGTCCGTGCGCGAGCGGTGGCGCGATCAGGACGGGAGACCAGGTAGCCCAGGAGTAAGGAAGAGAAACGCCGGAGAGGGAGACCGGCAGGGAGGACGATTTGTCCTACGAGCCGCCCGATTGGTCCTCCACGAGGGAGCATCAGGTGTCTTCTCACCACGTGCCAATAGGACGATATACGTGTGTATCGTTGTACGTACAGCTAACCGAGAAACACACGACGACCATCTGTCTCGGGTCATTGTCACACACGAGAGATATTGGATATTTCCTTGGCACCGAATCCTCGTTCGCGGCACCATTATACACATTCACCTCTCACGCTTCACACGTATCTTCGCTTTTTATCGCTTTACGAGATCTACTATCTCATCAAGAAAGTGCGACACCCATCGTACGAGATTCTTGATTGTCCTTCTCGATGTTTTTTTGGACGCGCGGAGAGACTGCCGAACGATTGATTTGAATTGATGCCGCGCATAGCGATCAGTTCGAAAAGTCATTTATAATATTTGGACACGAAATTTTCGACTCGGCTGGTCGATATCGGTATGTGGGGTCTATGTATGGGCGTGTGTGTGTGTATATATATATATATATAGTCGAAATACTAATTTTATGTGACGTTGAAGTTTGCATCGTTGGAATGCAACATATTTTTTTCTTCATTTTTCATTCCGTCATTTCTATCACGATCTAAACCCTTTTTTTTTTTTGGCGAATTGAGGTCATAAATCTTCAATGTGAAGACGTGAAAATGATCGAGAGATTTTCGGAGCTTAAGGCCTTAGGCCACAGTAACGGGTTTAAAATCATGTGCGAATGTAACAATTTTTTTTTCGTACGAAAAAGTGATTCACTCATTAAATCAATTACACATCTATTTAGCATGAATATCAAGGTGTTAGAAAATATATTTTTTTCCCTCGATGTACAAAATTGCCGAATACTCGAAACTTCTCGAAACAGCGTTTTTCCAATTGGCGTGACAAATAACTTCAACAACTTTCACTCGATTTACTTCAAATTTAAAAAGTTATGTTCCTACTTGCATTTCGCAGAGAAGTACGTGCGGAATTTCTGATTAATCGAAAACTATTCATTTTATGAGCAGTTATAACGAAATTTTTCACTGAAAATTCATTTCTTATGTTCAAGTACCTACAACTTTTGAATAAAGCAATATTTTTTTAATTCCGTACGTACTTCTCTAGGTAGTCTAATGTAGATTGACGAGAATTTTTGTTTTTTGTTCTAGGTGAAGAATTGTAGATGTTAAATGTCACGCCGCGGAGCGCCTAAAAAAAAAGATAACAAAAGAATATATTAGCAGCCGGCGATTTTGTACATCGAAAAAAAAGAAAAAATTTTCTAAAGCTTGATATTCATACTAAGTAGGTGTGTAATTAACTTTATGTGAATCGCACATGATTTTAATACGTTACTGTTGCCTAAGGCCTTAAAGCGGCAATAAATTTAACAATTAGAAATAATTCATGCTGGTCGCATTGCGACGATGCTAATTTCAACGCCATCATATTATACTTTTTTTGCAACGGGTGTTGAACAGAGTATTTGTAACATTTGCTGTTTTCAATAATGCACTTTTGTTTGTCTATTATTTTGATTGGACAAACGGACAGTTTTGTTTTTTATTTTCTTATTAAGTTACAAATTTACGAATAATGGGCCAGGAATTAATATTTCAACAAATGCTCGAAGAAAATAAAAGTAGAAATCGATGCCAGTGTCTAGAAATATTGAGACTTGCGATGGTGTTGAAGTTTGCATAATTGGAACGCAAAGAAGATTTTGTACATTTTAATTTCCTTACTTTGGTTGCTATACAAGATATTTTTGTTTGTAAATAAATTGAAAGAACTTAGAGGTATTTATTTTTCTTGCAGTCGATGCAAACTTCAATATCATGACTTGCGAATGCTTTCTCATTTTTGTGAGAGTACTGAATGAAATTTATATTTGAACAGAATAATCGGTGTACGAAAAACATTTCGTCGACTACTTAGATCGAAGGTGAATTGTTCTCAGATTTTAAACAGCCGTATCCAATAGAAAGAAATATCCGCTCGTTCCGGATTTGTTTTTTTTTAATGTTCCTGATTTTACAAAGAATTTGAAAGTCAAATTAATTCGCAAATAAAAGATGGCCTTTTCGAGAAACATCGCTTTGCATAAAAGCAGGGTACAAAAACGACCTTTTTTTTCTCGAATTATGGAATATTTGTTTTACGGAAAGCAGGGCAAAAACTGAACACAAATGGCGGATGTAATTGTTTGTGCGGTATTCGTAACTTTCGGGTTATCGTATTGTTATTGAGGACGAACTTTGCATTCCTTCAACTTATTTTGGCATATTTCGCCTACAAAAGTCCCGTAATCATTTTTAAAGATACTTTTTTAGCGCTCTACTATAAATATCTACAAAAATATATTTTATGATTAGAAAAAAAGTATATATAAAAAAGACCTTCCTCTGCGTTCCAACGATGCAAACTTCATCACCATGACCTTAAGGGGTTATAGACAGTTAAAATTTTCGAAAAATCAATATTTTTAACTTTTATTTTCGCAATGTACATATATTCAAGTACACACACAGAAAATTTCTTGTCAATCCGGCGAATATTCTCGAAGTTACACGCACATTTGTAATGACGTGTCAGACTATATGTAAAGTGCTTTTGAAACTTTAAACGCATTTTTTCTCAAAACTGTGTTTTCAAAGTCGGCGAGTAAGATTTCTCGGAAACGGCTGAACCGATCAGTCTCCAATTTTAACACAATCTTTTCAAATATTTTTTTCCAGTGATTAATCGAAGTTTTTTTCTCACCGATAAATATTTTTCATTTTATAAACATAAATCGATTTTTTTTGTTGAGAAACCGCCGTTTTGTAAAAAAATATTATTTTGCTTATTCCTTGGATCAATTACAAGATAACCCATTATATTAACGAAATATTTTTGGTTTCGTAATTTCAGATGATCCAGTCCAGAGATATCGTGCTCACCGCAAGACGCCTTTTTTTTTATAGGTGAGGGATTCTCCGTCAATTCAGCCACGTTTTTTTCGACCATCTAAGATCTGCCCCATAATTGGTTATAATAGTACTACAAGGCATTGTATGTGAATTTTTTCAGATTTTTCAATGCAACATTTTAGAAAATGCCGTTTCTTTTTCAAATGAATATATCTCGGAAACTAGAAGTAACTGAAAAAAATGCCTGTACATAAAAGTTGTAGTTTTGTGTTAGCTTTCGAGCGGATGACTTGAAATAATTTTTACGTTCCGGTAACGCTGATTTTTGGCTGAAAAAATTACAGAGTCTTCCAGTATGTCTGACGATATCGCAAAAAAATCGCCAGAGTGGCACGGATCGAGGTTCTAGGGTAAAAAAAATAAAACCACACACATTAATTTTTTTCATACCGGAGGCTCCCTCCGTGCCAATCTGGCGATTTTTTTGCGATATCGTCAGACATACTGGAAGACTCTGTCCTTTTTTCAGCCAAAAAATGGCTGTTTTTTTAATAAAAAAAATAACTTCCCCCTTTTTTGGTGAAAAATCAGCGTTACCGGAAGGTAAAAATTATTTCAAATATTCCGCTCGAAAGCTAACACAAAACTACAACTTTTATCTACAGGCATTTGTTTTCAGTTACTTCTAGTTTCCGAGATATATTCATTTGAAAAAAAACGGCATTTTCTAAAATGTTGAATTAAAAAATTCGAAAAAATTCACGTAGAATGTCTTTTACCAGTACTTCGATATAGATCTGAGATGGTCGAAAAAAGTGGCTGAATTGACGGAGAATCCTTCAGGTGCTCCAGGAGATCAGCTTTCAAAGTCATTATTTTCACAAATAAAAAAGGTTGAAATACAGTTAACAGTTACCATAATATGTGTACAAGTTTTCACGTTAATAGATTTAAAGGTCTTCTCGAGAAAAATTCTTGATAAATCGATCTTTTTGGGCCTCCTGACTGTATGTAACCCCCTAATCGAAGCCACAGAGGAAGCATTTCGAAAACTCGCCTACCCTAAAAAGCTCAACAACGGCATAAGTTTAAAACAGACTAGACGCTAAAAATAGGCGTCGACTTTCTTTCGCATACAATAACGTAATAAAAATTCATACTGATCCAAGGTAGCCAGAGTTTCGCCGGCATCAAAGTCCGACCGAGGAAATTGCGCCTACCGCACGTTACAATTTGTTCTCTTTCATCCACTCCAACCACATACGAATCATCCGGATTTCGCTGTATGATTTTCTTCCTTTTTTTTTTTTTTCATTGTTCCTTCGAGAGGCAGAAATTCGTCAAGCCGATTTCGTAAGTTCGTCGTTAACGCACGAAGGACGTATGCTCGCGTTTTGCCTCCTCTGGTCGAGAGTCTTTTATCCGATCCGGTTGATCACGCGAGACGGTGTCGTCTTACACGCTCGTGGAAGACGCACGGAATGGATGGAGTATACGCCAACAATGTAAGTTTAATTACACGTTAAAGCGACAATTACAATCAGCATTGCTAGCATCAATTCATGGGTACATTTCTTATACGTGGCTACATACATTTCCACGTACATACGTAAATATACGGATAAATTCAAATGTTAAATGTTAAATTATTTGATTAAATTTAAGTAAATTTAAATTAGTAAGTAAATAAGCAAGTAAAAGTAAGTGAAATAAGTAAGTAAAGGCAAGTAAAATAAGTAAGTAAAAGTAAGTAAAATAAGTAAATTTAAATAAATTTAAGTAAATTTAAATGTTAAATTATTGATTAAAAAAAAATACGAATATTTTTATTTTGATACTAGCTTTCCGTCCGCGGCTTTGCTCGCCAGACTACACGATTTGTTCACTTATTTAGGAATTATATTTACAACCTGCACAAACAGTGTAGTGTCTACAGGCACAAAGCTGCAGACAGGAAGTTAGAATTTGTGAAGTACTTCTTCGGATACATTTTTGGTGCTACTAACTGGTTCGAAAATCACCAGGCTGGCGTCGACCCTCATTGATACTAAATTTCAAGCAAATCTGACCAGATATTTCTTTTACCATCAAAACTTTGCTACCCCCTTTTCCCCTTAAGGATTAAATTTCTCCAAAAAAATGCTGAAATTTTATTAAATGTCTCTAGGAGCAGTTATACAAGGTTTCAAGCAAATTTGATCAGATTTTTGTTTTCTGCACAAACTTTGCCACCCCCTTCCACTTGAGGGTTGAATTTCGAAAAACGCCAAAATACGTATTCTATCAATTGTGTTGGAGAGCATTAATACCAAATTTCAAGTAAATCCGACCAGATTTTCTTCATTTTCCATAGAAACTTTGCCACCCATTTTCTCCCCTTAAGGGTTGAATTTCGAAAAATCGTTTCTCAAATGGTGCCTACATAATGAAATCAATATGCCCCCCCTCCCCCCGAATTTTCCGGTTCTACATTTAGCGATTTAGGCTGGGCGATGATGAGTCACTCAGTACTTTGTCATATATATTTATATACACTGGCGGCAAAAAAATTGAGCACAACAGTCGAAATTTCTTGCCACACTGAAAGTTAGATAGCGGATTCAAAAATTAAGACAATCGAATTTCCCAAACGGCGTTGCAAAGAGAACAAATTTACCTTCATTTTGCCTTTTTAGAAAAATGTTTACTTTCTTTTTTGGGCGCGGTACGCCTTTTTGAAAATGGCTATTTTTCAGCTTTTTTGCACGTCTAAAACTGCCCGCATAACTTCTGGCGAATTTCTCGGCTCGTTTTTTCCATGACAAACTTAAAGAGGGTATCAAAACTTACATTTTCCTTTTTTAGAAAGTTTCGTACGATTTTTTTTCGCCCATGAATTGCATTTTTAGCTAAAAAAAAATGTTTCAGGAAAATAGGCGTAGTCCAATAGCTATGGGGTTTCAGAGAAAATGTCAAGAGGGTAAAAAGTTGCATCGGTTCACACAGGAGTAGCCAGAATTTTTTTGAAAAATATTTTATTTGCAATTTTTGGTTGGGACTCCGATGACGGAGGGGCTCCATTTAGGAATTACGGGGTCTAGGACGATCTATCGAGAAAGAAAATTTGTTCACTTTTTCATTTTTAATTAACTACAATTTTTTTCAGAATTAAGAAAAACATTGTAACACCTTTTTCAAAATATTTTGAATATTATTTTAACAATTTGTTCGACTAGGACTCGGAGAATCGTTCTAGGTTGAGTTGTTGTGTCTCAAGACCTATCGGATTTTAGACCAAATTAATATTTGGTCTAAAATCCGATAAGTCTTGGGACACAACAACTTTTGTTGAAAAACAAAACAACTTTGAGAAACAAGAAATTTTAACTTGTTTTGTTTTTTTAATAAAAGACAAAACAAGTTTAAAGTTATATATATATATATATATATATATATATATATATATATATATATATATATATATATATAGAGGATACGACTCACACGCCACCTATCGTACGTTAATGGTACTATGTCAGAAACTTCTGTGCAAGTGCCAACAACAACTGTAAAGTTTTAACTTAATCGGACGAGCGATGCGCGAACGCACAGAAGACGAACACACAAACATTAATTTTCATTTATATGATGATGCTGATGATGATGATGATGACGATAAGGTACAAACATGGAGGTTATGTGTAAAACAAAATGTCCGCCTCGTCCCTGCTTGCAAGCGTTCGCTCTTGACGAAATTTTCGACGACCAATTTCATTAATTGTGCGTCCAATTGTTTCCTTGAGCTCCGGAATGGTCTCTGGATCATTGGCATATACTTTTCCTGGTAAATATTCGGAAGTGGGGCTCCTGCTAGGATCAGGCTAATTTTCGTTTGGGTTTGTTTGAGGTTGGGGATCGTTTGACGCTGTTTAGGGTGGTTTGGGTTTGTTTGGGTTTGCTTGAATCCTTGAAGAAAATTCGCCTGATTCTAGCAGGAGCCCGACGTCCGTATATTTACCCTTTTTCCTTTCGGAAAACCTCGAAAAGAAAGAAGTCCAATGGCGTCAAATGGCACGATCTTGGTGGCCCATTCACATTGCCGCAGTGCGAGATAACACGAGCATGAAACTTCGTCTGCAATAACGATGGAGTAACGAGGCAGCAAATAACAATTTCCATGCGTTGCTCAATGGTGTAATGCTCCATGACTTAAGGATGTTGAGTCCCTATGAAACATGTTAATGTTAATTGTTCAATAAATAGCTTCTTAATCGTCATGAAATTTTTACACGACCTCCTGAATACTTCATGTAAAAACATACCAAATTTTCCGAATTCTATCATCATTACTTCAACCTCCTTAAGGGTTGAAATAAAAAATGATAAGAAAATTCGGAAAATTTGGTATGTTTTTGTATGAAGTATTTAAGAGGTCGTGTTAAAATTTCACGACGATTAGGAAGCTCGTTATTAAAAAATTAACATTTTGTTAAGAACAATTTTTAAAAGAAATAAAAAAAAATTTATCAATAAACTTCGTTTTGTTTCCGTTGCTTTCAGTATATTGTAGATATTATAAAATTGAGAGGTCGAAAAAAAAACTTATTGCAAAGTTACATAATTTTCCATAAGACAACATTTAATTTGTGAATGTTAATTGTTCAATAACGAGCTTCCTAATTGTCGTGAAATTTTTACACAACCTCTGAAATACTTCATACAAAAACATACCAAATTTTCCGAATTTTATCATCATTTGCAATTTGGGACTCAACATCCTTAACCTCAATCAGGTCATTTTGAGACACCCTTTACACGCAGACGAGCAGGATGGACGTGCGCGTGGACTGTAGACATGACGCGCTTGGCATGTGTTGCATAAGCGGACGAGCGAGAAGCTCGTGCGTTGTGTCTTCATGGGTAAAAGACGAAGGAATCGTGTGGCAGCGGAAAAAAAAAATACAAGTAGTAAGTAAGGCGACGAAAAAGAGGAGGAAGAAGAAGTGGAAGAAGCGAAAGACCAAGGGGAAAATGAAGAAAAAGGATGGGACAGTGTGCACGGTAGTGGGAACATTCCGCTTCTGGAACAACGACTGGATAATAGTCGTCTATGATTATAGCAGTTGGGTGCTCGTATATGCGCAAAGGTTCTTACGATACCTATATACGGCTCGACACGCATATACTTTGAAGCACAGAGGCCAAGGTGATAAATTTCTACCTTGACGTTTTATATTTTCCGATATATAGGGATGAGAAGATGCACCCGTGCCCCATCAACGCGCTGCACCACCGCACCGTCCCGACCATACGTACAGTTCCTACCGTATCCATACTCTCTTGTCCTCCCTAATAATGTATACAAGCATTTACCACTTTGCACGCATCGGAATCCGCAAACTCTTCACCCTTTTACCTCCTTCTTGACATCACTCGGTTTTACCGTCATTATTACGGGACAACGGTGTTTACTAGGATTTTTCATTTTTGTGGGCTACGATTAGGGCTTACACAGTGGTCGAAATTCTTTAAGGAGGTACGATCAATTCCACGGGGTCAAAAGAGAGTCTACGTTAATTTTAACCACAGCTGCTCTGATTGATGTTTACTTACGTTGATTATTCGTACTATCGATTATGGTGCGCTGCAACGGTTGTAATGCAGTGCTTCAACTACACGGTGAAGTTTTATTTTTTTTATTTTTTACAATATCGATTATATCTAATCTATCGAATTTCAGTTTTCCAACGGGTTTAGTTGGATACGTGAGCAGAAAACACCACGATCACCGCACTTCCGGTTGACCGTCTCCATAAGACGACCGTGCCTCGGTAACTCAAAGTGCTCGACTTTGCAGTTTTATTGCGAAAAAACTAAACGGTCAAAATAGGTCAAATTTTGGCAATAGGCGCAAAAAGTATTCGTCGAAATCATATAAAAATTTCAAAACCGAAAGTTGGATTCGTAGTAATGATCGTTTTTTCACCTACTGTCCAATTTTATACGCCACTTGGGCTGCAAAAATCAGAATCATTTTGAAACATCCTTATTAGGGGTTCACAACATAACCTTGGAGAAGTGGGGTTTAGATGGCAACAAAAATAAAAAAAATGAAACAAACAAAGAATTCTCGTTGAATTTTAAGGGGTGGTACCCGAGTAAACGGCGAGAAAAACGAGTAAACTTCGGGAATTTTTATCTCAAGAACTAATGGTTCATTTGGATCCGGGTTTTTTCATTGGAAAATATGTACATTGAGGTATGTTTAGGAATTTTTTTGAAATAAATCCGTTGACTGGAAGCGATTCAAACGCGATTATGTCGAAACGTAGTTTTCAAAGTCGGTGCCAGATGTATCTCGAAAACGGCTTGTCCGATTTTGTTCAAATTTGGATACAATATTCTTCGATAGTTTTTCCCGTTCGCCACGTAAAGGTTTTTCGTTTGATTGAACCATAGCTTTTTTTGCAACCAAAATCGTCGGAAAAACGGTCGCAATCCCGTCAAAAATGAAAATTTCGAAAAAATCCTACGTGGCGAACGAGAAAAGCTATCGAAGAATATTGTATCCAAATTTGGACCAAATCGGACAAGCCGTTTTCAAGATACATCTGGCACCGACTTTGAAAACTATGCTTCGAGATAATCGCGTTTGAATTCCTTCCGGTCAAAAAAATTTATTTCAAAAAATTCCTAACCATTCCTCAATCTACATATTTTCCAAAAAAAAAAACCCGAATCCAATCGAAAAATGAGTTTTTGAAATAAAAATTCCCGAAGTTTACCTGCTTTTCTCGCCGTTTACTCAGGTACCGCCCCTTAAGGCAGTACAAGCGCGCAATCTCGATTTCTACAGATTTTGTTCAAATTTCAACCAGACATTTTTCATATCATCATACATGGTTGCGTGAAATTTCAGAACAGCCGACTATTTAGATTGGGAGATAATGGGGGTTAAAATTGCAACTTTTAACACTGCAGAGTCTGCATTGAAATTTCGACAGATTAATTTTTCGTAAAAAATATTTGTCCCCTATAATAAGGAAACATACGGCAACACCGCATCGTTCCACGTATCCAATGACGTGAGTTTGCGCGGTATATTCAAAATAATACTGCGACACAAATTTTTATTTGGAAGCAATTTTTAATCGAACAAAGTTTCCAATTAGTTATGAATAAACCAACACTTTTGTTCGTTAATAAAAGATCACATAAACAATATAAAATATTGATATTTATAATGCAAATATGTTTTTATCACAAAATTTTTAACTTTCGGAACACGATAATTATTTTTTTCTCGAAATATTGAACAATACTGTTCTGCGGTGTTGCCATATTTCTTCGTATTATAGGGGACCAATATTTTTTACGGAAAATTATTCTGTCTAAATTTCAATGCAGACCCTGCAGTGTTAAAAGTTGCAATTTAAAAACCCATTATCTCCCAATCTAAATGGTCGACTGTTCTGACATTTCACTCAAACGTGCATAATGATATAATCAATGTCTGGTTAAAATTTGAACAAAATCTATAGAAATGAAGATTGCGCGCTCGTACTACCTTAAGGGGTTACCCCCACTTGCGATTTTTAAAAAATCGATTTTTTCTTATTGCATTTTTTTGCAGTATAAGTATCTGAGAATATGTCCTGAAAATTTCAAGTCGATCCGAACTGAATTGACTGACATATGAGCGTTGAAAGAGAAGAATCCGTGAATTGAAGAACTGAAATTGAAACTTTAAACGCGTTTTTCTCAAAATGGCATTTCTGAAGTCGGTGACCAAGATTACTCGAACACTAATGAACCGATCTTCTTGAAATTTCGCAGGCTTATTTAATACATGAAAATGTAGTCTTTAATCGTTCGATTTTTTTTTTTCGAAAAAAATGGCCGTTTTATAGCCAAAAAACGGCCGTTTTTTTTCGTTAAAATCGAACCATTAACTTTGACTGTCCATCATTTTGTGAAAAATGAATATTTTTTGAAATCCTTCGATTAAAGACTAGTTTATACTTATATTTGACTAAATCCATCCGCATTTTTTTTTCACATGATCCACTTCGCCGCAATGTTGGTCACCGCAAACCGTGTATATAAAAACATTATTTCATTGACGGCCATTTGCCACTAAACAATGTAATATTTTTCAATAAAAAAATTACTGAAAGTTCTTCAAGATGTGTTCTTTAAGATGGTATATTGATCGATTAAAAAAGTTTTGTAGTTTTCTTTAAAAAAATTCATGAAAAAGGCCTTTTTTTGCGCTTCAAGTGGGGGTAACGCCTTAAGGATGTTAAGTCCCTATGAAACATGTTAATGTTAATTGTTCAATAAATAGCTTCTGAATCGTCATGAAATTTTTACACGACCTCCTGAATACTTCATGTGAAAACATACAAAGTTTTCAGAATTCTATCATCATTACTTCAACCGCCTTAAGGGTTGAGATAAAAAACGACAAGAAAATTCTGAAAATTTGGTATGTTTTTGTATGAAGTATTTAAGAGGTCGTGTAAAAATTTCACGACGATTAGGAAGCTCGTTATTAAAAAAATAACATTTTGTTAAGAACAATTTTTAAAAGAAATAAAAAAAAATTCATCAATAAACTTCCTTTTGTTTCCGTTGCTTCCAGTAAATTGTAGATATTACAAAATTGCGAGGTCAAAAAAAAAAACTTATTGCAAAGTTACATCAGTTTCCATAAGACAATATTTAATTTGTGAATGTTAATTGTTCAATAACACCCTTCCTAATTGTCGTGAAATTTTTACACGACCTCTGAAATACTTCATACGAAAACGTACGAAATTTTCCGAATTTTATCATCGTTTGTGATTTGGGACTCAACGTCCTTAACTTGCAATCTCAGACGTTAAGATTTTTTTCGAAATTCTGAAAAAAATCAAGCTCCCTTTTTCGTGTTCTACTCGGTATGAAAAGGTGGCTGCTCCTTGACACGAATCTTGCCGGTGCACACTCAGGGTACGACGTTTACGCGTTTATTCACTGACAAATCATAAGCGTAACGAGAACTTGTCAGCGGGTGTTCCGACGTATACGACAAGGGATCGTCACTCGCTCCCGCGGCAATCGCGTCTCTTTGTAACGAGATAATAATTAGTATTTTCCGCGTTACAAGGCGCGACATTGACATCTAATCTCGTCGTCTCTCCGGCAACGGCAGCGCTCCTTTTATTGCTTCGATCTCGCTCCGCCTTGTCTCTCGTTGCGCCGGGTACGACTGAATTATTTTCATCTTCTATTTTCCGCCGGTACACTGAATTATTTTCTTTCATTTTTGCCCCCACCCCCCTTCCGAGATAGCGCGAGTAGCAATTATCCGAAGGTCTTTGCTACTTTACGTAAAGTGTAGAGATAAATTATCGGAAGGCAAAAATGCACAGGAGATAAATATCGGCGTTGTGCCTCGAGAGGTGCGTACGAAATGAGGAAAAAAATAAAGAAAAAAAAACGAGGTGAATCGAAAGAAAAAAAAAACAAGAACTGTACTGTCCCTCCATTCGATTGCGCTGCGATGCGAGTTCGCGAAGCTGCGGAAGATAAAAATCGGCGAATAGCGTCGTACAAAAATTGAACGGGGGGGGGAAAAAAAAATGTGGGTTATCTTTCCGTAGTATCGAGTTCCGGGTCTCGCGTCAAGCACTCTTGACACATATGGGACAGCCGGTGTAATAAACGGCCAGTCTGCCGGTCTTATCGATGCGGAGAATATTTTATTGGCAAATGTATGTACAGCGAGGTGTCTTGGCTCGCTAAGGAATGGCTACTCCGGCGAAATAGCCGGATGGGCAACATTCGCTGCGCACACACTCGCCGGCAACTGAGTTTGTTGTGCTGCTACTTGGCAAGTCTTATTTTTTTTTGTTTTTTTTTTCACCATCCTCGCGGTCTCGGCTCTAACTGAGGGGAAAATTATTAGAGGTGATAGATGTATCGCTTATTCGATTTTCGATCGAAAAACTGCATTTCGATGAAGTTTGCATCGTTGGAACGCAACGAACATCAATTCTTTTTAAGGATGTTGAGTCCCAAATCGCAAATGATAATAAAATTCTGAAAATTTGGTATGTTTTTGTATGAAGTATTTCAGAGGGTGTGCAAAAATTTCACGACAATTAGGAACTTCGTTATTGAACAATTAACATTCACAAATTAAATGTTGTTTTATGGAAACTGATGTAACTTTGCAATAAGTTTTTTTTTTGACCTCTCAATTTTATAATATCTACAATATACTGAAAGCAACGGAAACAAAACGAAGTTTATTGATAAATTTTTTTTTATTTCTTTTAAAAATTGTTCTTAACAAAATGTTAATTTTTTAATAACGAGCTTCCTAATCGTCGTGAAATTTTAACACGACCTCTTAAATACTTCATACAAAAACATATCAAATTTTCAGAATTTTCTTATCATTTTTTATTTCAACCCTTAAGGAGGTTGAAGTAATGATGATAGAATTCTGAAAATTTGGTATGTTTTTACATGAAGTATTCAGGAGGTCGTGTAAAAATTTCATGACGATTAAGAAGCTATTTATTGAACAATTAACATTAACATGTTTCATAGAGACTCAACATCCTTAATTGTTCGAATTCATTTTTCGACTGTGAAAATCACTTACGAGGAACATCCCTCAGGTGGCGCGCTTCGATTTTGTTGAAATTTGGATATGTTATAAAGCACCGAAAAGTATCCGATACGTATTTTTTTTATCGCCGGAACAACGGTTTTAAGGGGTGAACCACCCTAGAAATGCCTTTTTTCGAGGGGTGGTTTCACCCCTTAAAACCGTTTTTCCGCCGATAAAAAAAAAATGCGTATCGCTTACTTTTCGGTGCTTTATAACATATGCAAATTTCGAAAAAATCGAAGGGTGTCACCTGAGGGATGTTTCTCGTTAAGCGTTTTTACGCATTCTTATCAGAGATTTACGATTTTAATTGGCGAAAAAGGCTTTGGATGAGTGTCAAAATAGATAAATGAAAAGGTAACGAAAAATCGCTGCCATCTAACGATGGCGTGATTGATCTTTTGGCTGGTTGGTTAGTGCCCCTCGATGGGAAAAAGATCGTTGAAAAATGAACTTTGAAGCTTTGTTGAAAGAAAGGGATCGCGTTGAAAAAATTGAATTGAAAAAACGATCTTATGGTATTTAAAAAAAATTATTTTTCATTCTTTGATTGAAGGAAGTCGATAAACTCGTTTTACGGGTAAGGTTCCGACCCCCCCCGATCGTGCACGAATTTTCGTCTTAATATTTTAAGACAACCTCTAAAGGGATTTTTGGCGTCGCGCAATAGTTTTTTGGGTTTGGTGTTTGGGTGTGCTTTTCTTTGGGTTCGGTTGGGTTCGTTTGGGTATATTTGTTTAGACAAAACGGCGACGTAGCAGATATAGATATAGTCGACGCGCGTTAATTAAGAACAAACTTTAAAATTCAATATCTCGAAAACTATTGCGAGTCACCAAAAATTCCTTTAGGGATTTTCCCAAAATATTGAAAGGAAGGATTGTGCAAAATTTCATCTCGATCGGAGAGGGAGGGGGTCTTGGAACCTTTCTCTTAAAAAAAACTTCAAAATTTAATATCTCGAAAACTATTGCGAGTCACCAAAAATTCCTTTAGGGGTTTTCCTAAAATATTGAAAGGAAGGTTTGTGCAAAATTTCAGCTCGATCGGACGGTGGGGCTTTTCGGAAACTCCCCCCCCCCCCCCCCTTTCATCGCAATTTCAGTTATCAAACCCTAATTAGGATCTTCAAAAAAGTTTCAGTTACTTTTGTAGCCTAAACGTACCGAAAAAAATTGGGCAATCCGAAGAAAAACCTCGTTCCCCGCCGATGCAAGTTTCAATACAATAAGTCTGTAATCTCGATTGGACGGTCCGAATATATCTGCTATAAGCCAAGCCCCCTAGTCCGATGATTTTTCAGAGCACCATCTTCGTAAAGATGCTCTTTTAATCGCCCAAATTACGTCGCCTCATTTAGGCTTCAAACATCCCCCAGCTTCTCCAGCCTCATTAGGCATCAGCAATCCAAATATGCCAAAAAAATGTCCCTTATTAATAGAACCGAAAAAACAAATATCGAAATTCCATCGCACTCCAACGATGCGACCATCACCAGCGTCCGACTCCAGTAAGGAGGATGCAAAACGTATACGAAGTCCATAAACAAACAAACAAAAAAATCACGACGCAACTCCTAATTCTCTCCTTCCCTCGCATCGGGCTTCACAAGCCTCATTAGACATCGGCAGTCTAAATGTGCAAGAAAAACCTCCCCCTCGTAATAAAAAACGAAAAAACAAACAACGAAATTCCATCGCATTCCAACGATACGACCGTCGGCAGCATCCGACGCCAGTAAGGAGGATGCAAAACGTTCACCGAGTCTATAAAAACAAACAAATTGAACGACGCGACACCTAATTCTCTCCCACCCTCGCACCGTGGGAGTTGCAACCCACGCAAACACACGTAACGTTCGAGTTTTTATTCGCGGCTTGAGATTCGATAGTTTTTCAAATACACTTGCGCGTCTGGTCGCTCCATGGTGTTAGCTCCGGCCGAGCGATGGTATACACGTACCAGTAGTACAACAGATAGACGTTCGTGTCCCACCAAGTCGTTACATTAAGCCGTGGTTACGACGGATAATTGTTGGGTGCAACCCTACCTCTCTCTCTCTCTTTCTCTCTCTCTCGTCGCACCATCACCATTCTCTCAGTAACTACCTCACTCTCTCGCTCACTCGGCGGGCATTACGCTCCTCCGGTATAACTCCGTAGGATGATGGTTAGGTGGTAGGTACACCTCTATACGTCGGGTCGTCGGGACCCTTGGATTTTAAACCACCATTGGAACCGCGCGCTCTGTGGTCACCGTTGTAAATAACGAATGTACTGTTTATGGATCGTAAACGCCGCTCTAACTACGCTCCTATCCGGCGCTCTCGAGCCTGAGAGCTTCGTACTCTTATCTCTCCGTTTTCTACTCCGTATATCACCAGCCTTCGGGCCATGTATGTATGTGTGTGTGTGTATGTGTGTGACTGTACATTTTGATGCCCGTATCGAGCTGTGTGAGGCGAGAATACGCGGCGTGCGAACCCCTAATTAGCGGCTTTTACCTGTGATTTTCGCAAAAACCGCCGCCTTATGTATTGTAGAGTTTGCAATACACGCGTGCGCGCGCATACACACACACACCTATATATGCTCAAATGCACACACACACACACACACCCCCCTATATACGCTCAAATGCACACACACACACACACCCCCCCCTATATATGCTCAAATGCACACACACACACACACACACACACACACACACACACACACACACACACACACACACACACACACACACACACACACACACACACACACACACACACACACACACACACACACACACCGCGCGCACGCACGCACGCACGCACGCACGCACGCACGCACGCACGCACGCACGCACGCACGCACGCACGCACGCACGCACGCACGCACGCACGCACGCACGCACGCACGCACGCACGCACGCACGCACGCACGCACGCACGCACGCACGCACGCACGCACGCACGCACGCACGCACGCACGCACGCACCCACGCACGCACGCACGCACGCACGCACCCACCCACGCACGCACGCACGCACGCACGCACGCACCCACCCACGCACGCACGCACGCACCCACCCACGCACGCACGCACGCACGCACGCACGCACGCACACCCACACACACACACGCACACACACACACTCACGCACGCACGCACGCACGCACGCACCCACGCACGCACGCACGCACGCACCCACGCACGCACCCACCCACGCACGCACGCACGCACGCACGCACGCACGCACGCACGCACGCACGCACGCACGCACACACACACACACACACACACACACACACACACACACACACACACACACACACACACACACACACACACACACTCGCACGCACGCGCACACACACACGCTCACGCACGCACGCACGCACGCACGCACGCACGCACGCACGCACGCACGCACCCACCCACGCACGCACGCACGCACCCACCCACGCACGCACGCACGCACGCACGCACGCACGCACACCCACACACACACACGCACACACACACACTCACGCACGCACGCACGCACGCACGCACCCACGCACGCACGCACGCACGCACCCACGCACGCACCCACCCACGCACGCACGCACGCACGCACGCACGCACGCACGCACGCACGCACGCACGCACACACACACACACACACACACACACACACACACACACACACACACACACACACACACACACACACACACACACACACACTCGCACGCACGCGCACACACACACGCTCACGCACGCACGCACGCACGCACGCACGCACGCACGCACGCACGCACCCACCCACGCACGCACGCACGCACGCACGCACGCACGCACGCACGCACGCACGCACGCACGCACGCACGCACACACACACACCCTCGCACGCACGCGCACACACACGCACGCACCCACCCACGCACGCACGCACCTACGCACGCACGCACGCACGCACGCACGCACGCACGCACGCACGCACGCACACACACACACACACACACCATATACAGGGCGCTCGCGTGTGTGTGTGTTTGTGTATGTGTGTGTTTGTGTATGTGTGTGTGTGTCACACATGTACATTTGAGATATAATAATGGGAGTACATCCACGAGATGAGGAGTATATGAGCGTTTTATCGCGCTCTTTCGAACCCTCCCTCATAGCTGCGGTGTATTATTTTAATCGAAGAATGGCACCCCGCGGGATTCGCAGATGTTGTTCCGGGAACGGTCGTTTCAAGGGAACTTCGTAATATCGTGGTTATTTTTGCACTGATTCGCAGAAGTTTTTTTTGAGGGATCATCACAGTGTAAAATTTATTAAAAAAATCGTTTTTTTGTTGCATCATCCGATAGTATCGACGGTTATAAATACGCTGTTCAATTTTTGGGACGAAATTCGAATCTCGGAAAAAGGGATTCGACCAGCTGCGCGAGACCTGGCGCGGACACACGCGTTTTTTTTCGAAATGTCGTTTTTCGAAATGGCGTAAACTCTCAAAGGAAGAGTTTTCAAGCTTTGTCTCAAATTTTTAGACATTCTTCATGCCATTCTTTATCTTGCTATGGAAGCTTTTTTTTGAATATTCATATTTTTTTTTATCACGAAGAACTGTCCAAAAAGTAGACTAAATTCGATACCTTTTTTCAAAACGCCGCTATGTTGTTAATTTTGTTATAAAAAAAACCTCGATAGCAAGGTAGTGGCATTCAGACTGATTAATGATCTTTTTACAAATTCTGTGTAAGATAATATCTACGGCGACAATCGTGTACACCGTGAGGTCTCTTTTGTTTCGAAGATAGTTTTGACCGTTAAAAATATGTGAAAAAAATAAATAAAAATAAACGCTTAAAAAAGTATTTTCTGTTCTTCATAAGTGTTCATAAGTTCTTCATAGTTTTGATTTGACATAAAAAAGATCAGACTGATTAGCGTATTTTAACCATCGAAAAAAATCGATAGCATTAGATATTTGTCAACTCGTTACACTTTGAAGATCCCGTAATACCAATATTCCCGGAACGCCCACGCAAGTTTGTTGATTTAGGGCTTACACACAGTTGAGATTTTTGAAAATATTGCCTTTTCGTGACGATGGATTCTCAAAGTATAATATTTTAAAGATATTCTCTGAAAGTTCGAAGTCGAACCGTGTAAAATTGAGGAAGTTATGGGCGTTTATACGTGGGTTCCGCAAACCGTCGCAAGTATCGACGCATGACGTGAAATTTGCATCTGTTTTTT
>OX632366.1:13227946-13259737 GCA_951751655.1 Ophion costatus | reverse complement strand
TTTTTTCGTTTCTGCATTTTTATTACTTTTCTAAATTCTTTTTCCGCACATATACCTTATTCATCCCTACTAAGGATATTCAAAAATGTTACAGTGATTTTCGTAGGATAAAGGCGCCAAAAAAATGGATGAATAAAGCAACGAAGGAAAATATACTTTCGTTGCGTTCCAACGATGCAAACTTCAATGCTATCCAAAGGTCCGTGAATTTACAGCAGCCATATTCGCATTTATAATTTTTTACCATACGACTCATTTGATGCACACTAATTGAATAACATTCCTGAAGTATTCAGCTAACCCGAAACGATACTGCTCGAATTTACGAATGAAAAACGTAGTTATATTTCAAAAAAAAATTCACTAAAAATGGTCAGAGAACAAAATGAGTAAAAAAAAACGTCCAAATGAAAAAAAAAAACGTCTGGATTTTTCGCGGGCTGAGATGGGAAAAGAGGGGGAATGAAACCATTCGAGATTTTGCTCGAAATTTCCCGGATTGAGACTTGCGTTCTTCATCGTGAAGAGCATCGGAATGTTATTAGAGATAATAATCGCAGAAAATAATAATTCTCGGAGCAGCGAGCTTCGGTCAGGTATAGAGAAGAGATGACCTGCCAGACACGGACGAGGGAGCTCAAAGCCAAAAGGAACCACCATATATATATATGGGCGTGTGTGTGTGTAGGGGATGCTTTTCTTTCCGCGGCTGACTTTGAGTGCGGCCCAAGCCGGCGGAGTATGGTCGCACCTTTTGGATGCCTATTACATTAACGATGTGGTGCGTTGGCAGCCATTGTCCGGCCCAAATGCGCGTCCGAGCGAACGATAATGGCCGCCAGTAATTTGGAGGAACTCGAACCACCCTCCGTCCCCCCTTGTCCCAAAAGGGAAAAAAAAACTAACGCCCTTTGAATCACCGATGACGGTCCCGTCGAACTACTCCGCGAGGAGTACTTTACTTCTTTTCAAAATGGACTTTAACGGCAAAGAAAAAAAATCCGTCCGAAGCTGCGCGGGTTGGAAATTTTCCGAAATTCTAATTCGTCATAGGCTCGACTCGAGATGAAAAATAAAAAATTTCAAAGTTGCTTTTTTGGTACTTGTCCAGTAACTTCCACAGACCCGATAAAAGAGGGGATGCTTTGCTGCATTTCAATAGTGCAGTGATAAGTGCTCGATAAGAGGAAAAGCGACGAGATCGTAAAAGGTCGAAGTGCATATGAGAGAAAAATGGGGAGTAAAAACCAAAAAGACTCGGTGGATTGAACGAGCTCGATGACGGCTTGTATAAGCGAAAAATTTCAAAATTTTTCATCTTTTTCTTATTTTTGATTATATTAGCCTGAACGGTTAGGAATATTTTAAGCTTTACAGAATTGAAAAATTCCAAAAATTATTAAAGTTACTAAAGTTACTAAAGTTTCAAAAATTATTAAAGTTGAAAATTTTTACAACATATTCTTAGTATCACCACCTATCGTGTGAACCACAGAAACAAAAAATCAATGACACAAAAAAATATAAAAAATAAAATACCGACAGAAAATTGAGTACAAAAATGTTAAGTTTCGAATTTTTATTATAATCATTTTTTAAAATAATATTGTTGGTTCACACTAAAGGTACATTCATTATGCAATTATAAATATTTTCATTTTTTTCAGACACCCACATTGATGCCGAGAACATTCACCATCAACGCGCGCGCAAAAAAAATACATTGCTTTATTATGTCATATCCGCCATTTGTTAATATTTCTGATTTTTTTTACATATACTTAACCATGTGCATAAATGATCTGTAAAAAAATGTCAATATATGCGTCATTAAAAATACGCAAAGTACCTTCGAAAATTGGCGGAATCGCTTATGTAAGGCCTTAAAACGAAAATATTTTAGGCCAAAAACAAATACTATCGCTCCTGATGATGATTAAGATGGCATCGTTGAAACGCAACAGAAATAAATATTTTGCAATTTATTTTATATCTTTTGGTAAATTTTACCCACGAAAAACCTTCAACCATTTTTCGAGATATTGGATTAGCGATCTAGAACATAAACCTATGAAAAAAGATATACTATAATGCTAAAAATATATTTTGGTGAGTTTTACCTGAACAAATCCTTCAACCATTTTTTAAGCTATTTGTTTAGCGATTCCCAACATAAATCTATGAAAAAAGATCTATTACAACGATAAAAATATGGAAAAAAGTCTACAAAAGAAGTTTCGTTGCGTTCAAACGTTGCAATCTCCAACACCATCGTTTCTGATACCCAATGTCAAGCAGCCGCATTGCTCTTTAAGGATGTTGAATCCCAAATCGCAAATGATGATAAAATTCTGAAAATTTGGTATGTTTTTGTATGACGTATTTCAGAGGTCGTGTAAAAATTTCACGACAATTAGGAAGCTCGTTATTGAACTATTAACATTCACAAATTAAATGTTGTTTTATGGAAGCTGACGTAACTTTGCAATAAGTTTTTTTTTTGACCTCTCAATTTTATAATATCTACAATATACTGAAAGCAACGCAAACAAAACGAAGTTTATTGATAAATTTTTTTTTATTTCTTTTAAAAATTGTTCTTAACAAAATGTTAATTTTTTAATAACGAGCTTCCTAATCGTCGTGAAATTTTAACACGACCTCTTAAATACTTCATACAAAAACATACCAAATTTTCCGAATTTTCTTATCATTTTTTATTTCAACCCTTAAGGAGCTTGAAGTAATGATGATAGACGTCTGAAAATTTGGTATGTTTTTACATGAAGTATTCAGGAGGTCGTGTAAAAATTTCATGACGATTAAGAAGCTATTTATTGAACAATTAGCATTAACATGTTTCATAGGGACTCAACATCCTTAACATTGAACGAAAACGACAGATGGCCTGCGCGAGTTTCCACTCTAGCGTCAGGTCGAGACCGGAAGAACAAATAAATTTGGCACAAAACGCGATCGCGAGGAAAGCTCACCAAGTGCAATTCCCGAGGGAACGAATTGTGCCCGTTTCTGTTTTTTGATATGCCCGTACAAAAGTCGAAAATTCCTGTATTGATGGAAAAGAAAGAAAGAAAAAAGAGAAATCATAAATTCGGCGTACGGTAGGAAAATTTGCAACATCACGCGCGGCCCAATAGATGAATATTATTTCTTTCAATTCTTCACGGCCCCTTTGAAATGCACCGGGGAGTGGAAAGGCCTCGCGAGTTTTCCAGGGTGCGGCATACGGTGCAGCAGAGGGTTGGAGCTTACATCCAAAATGCTCATACATATATATATATATATATATGAACTCGTATAGAGCTCTGACAGATCATTTCTCATATTTTTCACCGTTCCACAGGCGTGCGTTTTACATGGCGCGAGTCTACCTCTCTTAACGATCTTTGATAATAATTCCGGCATTACTAGACAGATTTTTTTTTCCCCGAAGGCATCATCCCAGTGTCTTCTTATTTATACACACGTACGTGTATATAGAGGGCGTCAAAGGTACGTCGCATACATGTATACCGATTTATACAGATCTGATACGTGACTCTCCAATACTTTCACAATAAACGAAAGGTTTTTTTGTTCACCACCGATCGTCGAATCGGCCTGCAGTGGGAAACGTGGCTGTAGCAATGCTAGGCATGGGCAATGAACCCGTCGGGGAGCCCGTCATCGAGTATTGTCCCCAAACGAGTGACAAATATATCGGAGCAATTTTACTCTCCGTCCTTGGAAGCACTCCTATGGCGCGCATTGTCAAGGGTGCGTATGGGATTGAGAATGAGGAGGGTAGATGCCCAGGCGGACGAGAAACGTCAGACTCCGATGACGTCTCATTTTGGCGAACTAGGTCCGATCAGGATTTCGAGAATAAGGGAACTTTGGTCGCGAAGGTCCTTTTGGTCAGCCTTTAAATTGGATCGTTACGGTGTCGTTAATTATGTGTCGTTGAGCAGACACTTCGATGACGGGTCATTGCCAGCATCATTCGTTAGGGCCTCGTTGCTGATGTTACAGTGCGTTAGGCACGCTTCGAATTGACATCATCTGTCGATGATACGACATCGAAAGTCGAGCATCAACGTATAAAACGTACCTTGGATTTGGACTAATCCCTGGATCGGCTAATCCAAATTTGCACTGTCGATTTTTCACGATCTGCAGTATCTGCGTGTATTTGTTTAGTTAGTACTGATCCCGTCACTGTGGCTCATTACGATGCCACCGAGACACTTGCCGTCACGCATTCCCGGGCACGTATTACCCTAATGACACCATTGAGATCGGCCATTTTTTCCGTCCTTCATCGTCTCCGCGATCGGATGGACATTTTTTTCCCGGTATGAGGTACACTATTGCGCACTGTTGGCTTTGATCGTTGAGCTCCAATCACCAAATAAAGGGAGGGCAAAAGAAGGTTCGGGAGGTTTGCCGATATCGCGGCACTTTTCTCATTAGTGGTGGTACGTTCAAAGGTGCGGGGGCACTTGGAAGCTATGATCACAACACTGCGCTTTGACGGTGTGCCGCAATGACGCCGATACGAGAGACTCCGTTGAAGTCGCCTGATAGACTATCTCGTATCCACGGTATTGCCATTGGCATGGGCCAACCAATGCTCGTTGTAACGAGGGGAACCCGCTGGGTTTCGTGTCGTAAAAAAAGAAGAACAGAAACGAGAGGAAAAAATCGACCAATCCCAACGTGGCTGGCCTCTTATTTCCAATATGGCTGCCAGACAATGCGCACGAGAGGATTGGACAGCGTGGAGGGGGAAGTGCTCACTTCCCATAATACCAGTCTCCCCATATAGGCTCCCCACTGTGAGTGATCCGAGGAGAGAAAGAGAGAGAGAGAGAGAGAGAGAGAGAGAGAGGGAGAGAGAGGGAGAGCGAGAAGCAGAGTGACAGAGAGGCGAGGCTCTTACTGTATACGTGTTTACGTATATATTGGATACACATATATATGTACACATGTATCCTTGTTGCGTCGGAGATCAGCGGTGCTTCACCCGGAACGATCGTTTCCGAGCCTCCGAGGGGTTGAATCAACCCCCTGACGGACCATTTGGGCAGAGCCCCGCTGCTCACGCGAGATTCAGCGATGGCGGATTCAAGCTTTCGTATCTATCTCGTGAAATGCGTGGGAGGAAAGAATAGCGCGGTGAAAATATTCGCCATTGATTGTGTACTTCCAATGGGGATGTACTTCCATTGAGTCGTGACCGGAAAAAGCACAAATCCTCCTTGAGTTGCCTCCAAGAGGAACCTCATTGGGAACCGTGCTAGGTAGAATGGACATCATTTTGATGCTCTGGTGGTTGAATGGCCGTCAGTCCACCCAAAAACCGCTTTGTTTCGTGGAGTTGTCCAATTGCACATGCGGAAGATGCATTTTCACTATAATTCCGTTTATCGCGAGACTGGCAAACCATACCTTATTTTTAGGAAGGAAAACATCGCGACTCGGGGAAAGCTGACTAGAGAAGATGGCTTGTGTGAAACTGTTTGGAAAAAGATAATTGAGCATTGGGTAGGGAAATGAACCAATCATTTATGCAAACTAGTCGAACTTGTACTTGAGCCCTGTGACTTCTTTAGACCGAGTGATGTGCGCAGAATGGATTTCGGCGTATGCGAACTTTTCGAGCAGACCGTAATGAATGGCAACAACGATGGTAAAGTTTGCAACGTTGGAATGCATAAGTAAAACGTATTTCCTCATTTTCTCCATCATCCAAAATCTTATCCAGCAAACTTGGCCTTCAGATTCATTATGAGGATCCTTAAAGAACTGTAGCGTGTTTTTGTAGCTCAAATTTGCTGAAAAAAAGATCGGACTACGGAACTTCCGTTGCGTTCCAACGATGCAAGCTTCAATATCATTCTTACCGTCGCTTACTGACGAAAAGCGATCGATTATCCGACGATAATACAGGTATCGATCGAGATGACATCTGCAACGATGTTCGCTATCGAATCGGAAAAAAAATCAAAAGTTTCGTTATGTATGGAGACGAGTTGGAGAATTTTCTGGAGCCTTTCTTCGGCTGATCTCGAAGGTTGTTAACCACTGAGTTGAGATGCTCGAAGATACCATCTAAATCCAGGTGAAAATGCCTTCTCTATTGATCCCTTTATTCCAACGTCGTCGCTCTCATTTTAACTCGATACGAGACCCCAGCCTGAACAGCTCCTACAAGTCTAATCCCCATGCCGGCTTGCGTATCAAGATCGGCTGTGTAATCGCCAACGAAATACATGGCGAGCACGGTATACAGGCAATGAAGCAGACTTGGGGTTGACGGTTCGACGTTTCCTAAAATCGAGCCTAAAATATCTTGGATCAACGTCATTCCGCAGTAATTAATCGTCCCATATTGATAACCGTAAAATCAGGCTTTCAGACGGATGTTTACAGGTACACACGTACATCGAGATTAAGGAACCATGTCCTTCAAGTTGATGCGATGCATGCTGTCCGACTGAACAATGTTTAAGCCTCCGTCCGAGTTGATGTTGATTGCGACAATGGATCTCATTGATAACAATAATTATACGTTGTAGCCATGGGAGGATCCTGCAGCGATCCAGAGAGGGAGAGCGGCTGAGAGAAAAATGAAAAGGGAGATCGCTGCATCAAAGAGGCAAAAGCAGAGTCTTTCCTGCGAGGGACCGCAGTTGAACGCCGTTGCCATTGTTCTCCACTTCGCTTCTTCCTTTGTCTGCTCCTGACAATATTCCCACTGTTTTTTTTAACTCCGTACCATCACCGTGTCTGGTCTGAAACCCCCCTCTCGTCCTTTCACGAGCATAGAGGAGAAGCGCATCGCTCCACCCACTGATATCAAACGGAGGATCCGCTGCGACGAACCCACCGAGTTTCGTCGCAACCGTTGCAACGATTCGTCCTTCGAGCCATCGAGAGAACGAACGTTCCCAACGATCCAGGCCAACTGCATGCGCCAACGAAGCGAACGTTACATTTTTCAAAATCTTTTCGTCGATCCCTCCCGTTATGAAGATGGAGTTTCTCTTTGTCGCTCGGTCGAGAAAGATTCGCGCCATCTTTGCAACATCAAACGCCGAGGGTTCGTTGAGTTCCATTGTGTAGATGTTTTAATCAAATTTCGAGGCTACTACATGCGTTCCCACTTGATACAGAGTCTGTACCACAGTCACAAGTGGTCCAGGCTGAAAAATTGATTGAGCATGTGCCTTCAACGTTCTCAAGCTAGCTCTTCACTAGCCGTACATTGAATTGTGATTGAAATGAAAACATCATCGCATTAATGAATGGAATTATTTCGACAAATGTGGCACGACGTCAAGATCTTGGTGCGCAATTATCAAAAGAGAATGTATCCGTATTGAGACGTCAGAAGAGGATTAACGATATTCGTCTACGGTAAAGATAATTCAAAAAACCTCGAAAACGATCACCCACGTCTTCTAGATCCTCTTCGCTTCGTTTTCCACGGACGAGCACTGATTTATTAACGAATAAGTGCAACTCACTCAGGACCCCATCGCGAGGCACAGTATCCGTGTCTGTGTACGTACATCTACGCATATCGCGCTTGTGTGAATCTTTGTGGACGGACAAAAGTGATTCAGGATAACGCAACAATGTTTCATGCTTGATCCTTCGGAACCGCATTTGTTGGGCTCTGATTGTCCGTAACCCGTGTGTTCTTAACATACACGATGGTAAGTAATAGTTGATGCGTGAACTTGTACTTTTCTCACATTGTCCCGACGGCGTCCCATCGTACATACATAACGAAGTCCACCGATGCGGCCCTCTCTATGAATATGAACGGACGTTGATGTATGCGGATGTCAGCCAACGCTGATGCCGCTGCTGAGCCTCTTTCATCATATTTTTCCACCCCTCCACGAGCTGTGGTTGCTGGGCGATTTTCTTGGCATGATCTACCACCCTGTATGACGGTCGTTACGTAAATTCATCTTGAGAATTCAGTCGACTCGATGCAGAGAACTTTCCAAGCCCTAAAAGGACTCGTGTTCGAGAAACGTGAACTTGGAGTTTCACGGTCGGCAGACGATGCAAAGCGATGATTGAAAAAGTGCGTTGGTGGAGGTCTTCCGTACGGTGGACGGATTCTGGGACGGTAGGATGACGACGAGGAAGATTTTTTTTTTCCGGTAATGTACTCGTTTGGTAGTTATCTTCATTGGCGACGTATCTTCATTGGCCTTATGGTCTGCCAACTGGGGTTCATTGATAAAGTGGCAGTTCATAACTCGGACAGGAAGATGGCGGTTGGAGGAAGATACACATCGACGACCCTGCTTTACGGTCCACCCAATAGCATCAAAGTTTCGATCAAATGCGCGAAATGATCTCTTGTAAATTATTGATCTTCTAGCATCGTCGCGATAAACCTGTAACATCTGACATTTTTTCCCAACGCTGTTACATTAGATTGTCCAGGAACAAGCTGCGGTAGCTTTTTGTTAGGAGCTTCTTCACACTCGAATCGTGCACGTAATGAAGCAAAGTAGTCGTAGCAGCGTCTAGCTTACTGTGTATACGAGCAGATTTCCGACCTTCGATCATGGACACGGTCGTCGAACGGGAGCGTAGAAAGAAGTGAAACGTGGGTGACGATGAACCGATGAAAATCGGCGATTGTCAAGGTCGTTTGTAGTCCCTTCGTCACGGGGCCTTGCATATGTTTATACATGTATTCATATACATACAGGCCTTTCGAGTAGAGGTTGCCGCGGTAAAAAAATGAAGGTAAAAAACCGTCGACCGAAAAGTTGGTGAAGGGCTGTTTCACCACCAGCTCTCTTGAACGTGCCTGTGGCACACATACGAGTCACTCTGGGATGACTTTGCTGCTGGACAACCAGGGCCCCGCATAGTTGCTATGCAATGCCATGACGTTACAGGAGCATTTATGGCCGTCAACTTGCCATTTTTCGAATGACTATCAATTCGCGGAATGGAGTTACCAGAAATGCACAACCGGACGATTTTTTTTTGCCGCAAGTGGCATCGCTTGGATGCGTATAAAAAAGCTAAAACACTCGGTTGGTGAATTCGTTTTCTCAATAGTCCGTGCGGATTCCAATGTCTCGATGATAACGCGTCCAAACGCTCTCTGGTTTGGATCATCACCAGGATCGCCAATCGATACGATTTGCGATCGAGGCGATCATATTTCCGGCTGTAGTAGGGTAAGTTTTGACATGCCAACTAGCCGTCAACGAAAATCTGGGAGAAACAAGACCACAGTTTCACGTAGTGCTGTTCAGTTCACTGATAATTTGCGGTGCTTCGTTGGTTTCGCAAGTTGTCGTGATTCATCCAATACCATTATTCCTCTCCGAGACTTTGTACGTACGTCATGCTTCCTGGACCTACCACCGGTCCCCTATGACCACCGAATGTTCCCTACAAGATCTCCCACGGATGTTTTCTTCTCGACAATATTGATCGTCGTTTGCGTACACGCAAAAAGTCTGCCACTATAAAAATCATTTCAGACTGTTTTTGCATGATGATAAGCGATCATGATGTATCAGCGTTATCACGCGTTCTTATTCCAAAAGGATAATTCTTGCTGCTCGTTCCAATAATGGACATTGGACTCAGAATCCATGCTCTGCAATCGATCCGAAGTCCAATCGAATGGTAGGTCCAAAAGCTTGCGGAAAGCAATAAATGCATCGGTTCCTAACATTCTTCTCGATGCCGTCGAGCAACGTCAAGAAGTAAAAGATTGCAAGGACGCGTCTCGTGTTTCAAAACGTCTACACAGTGGCTTGCTTGGTCCGGACAACGGTGATGCGTAACTTTGTTTTTGCTTCTTGTTTTTCAGGTCCTTTGAGAGGATCTGGGGTCTTTAGGAGAAAGAGAAGAGACGAGAGGGGAAGAGAGAGAGAGAGAGAGATGCCGCGGTATGATTGCACGATGAGATTCAACTTGACCAGTCACTCGTGAGATATTCACGAGAGTGTGTGTTCGTTTTGAACTGGCAGGCGTCTCTCGAATGCACCATTCCCACTTAAATGCCGCAGACGCATGTCCTCCACGACTTTATATTCCTTTTTCTCTCTGATTCTAACTCTTCCTCCATTCACACATCCGGGAGCTTCACACACACGAGCTTGGGAAGAGAAGTCCTCTGGATAAGACAGAAGGACAAAAATGGGCGTACATCTCGTGATCCTTGCGCGGCGGTTCTCAGGATCCGGAGAACTGCAAGGCTCCGCGGCTCGAGGAGAACGAAAAAATGTCTCGTCTTGACGCAATAATGACAGGTTGTGCACAGGTACACGAGTCCGGTCAAAGATGGAGAGTGAGAGAGATAGAGAGGTGGTCCGAACAGGGCTGTTGCGATGGTCCTTGAGGTGACGGGATTCTGACCTCGAGCAACTTCAGTCCGATACACATCTATCCTAAATCAACAAGATTCACGCCGGACAGGAGCCCAAAATCCGGCAGCACTTCACTCTCTTTCTCTTCGCCTCTTTCTTTCGCCACCCCCCCTCACTTTCTCTCGCTCTTCTGCCACCAATCGTCCATATTTTCAACGAATATTATGTTTGGCTTTGCATTCCTCGGGCCGCAGGTTCCTATAGGACAAGTGGTAGTTTGCCTAAGGATTACCTACAGAACTAAGCCCTCGTTGCGATCGAGCGTCATACGGGCTGGATACGTCGCTTGACGAAAGCATTCCCAAGAACGAGGCTGAAAAGACTCGCAGCGGTGACTGCACAGGTCGAAACTAATCGAAGGGATAGCCTCATGAACGCTCAATTAGGCTGACGAAGTATTCCACCGCGTCGAAAGTTCACCCTAGATGACGTTAATTGCCGATACGTCCAAAGCTCCATGTACGAGGTTTATCCGCACCTGAGGTAGGCAGGTCAACACAAATCTATACACCCACGAGACCAAAAACTCCACGTGTGTCTTTCCGATCAAATATACGGGGCCCCGATTCGGCAAATTACGGCTCTTTCTTCGAATCCTGCAAATCAAAATCTCTACGGTGTGGAAATCCGTCCGAGTGTAAATCCTCAACGATCCGGGGGCCCGATACAGGCCAAAGGCAATAAAGGACCATTGTGTCGGAGCAAGAGCCACCGAAGAATCCTCCCCGCATATGCCGACTTATAATTTTTCATCGTTATATATGATTCGAAAGCGGAGAGACAGATGGAGAAGTGTCCTCGTCATCCTCACGGATCTTCAATTGCCACCTCTTCGGAAGCATAATGCGACTTTTATGTTAATGTTTTAATCCGCGTCGACATTCGCCGATGGAATTGAAACGTTGCGCCGACGTTGGCGCAGATGATGAAGAGGCCGAAGCTGAAGAAGAAACTTACTTCGTTCCGTTCGTGGTGTATAGGGACTTACTGACTATACGCCTGACTATACGCCTGACTATACGCCTGACTATACGCAAGGATGAGCAAGGATGTTGCGCTATATGGGACACTTGGACGGGGCATTTGGTGCACCTTTGTGAAGGACAATATGCCCGAGTGGTATACCTTCGCCTATGCCTATATACATGTGTATGTATGTATGCATATTGGACAAAGGAATAAGCTCATGTTTCGATGTTTCCTCGTATGGGAGATTAATGATGGTATCAATTAAAATGCCGTAGAGCAAAACCCGTAGCGTATGGAGAACTTACGTGCGCCAGAATCCGATGACTTTCGTCATTCCAGCGGAGACGGCCCTACGAGACCATCCATACCATTCATGCACTATAATAACACGAAACATCCCAAGAGGTGGAGTCATCCGGCAGATTCCCGCACTTATAATTTATTCCCATTTAATTATCATCGCAATACTCAGGAAAACTATGTTCGGGCCTTCTCCTGCCGGAAAGTAATTACGGAGACGCGTAGTACCTGCCGGCATACCTAAACAAAATTAAATATCGTAACCGCAGGTTCAGTGGAATTCATTGGAATCCGGCGCGGTGAGTTTTATTCGGACGGGATGCAACATCTTCTCGAATACCCGTATCGTTTAGTGGAGCCTGTGAAATTTCGCCGAATGGACATTCAGCGCAAGCTCGGATGAATCTTTTCGAGAATATAAAAAACGTATGTTTATGAAATGAGTATATTTTTTACGTGCAGTGAAACGGAAACCGAAATTCTTCTAAGGCAAAATAAGGAGTAACGCAGTGTGGTGAAAAAAATCTTTGAGTTAAAGAGAGTCTTTGAGTTAAATCTTTGAGTTGAAGAAAAAAATCTTGAGAATTAAATTGAATCAAGCGAAGGAGCGATGCAATTTAACATTACGTATTTTTGCATTTTTTGTGGATAGGAAGGTTGAGGGTGTACACCACATTTTATACATTGCTGATGATTTTTTTTAATAAGCATTGAGGGATTCGGGGGCAACAACTGGTGAATTAGTTTTCGGGAGGCGGGAGGGGGGGGGGTTACGTCGATCGGGATGCAGATAACAATTATTAAAAATAAATTTATAAAAATCGCTCGTCGTCCAAAAAACGTTTCTCGACTCAATTGCTGCTAATTTATTTTCCGTTCCGATTTGAGTTATTCTTCTTTTCGTTGTCGCTTGCTCTTTAAGGATGTTGAGTCCCAATTCGCAAATGATGATAAAATTTTCAAAATTTGGTATGTTTTTGTATGAAGTATTTCAGAGGTCGTGTAAAAATTTCACGACAATTAGGAAGCTCGTTATTGAACAATTAACATTCACAAATTAAATGATGTTTTATGGAAACTGATGTAACTTTGCAATAAGTTTTTTTTTTGACCTCTCAATTTTATAATATCTACAATATATTGAAAGCAACGTAAACAAAACGAAGTTTATTGATAAATTTTTTCTTATTTCTTTAAAAAATTGTTCTTAACAAGATGTTAATTTTTTAATAACGAGCTTCCTAATCGTCGTGAAATTTTAACACGACCTCTTAAATACTTCCTACAAAAACATTCACCAAATTTTCCGAATTTTCTTATCATTTTTTATTTCAACCCTTAAGGAGGTTGAAATAATGATGATAGAACTCTGAAAATTTGGTATGTTTTTACATGAAGTATTCAGGAGGTCGTGTAAAAATTTCATGACGATTAAGAAGCTATTTATTGTACAATTAGCATTAACATGTTTCATAGGGACTCAACATCCTTAAAATAACTTTAGATTCATTGAGTTCCGATGATTTTTTTTTTGGCAGAATTTCAAAGACGGACCATCGATTTTTGTCACTTTTTTCATAATACTCCTTTGCCTCTTTTTCAGCCACTTTTTAAATCGACTTTCTGGAAAAACTAATCGAGATATCGGGATAAATCCAATGGGATTTTCTAAGCCTATCGAAATCCTTTTCAAAACCCTCCATGAAATTTATATCGCTAAAACAGGACCATCGCTGCGGCTGTTTGAAATTTCAGGACTTTGACGATTTCGAGAAATTGGGCAAGAAGATCGACGCGTTTTTTTAAAGACTTCAACACTCTTTCAGGCACCTATCCAATGGGAAATTTCTCGCCGATTCCAGATATCACGGAGCATTTTTCTCCAAAAGCTCAAAATGACACCGGTTAAATCCGAGAAAAAAACTGTTTCCGTACACATTTGACGATTTTCATTAGAAATTGAGAGTTTTGGGGGGAAATTGGCGATGAATGAAAAAAAAGTATTAAAGATCTAAATTTCTTTCGCATCTCAGCCAACCACAAGGGTCTTCACTCAATCGCCGCCTATTTTTCTTCTGTTTCGATTTGGACTGCAAAAGTAGCCTTCGACATTCTTCATTTGTATGTTTGGTTTCACCCCTTAAAACCCTTTTCCCCCCGATGAAAAGAAATACGTATCTAACAGTTTTTAACGCTCCATTATATGCACGAGTTTCAACCAAATCGAAGGTGGACCCCAAAGTGATGTTCCCTCTGAGTTTCCAAGGATGCGTTGACATCGGAACCTCGGTGACTGTGCCTCCCGTTCAGTAATCGGTGGGCACATCGATGCGCGGCCGCGTGCTCACTGATCCGATTATTGGGCCCAGCCAATGCAGCTTAAGGGACCATTCCAGTGTAAAATTTGTTGATAATCGTTTTTTTTTCTGCGTTACCCAAAAATATGGAATTTCGTAAACGAGCTGTTAAACTTTGGTCGCGAAATTTGAATTATGCCGGTCGCTATAGCCTTTTTTATAAAAAGGGATTCCACCATCTGCGTTCTTTTGAAATGAAGAGCAAGCTATCCGTTTCAAATGTTGCCACATTATTCTTCACGCCGTTCCTTAATGTCATACGAAAGCGTTTTCTTATTATTCGGAAATTTCGCACTTCGCTTAACAAAAAACTGTCGAAAAAGGCCCAAATTGACACTTAATTTTTAAATGTCCACCATTTTGTTAATTTTGGTCGAAAAAAATCCTCCGTACGCTTCTACAGATTTTTACACTGATTACTAAACTTTTTGGTTTTTTCTTCTAGACAATTTGTGAAGGAGTAGGACTTTCCACCATCAGGCGTTGTTTTTTAAGGCATCATTTTGTAGTGGCCAATAAAATTACATTAAGGATTAAGTTCCGAAAAGCCCATACCTCTGATTCATTTGGAACTTCGTGTACCTATGTATTTTGACTCGCTGATCACGGATATCACATTGAAATCGACCGCAAATTTTATTTTCAAGGTCAACACTCACGAAAACTGATTTTTTAAACATTTTTTCTGTTTTATTTTAATAAATATTCACTTTAGAGAAAAATGTTTCCGACAGAAGTTGTAGTCTATACAAATATTGATCTTTTATGTTCTATAAAATTTTTGAGTAAAATCGTTCCATTTCGGATCGGTAACAGCAAGAATATAGATAATGTTCATTAGCCCGCACAAACCCAAAGAAAAAAACCAAATTCAAACTGAAACAAAACCAACAAGAAAATCCAAACAAAAATCCAAACAAAAAAGTCCAAACGACCCAAAGTAGAAAAAAAACAAAATTAAATAAAAAGCCCAAGCAAGCCCAACAAAAAAAACCAAACCCAAACAAAAAACCCAAGCAAACTCAAACAAGAAATGCAAAAATAGTATATAATACAAAAAGAAACTAAAATAAAAGAAAAAAAATAAAAAACAAAAAAAAACACGCACTCTAAAGACAGAACTCCAACCTTCCCGTGGTAAAGTGCGTAAGTAGATAATATCGAAACTAATGGAGCTAAGCAATTTTTACTTATTGGACCATTATCTCATTGTTCTCGAAACCGAATGGTTTTAGATAAAAACTGTATAGAACCTAAAAGATCGATATTTTCAAAGGCTATAACTTTTATAGGAAACATTTTTCTCTAAAATGAATGTTTACTAAAATAAAACAGAAAAACTGTTAAAAAATGAGTTTTCGTGAGTGTTGACCTTGAAAATCAAATTTGCGGGTATTTTCACTACGATATTCGTAATCAGCGAGTCAAAATACATGGGTACACGAAATTCCAAATTAATCAGAGGTATGGGCTTTTCGGAGCTACAACCAAAAAATCGGACTGATTATCGAATTCAATCAAAAGAAAAGAAAAATCATGAAAATCCCCAATTTGCAAGCCAGTAACACCGGAATGGTCCCTCGATGCTCTCAACGGTCCCTTCTCTCACCGGCGATCCTCCGTGACGTTGAAGTTTGCATCGTTGGAATGCAGCGGAAAACTATGTCTCCGTAACTACTCAAATTATTTTTGGCGAATCAGTATTTCAAAGGCCCTCAAACGTTTTCACGTATTGTTACAAGAAATTCACGACCTGAATTTTCAAAAAAGCCTTTTTATAGTAATAAAAACCAAGAAATAAAAAAAGATAAAAATATATCATTGCCCTCCAACGATGAAAACTTCAACATCTTGCTTACAAACAAAACCGACGTGCCGGAAGGTGGGATTGGGATTTTTCCCGATCCGTTTTGTGCAAGCAGAGATTCCTCTAATCGGCGAATCCCGTGGAAGCGAAATACGGACATCCGGGATCGATCGACGGGCCCTCGACGGCTCCGCGTATACGTGAAGCATCAAAGCGAAGAATAATTGTCCTTCCGACTCCCCGCGTACGAACGGAGGCTAGAGCTTTGAGCGAATGGAAAAACGAATGCGAGCGATACACGAGCAGGCTTTTTGGCCCACCAGTCCCCCCCCCACCCCCCGGGAGCCTCGTTCTGGCTGCTTCTCCCGTCAGAGTTTCGGAGGTCGGTGCGTGGCGTGCAACGAGCCACGATATGAGTAATGGTGCGTGGTTTGCGTTATGCTACCCCAACGCGGAGGACTAGAGGGTGCGGGGCTTCCAAGTCGCAAGTCATCCCTCCGAGTATTACGAAAGAACGAGAAGCGGTATATACGTATATATGCAGCTGCCCCCAAGAAGCCCGAGGAATAGCACGAGGCGAGCAACCCCCGAGGGGTTTCTCGCTCGCTGGCGCGATCCCGCGACGACTGCGAGCAGGGCACAAAACATGGCGGAGAAACACGCGCGCTTCCCAAATATTGATTCTCTCCTGGGATAGACCGCGAGGAGGAAGCGATTCGAAACGCTCCGAATGAAAAAAAAAGGCCAACAAGGAAATTCGTTTACGTGATCCACATTATAAATAACGGTGTCTTGCGAAGATTCGTTGCTTTTCGGCTCTTTTTCGCTCCCTGTGACATTTTCGTGGATCATTTTACTCGAATTGCGAGACTCGTAAGAAATTTAGGAAACAGAACGTGTCTCTGAATTGTTAAATGTTCATTGTTATATTTATTTCTTTAAATTGAATTCATCCAGTTATTTTTATATTTATTTTATTATCGTTTTATTATTATTATTTATATTACTTTATGTATTGTTTATTTATAATATATATATGTATCTTTTTTTATTATTTCATGATTTATATTCCACTGAGAGAAAAGTGCATGGTATTTACAAAAAAAAAACGCGCATGGTAAAAGAGAGTATAGTCGAATTGCCTATAGTTTATTGTCACCGAAATCATAATATGGTTAACACAACTAGTATAAGCGAAAAGTATACGTAAACACGCGACTTTGGCGGCGTGTTTGACTATTTAGTATCTCCGAAATTACTATACACTATTGTGAAAGGCTTTACAATATCAATCTGGTTAAGGGGTTACCCCCACTTGCGATTTTGAAAAAATCGTTTTTTTTATTGCATTTTTTTGAAGTGTAAGTATCTGGGAATATGTCCTGAAAATTTCAAGTCGATCCGAACAAAATTGACTGAGATATGAGCGTTGAAAGAGAAGAATCCGTTCTTCGTGTAAACTGAAATTGAAACTTTAAACGCGCTTTTCTCAAAATGGCATTTCTGAAGTCGGTGACCAAGATTACTCGAACACTAATGAACCGATCTTCTTGAAATTTTGCAGGCTTATTTAATACATAAAAATGTAGTCTTTAATCGTTCGATTTTTTTTTTTCGAAAAAAATGGCCGTTTTATAGCCAAAAAACGGCCGTTTTTTTCGTTAAAATCGAACCATTAAGTTTGACTGTCCGCCATTTTGTGAAAAATGAAAATTTTTTAAAATCCTTCGATTAAAGACTAGTTTATACTTATATTTGACTAAATCCATCCGCATTTTTTATTCAGATGATCCACTTCGCCGCAATGTTGGCCACCGCAAACCGTGTATATAAAAACATTATTTCATTGACGGCCATTTGCCACTAAACAATGTAATATTTTTCAATAAAAAAATTACTGAAAGTTCTTCAAGATGTGTTCTTTAAGATGGTATATTGATCGATTAAAAAAGTTTTGTAGTTTTCTTTAAAAAAATTCACGAAAAAGGCCTTTTCTTTGCGCTACAAGTGGAGGCAACGCCTTAACACAACTGCTAAAATATCATAAGCAGTACTATATTCTCGGCAGCAACCATGGGTATAAAACATTATTGTCCCCTCAGGGTAATATAAAATATGGTAGAAATTATTATACATTTCTCTCTGTCTATCGTTGGACCGCAACGGCATTGTTTTTTTAAGGGGTCTTCTCATTTTAGACGCTAAAAAAAGGAGGCTATTTTCATGAATTTTTTTATAAGTTCATATTATATATATTGACATGAAAGTTGTTATACCTAATAAATACACTTTCGAAATACATTAAAAAATAATTTTAATGTATTTATGTAACCCAAACAAACTTCAAACGCGTTTTGTTCGGAAGAACGTTTTTCGACGGGTTGTTGATAAAACCTTCGAAACTACTGAACCGATCCTTACGAAAATTCACCTACATGTGCTTTACAACTATAGCTATAGCTTATCTCAAGGATTCAAAAAAATTTTTAATTACTAATTTTTTTTTTCTGATAGTGAAAAAACACTTTTTCCTTTGTTTTTTCGAAAAATGTCCGCCATTTTGTTATATTTGCATATATAAAAAAATCGTACGATATGCGCTATAGCCATTAACATACTGAATCTGAAACCGTTTGATTTTCTTGTCTCGCATGATCCATCTGCGAGATTTCATCAACAGCGCAGACCTACAATTTTTTAGGACTTTTTTAACTACTGTTTTCGTCTATAAATAGTGACTTAAATGAATAAAAAAAAAATTCTATGTATTTCGAAAGTGTACTTATTAAGTGTGACAACTTTTATATCAATATCTACGATGTAAACCTATAAAAAAATTCATGAAAATAGCCTTTATTAGCGTTTAAAGTGAAAAGACCCCATAATTGCCAACATTTTTAGCTGGGCCTTAGGGCCACGAAAATCAGTCAAATGTCCTTCACGATCGTTTTTAGAAATCTAGAACATGAATTGCGAAGAAAACATCTTGGATAATGATGAAAAATTATAACGAAAATCATAAAAAAGGCTTTTCGTTGCACCCCAACGATGCCTAATTCAACACCAAAAGTATTTTCGATCTATTTCTTTCCGTAATGTCAATCTCCTTTTGAAAAGTACGAAATCGGATTTTTATCGTGTGAGTAGCACCTCCGTGTTATTCAGTCGATTCACCTGGCCTTAAGGGGTAACAGATTTAGATTAGGCCGGAAACTATGGGACTTTTCGAGTTTATTTTAAACAAATTGATGAACTTTGTTCATCATTTATATTATGTTCTTTGAAAAATACAGAAAACCAAACAGAAACGTTTTTTTTGCTTTCCTGCACAATACAAAATGGCGGCCTAGTGGCCGTCCGCCCTGAGCCACGTTTTTCGCTCCTTAGCAAACTTATCGAGTTGAAAAAAATGGCGAGTTATTTTCGGAAACAAATTGTTATGCCACTTTGAAGCTTGAAAATAAATGTATGAAAAACGCGTTGGTGTAGGTCTGATTGTTTGGGAAATTGTTAAAGTTTCTTGAAGTGGGTTTCAAAACTCATCCCGCCAATATATCGATTCGGTTCGCTCGCGACGCGTGTCCACTAAAACCTCACTCCCGCTCTCTTCCTCTCTGCCGCTCGTTTTTTTTTTCGCTACGCCTGTTTCCACGCGTTTCGAGAGCCAGCGGATATTTCATAATTATATATTTCCCGCATCCCTCGTCGTATCGCGCCACCGCTTTTCGGCCCAACAGCAGCCCTCCGTGCGGCTGTGACTAATCGAAGCGGAAATTAATAGAACGCGTGTATGAATTGCGCCGAGTGCATGCCGCCACTGCAAAAGCCTTCGTTCGTTGCATCGTGTGCACGCGCCACGTTTCCACAACTTTCCAAATTGACAATTTCAATGAAAGTTCATCGTAGAGGTCTTTTGTGAAAGAACAGTCTGAAATTTATCCTCGTGTTCGTTACATCATTAATTCAATAAATTATACAAAGCTACAGCGTACCGTTGGACGAACATTTTTCGAATTCAATCTTTTTCACCTAATTCCACGGGAATATGGTAGAAATATTTTGTAAGATTCTTAAGATTAAATTTTATAAAATCCTTAAGGGGTTACCCCCACTTGGGTCTTTGAAAAAATCGGTTTTTTTATTGCATTTTTTTGAAGTATAAGTATCTGAGAATGTGTCCTGAAAATTTCAAGTCGATACGAGCAAAATTGACTGAGATACGAGCGTTGAAAGAGAAGAATCCGTGAATTGGAGAACTGAAATTGAAACTTGAAAACGCGTTTTTCTCAAAATGGCATTTCTGAAGTCGGTGACCAAGATTACTCGAACACTAATGAACCGATCTTCTTGAAATTTTGCAGGCTTATTTAATACATAAAAATTTAGTCTTTAATCGTTCGATTTTTTTTTCGAAAAAAATGGCCGTTTTATAGCCAAAAAACGGCCGTTTTTTTCGTAAAAATCGAACCATTAACTTTGACCGTCCGCCATTTTGTGAAAAATGAATATTTTTTAAAATCCTTCGATTAAAGACTAGTTTATACTTATATTTGACTAAATCCATCCGCATTTTTTTTTCAGATGATCCATTTCGCCGCAATGTTGGTCACCGCAAACCGTGTATATAAAAACATTATTTCATTGACGGCCATTTGCCACTAAACAATGTAATATTTTTCAATAAAAAAATTACTGAAAGTTCTTCAAGATGTGTTCTTTAAGATGGTATATTGATCGATTAAAAAAGTTTTGTAGTTTTCTTTGAAAAAAATCATGAAAGAGGCCCTTTTTTTGCGCTACAAGTGGGGGTAACGCCTTAAGCAAATCATTCTATACGCTTTTACGTTGTAATTGGCCATGCAAGTTTACTCAATCATAAGAGATCCTTACTGATTATTCCCTTATTTCATATAAAATTTCATTTAATTTTTATTGCATCGTAAATGGTCATTTCCTTGTGATTTCATGATGCATTTTTATTTCATTGCATTATGTATTCTCGTTTCATTAAATTTTCACTGCATTATGAATTTTTATTTCATTTCATTTTCATTGCCCTATGGTTTGTTAAATTTAATTTAATTTTCGTTGCATTATGAACTTTGTCTATTCCGTTCGCACTCTCTGCAGCTCCTATCTGCCTGCTACGCGCGCCCATTCGGAAGTAACATTGCATTATGAATTTTCATTTAATTTCATTTTTATTGCATTATGAATTTTCATTTAATTTCATTTTTACTGCATTACGTATTTTCATTTCATTTTCATTCCATTGTGAATTTTCATTTCATTTTCATTCCATTATGAATTTTCATTTCATATTCATTTCATTATGAATCTTCATTTCATATTCATTTCATTATGAATTTTCATTTCATATTCATTTCATATTCATTTCATATTCATTTCATATTCATTTCATATTCATTTCATATTCATTTCATATTCATTTCATATTCATTTCATATTCATTTCATATTCATTTCATATTCATTTCATATTCATTTCATATTCATTTCATATTCATTTCATATTCATTTCATATTCATTTCATATTCATTTCATATTCATTTCATATTCATTTCATATTCATTTCATATTCATTTCATATTCATTTCATATTCATTTCATATTCATTTCATATTCATTTCATATTCATTTCATATTCATTTCATATTCATTTCATATTCATTTCATATTCATTTCATATTCATTTCATATTCATTTCATATTCATTTCATATTCATTTCATATTCATTTCATATTCATTTCATATTCATTTCATATTCATTTCATATTCATTTCATATTCATTTCATATTCATTTCATATTCATTTCATATTCATTTCATATTCATTTCATATTCATTTCATATTCATTTCATATTCATTTCATATTCATTTCATATTCATTTCATATTCATTTCATATTCATTTCATATTCATTTCATATTCATTTCATATTCATTTCATATTCATTTCATATTCATTTCATATTCATTTCATATTCATTCCATATTCATTTAATATTCATTTCATATTCATTTCATATTCATTTCATATTCATTTCATTATGAATTTTCATTTCATATTCATTTCATTATGAATTTTCATTTTATATTCATTCCAATATGAATTTTCATTTCATATTCATTTCATTATGAATCTTCATTTCATTTTCATTCCATTATGAATTTTCATTTCACATTCATTTCATTATGAATCTTCATTTCATCTTCATTTCATTGTGAATTTTCAATTTCAAATGAAATTTCATACGAAATAGGGGAACAATCAGCGCGGTCTTTTGTCGTTAAATGAAATTGTGCGAACAATGAGAATGGAAAATTGTTTAGAAACTGGGTGGATGCAAAAATATGCCTAAAAATGGGGGTTTCATGGAACAACCGGATACGATTGGATACGATGTTTCGTGGCAATTTTTTTTCTTTCGCTTCATGGCTCTTCGTTCGCAAATTTGGAACAGAACATACGATCTCCACTTTCCCATGCTCCCTCCCTTTCTTTCTCTTTCTCTCTCTCGCCCTTTCGTATATAAGTACGATCATAGGGTAATTCACGCTGAGTTAAAGAGAAAATGAGGAGTTGATAGGATCGCGAGTATAGTAGACCGTACAAGAACTCACTCCCAATATGCGAAGTACGTACCGCGTGCTACATAATATGAACACATACACACACAAGAGATTCGTATATTTCACGCCGTGCGCGCATTTGAAATGTCAGCGATGTAGGAGGTGTATATTTGGTACACGGTACAACGGCGCATCAGCGAGATTTTTTTATTCTCGTATTTCCGTTGCTGGCCACGAGGCTGATGATGGGCTGGCCTCTGGCGGGTCCGTCCCATGTGAATCTCCGCTTTCGCGCTCCAATTTTCTACAACAACGAGCCTTCTAAGCGAACGCCTCGATGAACCGATAGAGATCAATTATTATTACGTACGTTACAGATGTAATTCCCGTTACGAATTCGATTGCACAATAATTGGATCGATCAATTTTTTTTATTAGCTACGTTCACCATTCCCGCGTGCCTGTGACAAAGGGGCCATTTTCATTTCTCTTCGGACAATCGGTACGCGCGCGATTGTCCGAAAGATTTTGATGCGACGCACCGCCGAGAGTGATCGTGGCTCGCTTGAATTACAATGTTTTGCCTTGACAAGTTGCGACTTGATGAGGCACGTATCACGCCAAAATAATGATTTAGCGCAATCAAATGAAACGTGTCTTGAGAAACGTATGTATGTGCGAAGTTTGATTAAAAACAGAGATTAAGTCGTGTCGAGAAACATTTATTAATGACAAATAAAATCGTTTTTTTTTTACTCTGGTATAGAGGTTTTTTTTTCTTTTAGAAACCACGAATGCTTTTTTTTCTCATTCAACAACGGGAAGGCGCGGAATGGAAAAGAAAAAATAATCGAAGCGAGCGAAAGACGATGAAGGCGTATGTAGATGTGCGTGTGTACGTGTGTTCATCCGTCTGTGTGTCAATTTGTGTGCGTATCGAAAAATGTGTGTACGCGTGTCGCACACATACGTACGTGCGGCCTGTGTTGGCCCACGGGCATTCTTAAGACTCGAATGATCCATTAATCAAGACCCCATACAATGAGAGCTGAGCTCTGGACTCCCGGGGCCGCGGATTCGATCGATCGCCGAGACAAGATTGCCACGCAATGAATATATATATATATATATACACACACACACCACTGCGTCGCTTATTGCGTTTACCGAGAGCACAATCGCGAGCCGGGTACCGCCTTTCGGTAAAACCCTTTAATTTTTTTTTTCACTTTCATAATGTGAAAACAAAATGCAACGACGTATCAGGAGCACGGCTGATACGTCGACTCGACAGTCTGGAAGTTCGCATCGTTGAAATGCAATTGATATGAAATTTCTTCGAATTGCACAAATTTCCGTTTTATTTCATTCCGTTTCCGCACAAAATTCCGTGAGTTCACGACGGATTGTCTATTTCATATGAAATTCCATTATGACTTTTCAATTTAATAATGATTTTTCATTTTCATATGCAATTCTATAATGAATTTTCTTTCATATCATGTGTCGTGTGCCATGATGATCTGAATATGAAATGTCGTAATAAATTTTCAATTTCATATAAAATTTCATGATGCATTTTCCATTTCATATGAAATTTCATGGTGACTTTTCAATTCCATTTGAAATTGCATAATGAATTTTGACAATTTCATGATGAACTTTCAATTTCATATGAAATTTCATGATTAACTTTCAGTTTCATATGAAATTGCGTTATGAACTTTCAGTTTCATATGAAATTGCGTTATGAACTTTCAATTTCATATGCGCTTTCATTATGAACTTTCAATTTCATATGAAATTTTATTATGAACTTTCAATTTCATATGAAATTTCATTATGAACTTTCAATTTCATATGAAATTTCATTATGAACTTTCAATTTCATATGAAATTTCATTATGAACTTTCAATTTCATGTGAAATTTCATTATGAACTTTCAATTTTTATGTAAAGAAGAAGGCTAATCAGAATATGAAATCGCATAGAAATCGGGCGAATGTAAAAATAAGCGTTACCATAACGCGTTTATGAAACAACGAACGTATTGATTTATATTTATTTCCTGAATGCCAACGAACGCCATTGGGGTTTTTTTTACCGATCTATTACTTTTCGGTATGCTCGGGCTACAAAAGTAACCGCAATGTTTTTTTTTTTTTTCGTATCGTCATTTCAATGTTGAACCTGAATCGGCGAAAAAAATAAATAGAATGACAATGAAAATGAGGAAATTTGAAGAAAAACAAAGCTCTGCATAAAACAGATTCGACCCTGATTCGTCTGACCTATTCCTGACGATGCTGACTTACAGTACAACAATCTTCGAGACAAATGCAGCAAAGTTTGCACTTTTTTCATATCCTCAGCTATTCTTTACCACCTATCACAGCAGATTCATGACGTTGGAGTTTGCATCGTTGGTACGCAACGAAAATGATTTCTGTTTTAATACCAGAAATTTCCTTTGTGCAGATTTAAGACTAAAAGTTACGAAACCATTTTTTCAGGATTCTTATTTAGCGACCTACAACAAATGGGCAATTTTCTTTTTAATAATAATGAAAATGGGAAATTAAAAGGAATTATCGTTGCATTTCAACGATGCAAGCTTCAACCACATGCAGATTCGAAGTACGAGTCGTTGATCAAGATTTTTGGAACAGCCACTGTACATGCGTTTATCGAGTGGAATGGCTCGTGCGGGTGCAGGAAAGAAAGGTGTTCGCAAAGCCCTGTGTTCGAGGGCCACACACTTGCATATACGCGAAGTAATTAAATGGCCGCGTGAATGAAACGAAACGAAACGACACACACACACACACACACACACACACACGCGCGCGCGCGCGCGCGTGCATGCACGTATGTGAGGAAACAGGATGGAGAGACGAAAAGGGCCGGGCTGATGGCTGGCGAGATGCGGGAACCTCGGGGTACGTAGGGAACCATATGCTCGTAGAGATGAGGGCGTTTCTGAAGCCACTCCCCGACCTTAAAACCTCTCTTGTGGTATCTCAACGAGGGGAAGAAGGCGGGATAGAGTGCAAGAGAGAGGGAGGGAGAGAGAGAGAGAGTTACGAAGATCATAGTAATTTCTACCGCGTACAAACCTCGTTGCGGCCTGACGAACGCGCGTTAGGCATTTTTCAGCTCAGGACGATTACGATAAATAATGGTGTTGACGTTTGCACCGTTGAAATGCAACGAGAATTCTTGTTTTTTTTTCAATTGTTTATTTTTCTAACTATAAGGGTTGTTCTTTACTATAAGGGTTGTTCTTTATTATGAAGGGTTGTTCTTTACTATAAAGGGTTGTTCTTTACTATAAAGGGTTGTTCTTACGAGACAACCCTTTTTTCCATATTCAGTTTATGGAATCCTGATGAGGATCATCGAAAATGTTATTGTGATTTTTGTAGCCTAAATGGGCCGAAAAGAATTGGGCAATATGGAAGAAAACAAATTTCGTTGCAGCCCAACGATGCAAACTTAAATATCATAAAATAATGGCGTTGGAGTTTGTATAGTTGGAATGCAACGTAAATTCTTCTGAATTTTTTTATTTCTTTCATTCATTCTAAGATTGGGTTATGGAATTCTGATAAGGATCTTCAAAAATGTTTCCGTGATTTTCGTAGGCTAAGTGGGCCCAAAAAATGGGCAATACGAAAAAAAAAACATATTTTCTTTGCATCCCAACGATGTAATCCTGAATACCATTAAATAATGGCGTTGAAGTTAGCTTCGATGGAATACAGCGAGAAATATTCCTTATTTTTATTACTATCTAAAGCCTTTTCTTCTAAGTTTCGGTTAACGAAGCCTCATAAAGATCTTCAAAAATATTTCCGTCATTTTGGTCATTTAAATAGGGCGAAACAAAATTGGGCAATACGTTAAAAAAAGGGTTTTCGTTGCATCCCAACGATGCAAACTCCAATAGCATGATAAATATCCCAATCTCGATAATCCCACCACGCCTATGAAAAATACAATTGGGCGATAATAAAAATAATGTACACGGACACTTATAGTCGCGGCTGCGGCGAACTTCCGTATCGAGCAGCGATGCCCATCACTCGGATGGATGACAGCTTGTTTATTCGCAGTAGGTACGCAGTTTTACTGACGTTCCTGATGATCACTCAACTGAAGCCCGAGCAAAATCAAGCCACCTGTTTTGCCACAGGTTTTCCACAGTTTCCCTGTGCCCTGGGGCTACTTTAACGGAGCGCAAAAATACGCTAAAATACTTTTTTTCTATTGTTGCTCAAATTTGTTGTTCAAGTTTATTATAATGTTGCTAAGGTTGATCGTTACGTTGATCAAGTTGATTTTGACCTCAATGACAATCACAAGACTGATTGAGTGTCTACAATAGATAAAAAATCGTTGTTTTTCATTTAAGGTAGTACGAGCGCGCAATCTTGGTTTCTATAGATTTTGTTCAATTTTTAACCGGACATTGTTCATATCATTATGCACGTTTGAGTGAAATGTCAGAACAGTCGACTATTTAGATTGGGAGATAATGGGTTTTAAAATTGCAACTTTTAACACTGCCGGGTCCGCATTGAAATTTGGACAGAATAATTTTCCGTAAAAAATATTGGTCCCCTATAATACGAAGAAATATGGCAACACCGCAGAACAGTATTGTTCAATATTTCGCGAAAAAAATAATTATCGTGTTCCGAAAGTTAAAAATTTTGTGATAAAAACATATTTGCATTATGAATATCAATGTTTTATATTGTTTATGTGATCTTTTATTAACGAACAAAAGTGTTGGTTTATTCATAACTAATTAGAAACTTTGTTCGATTAAAAATTACTTCCAAATAAAAATTTGTGTTGCAGTATTATTTGAAATATACCGCGCAAACTCACGTTATTGGATACGCGGAACGATGCGGTGTTGCCGTATGTTTTCTTATTATAGGGGACAAATATTTTTTACGGAAAATTAATCTGTCGAAATTTCAATGCAGACCCTGCAGTTTTAATAGTTGCAATTTTAAAACCCATTATCTCCCAATCTAAATAGTCGACTGTTCTGAAATTTTAGTCAAACATGCATGATGATATGAACAATGTACGGTTAAAATTTGAACAAAATCTATAGAAATCAAGATTGCGCGCTCGTACTACCTTAATTCCATGTATAATGCATACAATATTTTTTTAAAAATGAAAATGATGTCAAAGTAACCCTTAATCTTTGACATAAGTTGCATTTCAATTCCTCGACAAGGAACCCCGCATTGGTGGATACTTTGACACTTTTCTTTAAATATAAAATTCCGGGGGTTAGAATATAAAAAATTAAAAAAAGAATTAAAAAAAATTCTTTTTTTTTAAATATAAAATTGCCTTATACATTTGATAGCCTGAGGACACATTGTCCTTAGCTGGTGGAAAAATATATAGTTGTAGAGTTTGACTTTCTTATTCGTTTGATAGTCAAAGGACACATTGTTCCGTTGAAGCAAAAAAGTTGGAATTTCGGAGGTTAAAAAAAAGTTACCTACAAAAAAGTTCGGTAATCATTCGGAAGTGGGCCTCCTGCTAGAATCAGGCAAGTTTTTGTTTGGTTTTGTTTGAGGTTGTTTAGGGTTGTTCGGATTTGTTCGAACCCTTGAAGAAAATTTGCCTGATTCCGGCAGGAGCCCCACTTCCGAATATTTACCAAACCTTCCAAAACCTGTTCAAAGTAACCCCATTTTACGGTACGGAATGGGATCACGAGAACGCGAAAATGTATGACGAGGAATGATAACGAAAATACTATGGTACGAAAAATTGATAGATAATAAAAATACATTGGTAAAAGAGCGTCGAATGATGAAAAAAAAAGCATAATTGTCTTGATAGATGGATCAGATAACGTCCAATTTCTAGCCTTCTGGACCGTACATGAAAATTATTATATTGCATATTATTATTCTATTATTACATTATTATTAACTAAATTATTATATTATTAGTATTATTTATTATAATTGTTTTATCATCATAATTGTTTTATAATAATTATAATAATTATTCATACGTGACCTACCCGTTCGTCAAGTGGTAAAGTGACGTAAAAAGAAATCTATTATTTTTGCATGAAATTGAAGGCAACAATAATGAATTTATTTTTACTACACCACAAAAATCGCTTCAGGTCAAGAAATGAGTACAGTCCTCTCTCGTTGTCGTAACGAAGTCGGCTCGATTGTCATTTTATCGAATCGATCTTATCGATCGGATCGCAATGTCTCGTGAATTTTTAACGCGCAAAATTGATCGGTTGCGCCAATGAGCGATAGAGAACATGCGCGTTCGTGGAGCAGACGGTGTGAAACGTGTGTAGTTGTGTACACTTTTCACCGTGATTATTCGGCTTCGGGCGCCTTGTGTTTTATGTTAATTGGACGGCTATGTCATGATTGCGAGAGGCGCGGCCAGGTGCGCACGTACGTGTTTTACAAACCGCGGCATTCGACGCGAAAGACGTTTCGAGACGGTTTCTTACAAATTGGCTTTTCGATCCGACACGGTATCACACGCAAGCTATATGAACTTTGGTGGGCAGCAACTGGAGGGGTTCAATCGATAAATATACGTCGTGGGTACACTGACAAGGAACATCCCTCGGGTGACACCCTTCGATTTTGTTGAAAATTTGGATATGTTATAAAGCGTCGAAAAATAAGCGATACGTATTTTTTTTTTATCGGCGGAAAAACGGTTTTAAGGGGTGAAACCACCCCTCGAAAAAAAGGCATCCCTAGGGTGCCCCATTAATTTTTTTTTGCAATGTCACTATAGTGGATTTTTCATTGCTTCGGATTAGAAGAATTTTTGTTTTTGTTTCGTGAAAATCGGTGGACTCCTTGTGTGTGAAATTACTATATTACCCCTCTCTCTATTACCTTTCTCTTTGTGTACCGTCCCGAGAAACAAAGATTCGAAAAATTTAAGATCGGTCTGTAACGCGGATATGCTGATAGCTAACAGTGAATAAATATGAGGAGCAAGAACGAATTTGAAGGCGTAGACACCCTGAGGCAACGAACAAGTGAAAGACTTCTAATTATTTAAAAAAAAGATCACTTTTTAAAAAAATAGCGTTTGAATGTGAGCAATTTGTTGCGAAGAAACAGGATCCTTTGAAATAAGGTACGTCGTTTGAAGTTACGGCGGGATACCACTGTGGCGAGGCGAAAAAATAATTTCTTTTTGCATTTTATCAAAGTACAGATGACGAATAATAAATGAAAAAATGGTCAAGTTGAAATATTGAAAGTTGAGCAAGTTACAGACGAATTAGTGTGAGCTACCTGCTCAATGGTGTGCAAGGATTTACGTACACTCAATTTTTCAATCGCGTTTTTATGGCAACGACTTTTCTCGACCTGGCCGAAATCGTGAGATTGAAGTTTTCATCGTTGGGATGCAACGAATATTTTTTTTCGCTCATTGAGGCTACAAAAATCACTGAAACATTTTTGGGGATCCTTGATAGGGTTTCATAACGTAAACTTGGAAAAAAGGGTTAAGGTCGAAATTAAAACAGGACATTAAAAAAATACAGAAGAGTTTCCATTGCAATTTCGTTGCATTCCAACGATGCAAAGTTCGAAACCATTCGGAATCGTTACTCTACCTATAATTGTCCGACTTTCAATATGAAAAAAAAATTTTAAATACGAAAATTCTCGTAATTGCAGTGGCTATCGTTGTTCGTAGCCGCTTTTTTAAGTTGATAATTAGTATTTTTAAGCCCCCGAATATAAATAAAAATTTCGCCGAATATACACTTTTTTAAACCCGCGTTTTAAAAATGTTTTTCCTCAAAAAATGGCCACCCGTAACGAGAGCTACATTCGTATAGATCATAAAAATTTATTTTGATTTTTCAGACGAACCATTGTCGAGTTATCGGTCCGCCCGCTGGACCACATTTTTTTATACCAAGGCTTTATTGTACCGCTGTAAACGCGTTAATTTTCCATTTTTTTCTGAACAAAAATATACACGAATTAAATTGAAAGTATGCTTACCAACGTAACTTTTTTCAAAATCCCAAATAAATAATATAGAAGACTAAAAAAAAAACAGGAAAGACAACCTTTCTTCGGCTCTTCACAATGGGGTCCTCTTTTAAGGGACGAATTGTAGTGTCCACCCATATCATTTATAGTGTAATATAGTCCAATCATATATTATACACTACGCACGAGTAAAACTTACCAATTACAAAAAGTTTTCTTCTCTTTCCATCTATCCAATTTTAAAGTAAACTATTTTTTTGATAAATACCGTATACTGACCGGTGTAAGTGTCTGGCCCCAAGTACTAAAACGTACATAGGCGTTTTGTATCAGTTGTAAAAAACAACACGAGTAAAGAAAATTTTAACTTTTAAAACAAATATGATATTTTTTTGGATACACCGCAAAAAACTTAGAATTCAATAGTTCGCTCAATGACGTGACATTTAAAAAAATATAATTATATGGAATATATTATTTTATGGAGAATTCACTGTGTTTGGTGTTTTTCATTATTTTTTAAAGAAATCGTTTGGAAATGTCATTTAAAAAGAAGTGTTCCGTGAAAAGGTGATAACTTTTTTTTCCTTGCCAAATCTGTGGAGAGATTTTTTTCACTAACTGTTGCGTACCAATCTCCAGCAAATTTTACCGACAAATTTGTATTGACGAGACCCACCCCCCTCCCGCCTGTCCCAAATTCGGCCAGGATACCGAATACAAAGTATATTTTTACCATATATATATGTTTGTGTGTAAGTATGATTGATCGAAATTACTCACCGGTTTCCAGGTCGACCGTGTACGACAGTCCGGCCCATGGATCTTTTTCCTTGGGTTTGTCGTCATCCTCAGCATCCTTCTGTAAATGTGTCAAACTTGTCGATAAAAAGAAAGCGCGCATATACCCCAGTTATATAAATATTGAGGATAATCGTTGTATAAACAACACGACGTACCGATGAGAAAAAGCACACAATTCGTCGACTTGTTTCAATGAAATTAAATTCGTAGCGTAGGGGAATTTGGCGTGTGGTACTGAGAGCAATGTCGGGACGCCACAAAACTCGTTATAATTTTTTTCTTCGTTCGATTACGTTTTAATAACGCCGAAGTTATAATTCGCCCGAATTGACAAGATTGAGTACCCTTGAAGGCTCGAAATGCGTTATGACAAGTAATGCCAAACGTCAACAAAATTTGAGAAAGAATTTTCCTTTTAGTATCACCTACTCGCATCTTTTTTATTCAATTCCCGGCACCAAAGTAGCGGAATTCCGCGCAACG